>CADDXX010000360.1:0-46875 GCA_902810485.1 Alauda arvensis
TTTCTGTTTATGGCCGCTTTGGCAGCTGAGCCCTTACCATTTAGCCCCAGAAACATAGCAGAAAAAGAACAGCAACGTATTATTAGTAGCTTGCTAACAGCAGTAGTAGAAATGTATGGCAGGACCTGAGGGCTGAAGGTTGTGTGCAGCACCCCTGTGATAAAACACTAATCAACTTTCCAAGATCAGTTAGATCTTTTTTACTGAGTGCAAATTACATGATACATAGCCAACATAGGAAACAAGTTTCACCTTGAATATTCTGGATATGGCATAAGCAGGCAAAAATAGCCTCTTCTGCTCTCCAGTTGCAAGGAGTGAGGGAAAGGCACTCTCAAACAGGCTCTTGGAATCAAGTCCCTCCACTACTCCACTTTCGGAAGGAATTACCACAAATGGCTATGGGAAGCAGTGCTTTTCTTTAGAGATTTTCAGATTAGGCTATTTTTCTGCATGAAACCTTTGCTTCCTTCTGCAGAGATAATTTTGCTACCTTTCGTTCCATCCCCACTCATGGAGAGAGCAGCAGGGTAATATTAGCCGTGACAGAGAAAGGCTCTTAAGGAATTTGGATAGGTCAGCAGAAGTGGAAAGCCAGGATGCATACAGCAGCAGGACATGAATTCTGCAAGGATAAACTGAGATTTGCAGCATTATCCTCTGCTTTTGCTAATACATGGTGTCCACTTTATTTTTTCAGCAGCAACATTCTGCCTTGAAGTCATTTGCATTTTTTAACATATGTACAGCGTAAAAGCAAAAAGAAAGTTTTTTTCAATGGGATTTTCTCTAAGGCTGATATATATGTTTCTACTGCAAGATCTGAACTGGAAGCAAATAAAATGCAGAGTTTTAAAACAAAAGCTTCTTCTGGTGAGCAACAAATTTGTGCTGCTTGCCATTTTCCCAGAATATTTTCTTTTGGGCAAAAAAGTTGTAACATCCTCTCAATCAATGCACTGTGTAATGTAGCCAATCTCACATGCTGGAACTAGGGACACTAAACTGCTACTGATAGGCTCACATGCCCATAGGCTCAAAGGATCGTTAAGGTTGGAAGAGATCTCTGGAAGTGACCTGGTCCACCCCTCCCTGCTCAAGCAGGGCCACCAGGGAATGGTTGTGTGGGACTGTGTCCAGATGGCTTTTGCGTATCTCCAAGGATGGAGACTCCAAAACCAAATGGCTAAATATGCTCTAGTTAGAAGAAGATACCAAGGTCCACAGGACGTACTAAAAGACTTCTCTTCTAAAGGCCTTGAACCTATTTTGCATGCTTGCTGATGAAGCCATTACTGATACTGACCACAGAAATCTTGTCCTTGGAATACTCTGATATACGTTTTCGACCTTATTTTTGGATCTCTCAGAAAAAGAGAAAAAAATGTGGGAGTTGGGAATGAAAAAGGAGTTCTTTCTAATGACGAAACAAGCATATTTTTCCAGTAAAAATTAATAGAATGGAAGGATTTCTAAAGGCACAGCAGGACCACAGAGAAAACAGCTACATATATAAACATTTCATTTTGTATACAACTACGCTTTGGCACCCAGGAAAATTTTTCAGTACCTTTCATAATTTAAATAAAATTTATATTGCTAACATGCGAAATCTCTGTGGAGATATCCTTGCTTACAGTTTTAGAGTGACTAGGGATACACAAAGATGATTTCCCAAATAGCTTGAAAAACCACTACTTAAATTTAGGGCTCAGTTCAATAAGGAGTTATGCTGTGTAGGGTTTCTATGGAATTTAGTCATAAAAAGTTCAGACTGTACTAAAAATTAATAAATTTCATGGTTTTGATATTCAGTGAAGCCTCCTTCCCTCATGCACAAATAGCTAACACAATGCCCTGAAAGCCAGGTATGTCAAAAAGGTGGAAAAGGATATTCTGGGCTCCAAAAACTATAGCATATGCTATGAAAATTCAGTAGCATATGCTATTGAAAAAGGGAACTTTCTCAAGAGTTTTTAAGATAATAGAGCTGCCTGCACTGCAGACAGCTTTAATTTGTATTCTGGCCAATAAAAGGAATTTATGCAGCTATTTTTCACACTTTTTAAAACAAATACTTACAATGTTCATCTGGGCAACATACGGTACCCATGTACTATCTAGAGACAAAACACGCTCAAGAAGAAATCAGCAAGTTTTGCAATACATATTTTAACCTTTTATAACACCTTGCCATGCAAATATTTGAGGGGTAAATAATGTTATAAATTTTTTTTCGGAGGCTTCTTAATATCTTGGACCACCTTAGTTTCTTGAAGAGCTTATTAAAAACTAGAAATAGCTGAAGAATTTCAYCTAATAAAATACCGAAGCTGAATACAGTGAAAGCCCCAAGACATAAGGGATCTTTCTAATGCATTGGTTTCATTTCTGTAACCAAACCCAAAGTTCTTCACTCACTGCAGCTCTTAGCAGGAATAATTTCTAACCTGTACCTGGAGGTAACTCTTCTTCCTCTGAACTGATACTGACCCATACATTTACTTTGTGCTGCCCACATTCTGCTTGCTCAGGTGTAGACCACAAGCACATACATTTGTTTGAATTGGAGCCCTTAGCCACAACAAAAACCTTTGTATGACAAGTACTTTTGTCTCTTGAATTGGACCTTTGTCTTCACAGAAATAGGAATACTAAAAAAAAAAAAAATAGGAAAAAGCCACCACTGATTGTTTCATTTAGAAGAAGTTATCTTTTTGGAGATAGATAATAATGTTATTTTGCATTTCATACCAGTGTCAACTGACAGGGACATCAGATTGACAATGGCAAGTATCCAATACTAGTGCAAGCAACTGTGCTTATAAAAAATACTTAAAAGGTAACTTCTGAAAATGAAAAAGTTTAAAGTTACAGGTGAGACTTTATTTTTGGGGCTATTTTTAAACACAATTTCTGTTTTAAAGACATCTGTTGGAAGCAAAAGAACAAAACTGATTTACATACAGATTATTTTTTCCTTTATGACTGTATGTTTTCCCTATTACAAAACTAAAGACCGTTAGTACTAACAAAGGAGCTGAATGCTATTTCTTAAATATTCATGTGACAGATTGCATGCTTAAATCAGGTTTAGCTCCTTGAGATGTAGTTTGTTTGGGGTTTTTCATAAAATATATGACTTAAGGACCTCTACTAGACAGCTTCTTCTATATTTGTTTGTTTTTAATAGGAGGAAAAAACATAAAATAAAATACTTGACAAAATATCCAAATCATAAAGCCCGTCACAGGCTGTTAAAACATCTTACATGCAAAATGTGCCTTGCAGAGCAGCCATCACTTTGGACAAGAAACTGGTTTTTGTCTTCTGAAGGCTCACCAGATAGTTATTAAAAAAAAAAAAATAGAGGCAAAATAGTAACTCACTTCAATGAATCCAGCCCTTTTTTTCTTAACTATGATTATATGCCCAAATATTGGTGTATATACAACTTTCTTCTCTYCATAAAATTATTTGAAAAGAACTGGTTTACTCTAGAAAAAAAAAAAAAACAAACCAGCATTTATTATTTTGCCAACAAATATTTGCAGGCATTAGATCTGCTTCAGCAATAAAAATATTGCAAAAAATCTTCACCTCACATAGCTTTCTGTAACCATGTGTTGGAAATCTCCATTAGCCTGAAGTCAGCACCACTTCATGCACATTTTTTTTCTTACCATGAGAGTATAAAAATTCAGTTTTAATGATGATATGAACTCATTTCATTAGACAGAAATTGGAAAGATGTGGAGAACACTCATAGTGCTGTTCAGCTAATACATTTCAGGGTAAGGCATTCAATAGCTGAGTTATGATGATAGGCCACCCTGATCCTGGCAAGCTGCATATCCAAACCCTTCCATGTCAGAGTTTCTAAACATTTGCCATTGTTGGCAGGAACAAGAATGGTTCTAATTCATGCAGTAAGAGAGGAATGAGCTCCTCAGCACCACAGTCTCTCCTCCATCAACACAACCCCTAGCCCCAGTGGCTGAAAGCCCACTGTCCTTAGTCTTCATAGAGTTCCCAACCCAACAAGAAATTAGTGTTGATAGCTTCTTTTATCTACAGTGACATCAAACATTTATAGTGAGACATATAAGAATATATATTTATATAAATATATAAAATATTTATATAAAATATATAAATAAACACATATACAAAATATGGCATTATTTTCCAGAGAGATGATACGTTTCACAGGCCACCTTTCCTTATCCAGGTTTCATTGTCATACAGAATTTTTCACTAAGTACAACAAAAACTCAGCCTCAAAAAAAAAACAGTTGCCAAAGCCCTCCTCATGTGAAACCATCACATACCACAACAAAACTAAATCACTTCTGTTCCAATTAGAAAGACACATAACAACATGGCAGACAGTGAATTTAACTATTTCAACCCAATGGTTCTTCTTCTATGCTTAGATGCAGGCAAATGATTTCTACCATAGTCAAAGCAAGAAACAATCGTGTGTCATGCGTGGGTCTCAACACCCAGGGTCCACAATTCCCCCATTTTGTCAACATTCTTCCAAAAGAACTTCCTCATACAGAGTAAGTGCTTTGGTAAAATGTACCAAGACAACACAGAATAGATACACCTTTTCAAAATAAATAAGCAACCACAAAGAGTAGTACTGTAATGGCAATTTTCTGTCCATGAATAATCTGTATTAGTGTGAGCAGTAAATGGAGGAAATGTAAGCCCTGTTGCACAAACTGAAGCAATGTACAGACAGAAGAAAGCTTTACAATAGCTTCAGTGCGACTGTTATCCTTTCCAGTGGCATAATTCAGTGATGGGTACATTAGAATTATCAATAAAATAATTTAAAAAATATTATCATGGTATTTGTAGTTATATGAAATAATAAAAATTCAATCCCTTCTGGAAACACTTCCTTTGCTCCAAAAATTAATTTCTCTTACCTAGCACAGGTCATGTGAGTATGCATACAGATTTATACATACTTGTAAATCATTCCATAACCTTATTTTCTCATTGCATACAGACATATACACTGGAATTACTCTGTAATATTTGGTATTCACACATTACATTTAAATAAAGTCTATTAAAAACCAATTATATTAAATATAGACTAACAGAATATTCATAATATATTTAACAGAAAAAAATAGCCATGTCTTTATTTTAGAAATACATTTCTTTAAAAAGTTATTTGAGATTTTTATAAAACTTTTTACCCGTGGAGACARGTTTCCCATAAGACCTGTAAAAAAAGCTTTACCTTTAAATTCTTGTGGGTCTTTTGCTTTTGTTTTTCTTTTTAATACTTTTACAAGCTTAACGCCTATAAATTCTTTAAATAAAAAATTCAGTATCTTTTGGTATCAAATTGGTCACAGGCCATTCTTTAAAAAGTCAGTGGAGACTCCCTGATTCCATTAAGTGCCTTTTGTTTTTCTCTCTCTAGCTATCAATAGTGCAGGTTTACATGGGAATTCAGAGCTCCCTACACATCCCATAGGAAGCTCAGTGTGTGGCAGGGTGCAGCTGCAGCAGCATCCATAGAGGCTGCACCGCCCCATCTGCTGCAGGAGGCAGAGCTTGTCACTCCACACACAGTGCAGGCCCATAGTGTTTGCCAAGTCCCTCCAAGGTCTCTGTAACGTCCAGTGGCCATGCACAGATGCCAGAAGAGCTGGCACCCAGCCCTCACTTGCTTTCCAAGTTATAGCAGTGGACATCTCCTTTTCCCTTCCCATCATAGCCAGGAAGTGGCTGTCCGTATTTATCCACGCACCAGCAATAACCTCTTTTTCGGCCTTTGGATGGGCGACACTGAAACATAGTAAAAGACCCAGTTAGCATGAATTTTGTTTGATCCACTTATAGTATTAGCAGGGATTCCTGCTCCTTTTATAGCTGCACTTCAATATCCTGACCACATCTGACAGAATGAAACAAGAGTATTTGTTACCACTACAAAATATTTAAATAAAAACTTACCTTCTCTCCCCATCAATCCCTCTGGGTCTAACTACTCTAGAATAAAACTGCACTGAAAACTACCAGAAAATAGGGTTATGTTCCTTATCACATTTGGCAGCACGGCTGCCCCCTTTGAGTACTATACAACAGTATGGCAATTGATTGAGACCCATCTTTAGAAAAAAAGAAGCACTGAAGCACAGATCTGGCAAAGACAACCATTGCAGCAAGAAACACACTTGGTGGTTTGCATCTGTTTACTGGAGGAAATGCAACACTATCTGTTAATAGTGGACACTTATTAACATACATAATCTTTCTGTAGTGTATTTATTGCAAAAGCTGCTAAGTGGACCAGAACTTYACATGTGTATTTTCCTATTAAAAAATATATTTTTAATGGTTTGTGTATCTACTAGTCGTTAACATGTTGGCTTTAAGTGAACTGCTGGAATTTGCCAACAATGCTGACCAACCTGAAATTATAACAGGCAATAACACTGAACCTCTTTAGAAGCAGTAATGCAGTAAATATGCATATTTAAGTCTACTACATACCAAGTAAGCAATGCTCTTCCCAAGGAACCAAGAAACTAAAGGAGATAACGCGATGCAGGCTGCATTCAGTATGCAACCCTGGATAACAGTTACGTTAACATGAACCTCTGTGACCCTGCAAGGGTTTTACCCTTYATAAGACATATCCAGAATCTCACTATGTTTGCAATGGGTCAGCCTCACTTGTCAAATGCAGCCTCCCTGTCAGCTCATGTTTTGAGATTTGGTGATACAGGATTTGCTTCAAATGCAAAGAAAGGTGACTGTTTACTCAGGACATACGGACAAAAGAGGCAGTGACACAAGTACACTGTTTCTTGCGGTTTCGTCTCCTGCATTGCCAATATGAAAGAAGAATGGCTAGACCGGTGCTACTTATGTCCCTCAACACTGTCAAGTCTATCATTTAAGCAGAACAATTGTTGCTTCTGAGATTACATTCAGAGTAATTCAAGTTTTCAGAGGTTCAGGCTGGTACAATCTAGTAAACTTCACAACTATACCTTTACTTCTTGTTCTCCAGAGTCTCATAGGCATGGCCCAATGTCTCAGGAGGCTAAGGCAGTGGCTCACATAAGTGCCTTTTCCATGTGCAGATACACAAGAAAACATGAAGCAAGTTTTGGGCTTCACATGGTGCTTTAAGTGACTGATCCTATCCATATCTAGTTTAGTATCTCAGGTGATGGTGCTATATGAACAGAACAGGGAATACAGATCACTTTGGGACAGTCTGCACCAGCACACTGGCCCATGAGCCAACTAATTTGTGGCAGCATAGAGTAGGGTAAACAGTCTTCACTTAGACCTTGTGAAAGAGAGATGGAAGCAGGTCACACATTAGGTATAAATTTTTCAAACAAGTCAACATCTTGTTTATTGTATTTTACCATGAATTAAGTAATGTTATTCAGCATAACTGCAAATTAATCCACCCTTCTGATATATTTTTATATTATTGAGTAAAATGCCCAGATCAGAAATAATGYGAGGTCTTCTACAAATCTGCAGTGCTTCTGCATTTAGCCCTATGAAAATGGACAGCAGCAGGATGACAAGATACAGCTTAACATACATATCAGCTTAGTTTTAGAAGAGGGTAAAGAAATTCAAACCTGCTGAGAGAACAGCTACACTAATAATTCACTGAACTAAATGATTACCTGCAGTTTAGTTCTTATCTATTACTAAATGTTTAAACATAAATACTACAATTTATATTTATTGTCTCAAAAGCCTGACTAGAATTTGCATGTATTCTCCAGGATTTCCATGGATGACTGCTCAACGACCACTGATGTCAGGGGAAATTTTTCTTCAATGTTGGTGGTGAATGGACTGGACTATAGCTTAAGTATTATTAACATTGGATGACTTAAATTATTCATGCTCAAAACAGARTAATTAATAAACAACAGCCTTTGCACAGTTTAATTTTACAAAAAGGAGACTGAGCCAGCACTTCTGGAGTTGTTTTCCCAACAAAGTAGGCACAGATGGTGCCCAAAGAGCATAGGGCTTCTGGCTGCCAGCCTGGTGCTCTGGCAATGAAACTACATTTCTGCTAATAATAGTAACATAGCCTCTCATTTTGGAAGTACTATATGAAGTATGTTACACAACTCTCATTGATTCATAGGCTTGCATCACTTTCAAAACAAATGATCAATTAAAGTTCTCATGCCRTTGGAGGCTTTGATTGCTTTTAACAGCTGCATAATCAATTTTCAGAATTAATTACTACATTAAGTTAATCTGCAGAAACACCTTTCCGACTACTATTTTTTTTTTACTTCTTCTAGACAATCCATTTGAAAAACAAAACCCTTAGATCATTCAACAGCTGAAATAACACTCTATGAGAAAACAATTTATCTTTTCCAAGTGATTTTTTTTCCTACCCATTCAGCCATGCTGTCAATAGTAAAGCACTTCTGATTAAAAAGAAATGTTTTTATCCTGAAACAGCCAACACTCCCTACAGAAGTGGTACACCGGTTATATTGAAAAACATATATATCTAAACATTTGCTTTTATGAATTTTGTATTCCACATACATTTCTAGGCTCTGTCCAGCTATTCATGAAGTATGACTTAATAAGTTAAAAAAGTTGGAAAACTGCCCAAGCAGTGGAGACAGTAATCACTTCTGATAGAAACACCAGCTGACATCTGCCATACCACCTGCCCCTCTCCCTTCCCCAAAGAAATGCTCCAGAGGCATTTATGGGGCACAGCAAAGCATATGGTATCCCACTGAATTCTTGGTCAGTCCAGAGGGCTCCATGGAGCTACAACCATGGTCTTCAGGAATAGACTGCAGATAACATTGACATATACTTCAGGCCATTTCGGCTCCTGGCAAGTGCAGCTCTGTTTTCAGTGGAACAATGCCAGTTCCCCTTTAGGTGAGTATCTGGCTCCAGTATATAAACATGGGACAATTCTAGTAATTGCTACAAATAATAATTCTAATTTCATCAAAACCTTTTTTCCCCCATGTTTGAGATAAGAATGTGCCTGYACCAACTAATTATGCATAAATATACCTATATCACAGAACCACAGTATTACTAGGTTGGAAGAGACCTTCAAGATCATCCAGTACAACCCACCCCTAACACCTCAACTAAACCATGGCACCAAGTGCCACATCCAGTCTTTCTTCAAACACATGCAGGGATGGTGACTCTACCACCTCCTCAGGTGGACAATTCCAGTCCTTTATTACCCATTCTGTAAAAAAATTTTTCCTAATATCCACCCTGTATTTCCCTTGATGCAGCTTAAGATTGTGTCCTCTTGTTCTTGTCAGTTGCTGCCTGGAAAAAGAGATCAACCCCCACCTGACTACAACCACCTTTCAGAAAGTTGTAGAGAGTGGTAAGGTTGCCTCTGAGTCTCCTTTTCTCCAGGCTAAACAACCCCAGCTCCCTCAGTCATTCCGCATAGGGCTTGTGTTCCAAGACCCTCACCAGCTGGATGACGCACTGTTCATCACCACTCTCTGGGCCTGGCCATCCAGTCAGTTTTTATACATATATATATTTGCCAGCAAGTTGAGTAGTACAACCTTACATGTGTGATTAAGACAAGGAATTACAAATTTTAATACGTCTGATTTTAAAGTTGATATATTAACAAAAGGTGTGAAATATTATTCATGTTATACCCTGACATATAAATTTATGTTCTTAGAAGTGTTTCACATATGCAAATTATTCTCCATGGTTGTTCCTGAAAAGTAAACTTCTAGATATCCACAAATGTCATGAAAAATAAGTGTTTTCAAGTTGACTGTAAGACCAGATGACCAGGAAGGCACAGTATGTGAGTGCCTCCTGAGTGAGTCTTAATGGTGCCAGTGTGATCATAATTTATCAGATTCCTACCATCTCAAACCTACTACATTCTCATCTTAGACAGTGGTTTTGGCAAGTGTTTCTAGAATTCAAAATGCCTAGCTTGCACTCATTTTTTAACAGATTTACTGTCTACCTCCTAACCTATTATTCTGAATTTTGCGACAATAGAATATAATTCAATTACAGATTGAACATGGCTAATAATAGCATGAAGAGAATTAATGAAACAGCACAGCATTCTGTTAATGAGATTAGACAGCCGCTCACAGTACCTAGAATATCAGACCTACATGTTGATGCTTCAAAAAGAAAATCAAACAAACACAATTGTCACAATTCCTTGTGGACAGTTAATTTGATCTGGACAGGATTTAATTCTCAAACTGATGTTTTTTTTCCTAGGAGTTAATTCTAATTAATGAGGGCAACTATTGGTTTTGGTTTGTATTTTGTTGATGAGAGAAGCAGGCTGCCTCTCTAAGTCCCATCTCTGATGGCTTGTTCCCAGGTGTGATCAAGGTTCATTGACAGAATCAGCAACCCAAGTGAATTTCATGTAAAATGTTTACTCATGTGGGCTCCACTTGTGGGCATCTCCTGCAAGACCCTGAGTAATCACAAACTCCCATTGAAACTACCGGACCTGTGTAAATTGGCACAATGCTTGACAAAACTGGCTAAGTATGAAAGTGTCCCTTCATTCTCTATAAATGCTGACCAGATGGGCTATTGCACATAGTGCAGGAACCTCTCCTAAAGAAGTTTKAGAAGTTTCCAGGCAGCACAGACAATAAACAGAGSACAAAAGATTTGATTTGTACCAACATCTATTCTCATAAATCAGTTTCTAGAACAAATGCTAGGTAAGATTATTTGTCTTTCCTATTTTTTTTCTTTGTATTTCCTTTTTTTTGCCTTGGTGATAGAACTATGCCTGTACTTTAAAGTACAGGCCTCCTTTCAAGTAAGCCACTTTAATACATGCTTACAGTGAATCTGATTTACTATACACAATGCCAGAGATTACTTGCAAACCATCACATTTTTGCAGACAAAGCAAAAACCTCAGAGTCTGAAGGAAGATGAAAGGAAGATCTACTGAACTAACTAAATGTCTGCAGCCTTCTATACTACATAGAGAAGGAAAAGGGCTACGGCACACTTGAGTGCCTTGAACACAGTCAAATGATGTGCTGTTCTAGAGCAGCTAAGAAAATATTTTTATGACACAGGCACAAAACACAGTCCTAGTCTCACTCTGCATAGCAGTCCAATGCATTTT
This sequence comes from Alauda arvensis, assembly GCA_902810485.1. NCBI lineage: Eukaryota > Metazoa > Chordata > Aves > Passeriformes > Alaudidae > Alauda > Alauda arvensis. The sequence continues at coordinate 11,174 of CADDXX010000360.1, forward strand.
CTGAAAACAAGCAGATTGAGACCTGAGCATTACTCTCTGCTAGTTTACATGCAGCACAACATTGCTGACACAGGCTTCTTAAAGCTCCAGGCAACAAAAAGAAACTTCCCTTGCTTGGGAGTTGCCATCACCTGCTCAGGAAAAGCTGTGAAGCATAGAAAAGCTCTGCAGCATGTACCAAAGGTCAAACAGCACTGTCAATGCCGGAGTGATGGCAGAAAGGAAGGCTGGAAATCTCACCCCTGTTATAAATGCCCACCTGACACTGACAGCTTATTGCACAGTTCCAGGGAATACTAGAAAGGGAAAGACTGCTTCTAAAAAAGCTGAAAGCCAAAAAATTGAGATACCATTCCTAAAATAAGGTTGCCTGGTGAGAGCTTGACCTCCCACTTCCAACCAATGAACTGCATTACCTAGTAACAGAGAGTCCACCACTCCTTTGGTTATCAGAGATAGAGAGGCTGATTTGTGTATACCCAAAGGGAAAGGCATGATGATCTACAAACAAAACCTGTCCTTGAGAAGTCTTAAAGAAACCCCTGAATCCAGGAAATTTGGGAATTTTACCAAGAAATATATATTTGGAGGCAGACCACTAACTAAACACTGAAATTAGATGGTATGTCCACACTCAACAAAGAACCTGACACATCTTGCACTTCCCCAAGTTCTGAACAAGCTTCCATGGCAGCACTGAATGGAGAATACTGCTGTACCTCAATTCAACACAACTACAGCATAAATACCCACAGTTTTGGTCAGCATTTGTCAAGAGAGGTCACAACCCCAGAACCAGAAAGGGCTGAGAAGCCATCGTTGCTGCAGAGTAGCTACTAGAAGTATCATTTTCACGATAGCATGACTTGGATTTTGGAAGCAATCTGTGTAGCACATAAAGGACAAATACATACCTTTCTCAAGTTGCTTTATGTAATATGATCCAGTGTAGTTCTTCTAGGAACTCTCAAGCAGCTATTTACAATTCAAAACATTGATCTATTGCAGTCATATGGTGACTGCAACATTAGCTCAGTGGGTTATTGTAGAGGCACTGCTTTTTTTAAACCAGAGGGCATTAGTATGTATCTAGGACACCAGTCAACCAATGTGTGATTAGGTATGAAGTTTCTCAAATGAATCTGTTGTCATGATCAACAGAAAATAAAAATACTATCACCACTTCACAAGGTTCAGCACTTTTGGATCAGGTCCTAAAACTGGAAATTAACTGGCTCCTCTGCAAAATGATATGCAATGCACCTTACTGCCAAGATCCTTCAACGAAGATACAAAAAAGATGAAATGCATTCATTGAAATGATCAAAACTCCGTACTTACTTGCTTTTTCTTGTAGAATCCCTTCTTGTCACAATTTGGAATATGAAAGCCCCTGGGACTCAAAACATTCAGGATCTTTAGGTGGTTTAAAGTGTCTTCCATTTCTCTACGACATGGACCCTGTTAACAAGCATGTTTTAGAAAACACAGATTAAATTTGACTCCCAAATTCCATCTTTCACTCAAGAGTTAATAAATCTTTAAAGGGCAAACAAATCCATTAAAACAAAGAGATGGCTGAATATGTGAAAAGCAGACCATTCTCAAAAAAAAAAAATCTGACTTTCTGCTCTATTCAAGATAAACTGATTTCTAAAATGATTGAAGGTCCTACGCTATGCTGAGGGACATACTGGCATTTCCAGTTGAAATCAAAGTCACATATACCTTTGGGAAGGCTTAGGCATATGTAAATCAGTCACATATAACTTCAGTTTGGAAAAACTGGCCTTGCACCAAGTGGGAAAAGAAGAAAGTACGCCACTGGAAATTCACGACTAGAGAGGCCATCCCCAATTACATTTTTTTGTGATTCTGGTGGATATGAAAGCTTAAATGAAATTGATTAAATTGAAAATAATTGGTTTGGCATAATGTATATATAAAATACCTCAACTTTGGACCAAAATTCCCAATTTCAACTGAATCAAATAAACACAGTCATACAGAGGACCAGCTGCACACAATAGTCTCATTAAATAAGTACATAATTTTTTTTCTCACTTTCTTCACCTGCAAAAGGCTGAGAAAAAGGTAATGAGGATTAGCTCTAGGACAATGAATCAAAAAAAGCTTCCAGAAGCACTTCTAAGAGCGTGTCTTAAACACCAACTAATTATATCCCATGGCAGCCCTTCAGGGTAGGGAGTAAAGCAYTATGAGTGCCACTTTGCAGTCAGAAGATCAAGAGCAGAGGACTTCACATTTTGCTAGAGGCCAAGAAGGCAATCAGTGTCAGCAGTGGGATCAGGATTCAAGATTCACAGCCTACAAATGCTGGCTGTACTTAGCTACACTCCTATCTGGGTATATCACTGACCTGCACTACCAGCCCACTTCTTCAGTAGAAACACAAAAAAATTTCTTTGCATTGCTTCATGGTTTAAAAATATTTAAGTTGCTGCATTGACACAAGGATGCATTTGGTTTTTAATTAGTGAAGTAATGACATTTATACTTTCAAGTGATAATATTAAATAGTTTGCTTGTGTAAAGGACCTTTAATTTGAGTGTCTGAAAGCATAAAATCTCCATAGTACTATTGGAGATTAAAATGGAGTTTTTTGGTCAGTAAAGGCCTTCCTTGTTGCCTTCACATTTTCTTTCTGTACTGAACTCACAACTTCTAAACAAGGGCTTTAAATGGCTTCTCTTACTGCTCAAATGCACTGACTCCAAGTGACAAACAATCAGAGATTTGGTCCCAAATTAGGTCTACAAAAAGATCAACAGCTTTAAAAAAAAATTTATTTTGAAGCAAGCTTTCAAAGTCAGTCAGACCAGCATCAAAAGCTAACATGCAGACACAGCTAGAAGAGTATTTGCTGACAAAGGCACCTGTCCCTGATGGACTTCAGGGACTTCTTAAAGACACCAGCAGACTTGGTAAACTGGTATATCTTTGCTCATGGACCCAACTATCACTACTCATAGTTACGAATCTATTTCCTCAGAGCGATCAACCTTCATTCTTTTAGTGACGGCACTTTTACTTCACATTTTTGGGAGGAGGACACACTGGAAGGCAGATACTGAAGTGATATAACTAGAGGCTGGACATCAGTGACAAAACTAAAAATGAAGCTTCTCTTGGAAGCCATGCTCTCTTCAGGCAGAGGTTTTCATCTCATACAAGTTTCAAAACCTTCTTTTGAAGATGAGAAGCCATGTGTGTTTTCAGCATGCCAAAGTATATCCAGATGCATTTTTCAAGCCATCTGGCCTGAGGCACAGGTTATCAGCTGGATGTCCAAGAAGAGAATTGTTCTTCCCTTCAGACTAACCACACTCTGACCGCCCTGCAAATTCACCAGGCACAGTCAATAGGAAGCAACGACAGCTCATGTGACCACAAGACTTTGCATTTAGGCAATAGCCCCAAACAGCAGCCCCAAGTGGAGGTGTTGCTCAGCATGTCATACAGAGACTGACCAGTCAAGATCCTAATCCTCAGCTCAGCCTAAGTTTATCTCCCTTGATTTGCATTGGGCAGTGTAAGAATACAGTACCACTAGACTCAATGTGAAACATCTTTTTTCCATTATTGCAACTCAATTACACTGTTTGCAACCAAGTTTTATGATGACACTATTAAACCTGTCCCAAGTCCACTCACACAAATATGCGACAATTACAGGGAGGAACAAGCACTTTCAACCTCTAAGAAACACTAGTGAAAGTCATGCTTGTATTGATGCAAACGTCATTATGTTAGTCCTGTGTGTTTCCTGAACACAATCTTCTTGATCTGCTGAGTGTGTATGCATTTGCAGAGTCAACAGATTTATCAGTTAAAATGCCAGAATGTCCAAAAAGGCTGCAACAATTACCACTCTTTAGCTATTTAGTGTAATTATTTATCTTGTCATATGCACAACATGCATATATATATGCACACATTCACATGCTGGCAAATGCCTTCCTATTTACAAAAATACTTACATATTCACTTTCTTGTTTGGATTCAGAAGAGAAATTCAATGTATCCGTATTCTGTGAATCATATTCAACTTTATAACGTTGTGTATCTTTGGCTTGCACTTTCCTGATGATATCTATTTTCATGTGTGGTGGATGTGACTTGGAATCTGGCCCCCTGTGAGAATTTGGAATTGCCTGATTTTCTACGCTGCTGGTACTCCTGTCTTCTTCTGAATCACTGAAATTTCCTTCATAAAGAACAAATGCAGAAGAAACAATGTTACTTGGCTGCCAATTGTGTGTGCAAGGGCATAGAAACACAGAATCATAGAATAGCCTGAGCTGGAAGAGACCCATAAGGTTCCTTAAATCCAACCCTGCAAAGGACAGCACCAAGAATCAAACCACGTGCCTGACAGTATTGTCCAAACATTTCTTGAATGCTGTCAGTCTTGCTGCAGAGCCTGCAGAGCCCMTCCACCCTCTGAGTGAAGAAACTTTTCTTAATATCTAACCTCTGCTTCCCCTGACAAAGCTTCATGCCATTCTCTCAGATCCTACCACTGCTCACAACAGAAGAGATTAGTGCCTGCCCTTCTGCTTCCTCTTGTAAGGAAGCTGTAGAGCACGATGAGGTCTCCCCTCAATCAACAAGCTACTAGATAAGTCTGTTTAATTTTCCATTTTACAAAATAGCAATATWCAAAAAGATGAACTCTGTAGCATTCCGCATGTGTCAGCACCTTTGTTGCCAAGCGATGAGTTTTGTAACTGAAGCATTCCCATGCTCAGCGTAGCCTCGCCAAGTGCCCAGCTGCAGCACCTGTGCAGGCTGTACCCAAGACCGGGAAACCAGCCATGGCCGCTGCCCCGGGAAGCTCGGCGCCGGCCACTCGGCCATGCCTGCCCGCTGCAGTGCTGCCCGTCGGCAGCAGGGGGCAGGCCTGCAAGGCGGGAGCGAAGCCCGCCGCAGCCCCACCGAGGCCGAGGCGCGGATCTCTCCCCTCCGCCACTGCTGACTTCATCAACCCCAGATAAACGCGGCCGGCTTCGGGCACTTACAGGTTGCAGTGTGGCTCTGCCTGTCCCACGGCCGTAATTATTTTAAATATTTTTTTTTCTTTTAAGACGTTAATGCTATCAACTCTGGACCACTGAGTTTCCTGGTTCTAATTAGCCATTTCTCTTTTTTCCTTAATTCAACAGACAGAACGGGAAAGAAAAAGAACAGCACACCTTCATTCGTCTGCTCTTAAAATAAAAAACATTTCTTGGTGTACAAAACACATTTTAAAGGTAATGGACAAAACCCACCATTCATTCTGTAGTGGTTCCAAGACAAACACTGTTTTCATCTAGAGCTTCAAAAGTATTTTCTCTTTAAACTACCATCCACAAAAAGTCAGAAGCACATTTGTCTAACATAGTTCACAAGTTCAGTGTTCCTCTACCTTCTAAGGTATTTGCCTATGCTGCATTTCTCTCTGTTAGGAGACTCCTGCAGTGCAACTGTAACTACTTGCATTTCCCCCGGGGAATTTTTCCAGTTAAGGTATTCCCAACAGCTAAGTAATAGCTGAGCCCCACTAGTTGCTATCTTAGCTGCTGACCACCTTCTCCTTTTTTATTTTTTTCCTTTTTTTTTAAGGAAATCCTATTGAGAGAGCACAACGATAACATCCAATACTAAAATTACATTTGATGACTCACTGAAAGAAAAAAAAAACAAAAAAAACCCCACAAAAAAAACACAAAAGCTGAGAAATTCAGAGCAAAAGTCCATGTTCACATACTTCATTGATGGTAAATATTTCAACACAGGAGTACAGTGGCACTGCCAATACACAGGAATGGGGGAAGGAACATAAGAGTTAACATTTTAGTACTGGTGGTTTTGCTGCAGCCACTGCCGGCAACGGACATAATTGACCAGGAAAATCCAAATCACAGTGCAAATTGATTAATAAGTCCTAAGTCCAAATTTCCTGGCTTTTGTGGGTTTAACTCAAACTCTCAGCGGTATTTGAACATATTTTTGGTGGTTTAATGTCATGTTCTGAAACAGTAGTATTTTCCCCCCACATTCTCAATGAAATTTGCAAGAAATTAGTCACTAAGATGTTATAAACCTGAATCTAGGTTTTCTGCAATCAGTCCAGTTCATTAGTTTTTCTCTTCTACCAAAAAATAAGTAGAAAATATTCTTAACATGCATTGAGTATCCATGACTATGTCTGGTCATTTCAGTTTAGAAAGACCACTATAGTTCAATAGCACTTCTTACACTTCAGATTAAAATGGTCATATTGCCACATTTTAAACTGTAAAGCATATTTGATTAAATTTGGCACAAAACTTGGTGCCATGCTAGCTTTACATCACAAGAGCAACAGAACTGCCATCAGAGTTACCCATTTTCTTTTTTTTTTTTAAGAGATTAAAAGGGTTGCAAATGCACACTACTGTTTAATACTTTTGTGCCCAAAAAAACCCAAACTGGAAAGTCAATGGCCTACTACAGCTTCTGTTAAGATGCTACTGTAATATACTCTACCCTATACCAACTTCTAGCAAATTCTGTGAACTAAGAAGGACCAACAATAAATAGCACATAATGCAGAACCTAGCTGCATGTAAAGGAAATTATGTGATCCTACTCAGAGAGCTGTATACCAGGGAGTGTTGGCTTGAGAGCTGGGAGTGGAGAGGTCCTCATGAGGAAGTGGGCACTCTGTGTCATATAAATTCTGGGCACTTCTTCCTTCTTGCACACCAGGTTTGGAAGCTTCACTCTTTGAATGTGAACTGTAAGGGTCCTACTATGCACTTTTTAAGGAATCAAAAGTTCCTGTTGATTTCAAAATTGGAATTCTCCCTCAGCAAAGAATGCAGAAATAAGAATTCAGCTGAAAATTGAAAGATTTTCAGCTAAGTACAACTCTGTCTTTCTCCTTCTCTAACAGTCACTGTTGAAAGCACTACCCTTAAATTAAATGCCACCACCTTCTAAAGAAGAGACACTTCTTTCCAGTGTTATTCCAAGGATGAACAGGATGAGGCAAGCTCATGTGATGAAGGAAGACACTCAATGTTACAAGAAGATTAAAAACTTCAGTTAATACCTCCAAACTCTCATTCAAATTGTCACAGTTTGGAAGCAGCACATTAATAAATATAGTAAGGCATCTCCTATTATTCTAAGACACAGTTGACTGGAGCATTGGTGCCACTTCCTCAGCTAAGGAATGGTTAGTTCCTACAAACTGGCAGAAAATCATCTGGCTTTTTAAAAATGCAAACAGTGGAAAGCCTTTTAACACACTTTTCTATTAAATGAGTCTTAACATACTTGCTGTTGGTTAGCAAACAGTTTAATTAAGTGCTTGCATAGCGGGACTGTTCGCTCTCAATCTGAATCCCAAATTTCCCTGTCTTAAGTTTTAAAATGTGCATGCTAAGAGAACTTCTTCCAACCGCCCTTCCTTTTCAAACAAAACCCACTCTGTGAACATCTCACTTACAAGAGATGGAAGAAGTACAGGAAATCTTCGTTTGACCAAAGATTTATTTGCAATGCAGACAAAAAACAAAGTCCTCTTAAACACTGTTGTGCAAACGCTTTGTTCTGAATAACCACTTTTGCAGGCCAAAGGAATATTTAAATTTGTCTTTTATTTTTTTCTTTTTTTTCTCTGAGCTTAGACTTCCCTGACTTACCCATGCTGCAGCACAGGAGTTAGACCCCACTCTCTCGAGTTTTTTGCTTTCCAGATACACCGGGGACAAACGGCGAGGATTACACCCTCTCTCTCTCTCTCTCCATCCAGGCTCTGTAGCCTGCGAGTCCCATGCACCCGCAGAAGCCACGTGCAATCCCTCCCCCACTCCTTTTTTTTTTTTTTTTTTTTAAACAGCTCTGCATCTTTTGCGAGGAGCTACTTCTCAGCATCGGTGTTGAAGAAAACCGGTATATATATAAATAAGGTGAAAGAGGTAAATTGTCCCTTCCTTCGGCCAAAGCACAGCTCCTTCAAAATGATCCCAGGCTCGGCTACGTGGCTGCCGGCCGAGACCACCGCCCACGGGCCGGCAGCAGGCGGACAACGAGCGAAGGCAGTTTCCGGAGGCAGAGCCCTGCCGCGAGTTCGCCCACGCCTCCCCGCTCATGCTGCTCTCTTTGTAAAACAAAAGAAAGCGACACACACACAAACCCCCACCCCGCCAAACAAAAACCAAAAAAAAMCCCCAAAAAACCTCAAACCCAAAAACCGCCAAAACAAACAAACAAAAAACCACAAAAAACCCTAAACGAACAAAACAACCCAACAAGAAAGCAGGGAAGAGGGAGAGCGGCGCGCAGGAAAGCCATCCCTTAGCCTCCCACCCCGGCGGCAGCCCCTTACCTGCAGCGTGCGGTCCCGGCAGCAGGAAGGCCCGCAGTCTGCCGCCCGCCGAAGCGTTGGTGCAGAGCCCACGGCCCTCGAGCAGCGCCTGCAGCGGCCGCGCCTCTTCCCGCCGCGGCTGGCAGCTAAGCCCCGCGCCGCAACGCTCCGTGTAGATGCCGCAGGGCTGCCCTGGACGCAAGGCGCAGGTGAGGCAGCAGCCACAGCCCGGCTCCCGCACCCGTTCGGGGCAGTCGGGCTGCAGGGGCTTGCACTGCTGCAGCGCTCGCGCGTCGCAAGGCTCGCAGCGGACCACCGGCCCCGCCAGCGCCGCCGCGGCCCGCCGGACCAGCAGCGCCAGCGCCGCCGCCGCCAGTGCCCACAGCACGCCGGGCCGCGGCACCATAGCAACCGGCGGAGGGGGCTGCCGGGAGCCGCCCCCGCGCACCCCGGCTGGGCGCGGGACTGGCAGAGCCCTGCGCGGGCGCTCGCACGCCGCCGCGGCCCAAGCCGCTTCCGAGGGGGCTGCGGGGAGCGGAGCTGCCTGCCGCTCGCAAGCCTGCCGGCGTGAGGAGGCGGGGAGCCGCGCTGCCGACACTCACACGCCGGCCCTCTCTGCAGTCGCTTGCCCGCAGTTACATCAAGGCAGCAAAAGCTCGCTAGCAACAAAGGCAGCTCTTCTCCCTGCAGAGCGCCTGAATTACTTGGCTGGACAGTAACTTTTCTCTCTTTTTTGCCACACACAACACTCAGAAAAAAAAATTGAAAAAAAAAACCCTTTCCAAAAGTAGGAAAAAAAAAAAAAGCGCCCAGACGGTCTGAAGAAAGCTTAGTCCAAAAACGTTTCAGAAAAGGAGAAAGTACTAATAAGGAAAAAATAGAGATGGGGGAAAGAAAAAGCGAGGTTCCCTTCGTTTTATTCCCCGTGCTCCCCGCCAGCCACTCCGCCACCCAGCTGTCCCCCGTGCCGTCCGTCCGCCCTATATAGTGCCGCGGCCGCCGGCCCGCCCCGCGCCATGAATAACGCGGCAGAGAGCGTCGGTCCTCGCCGGATCCAGGGTTCGGTCACGCAGGGCTGTGAGGGCGGTGCGGTGAGGGGGGGAGTAGGCGGGGGACGCAGCGCTGCCGGGGGTTTATGGGCACTTCCTAGAAATCAGCTGTGAGAGGTAGGGCTCTGGCGAGAGGCCCACATCGTGTGTCTTTAGTTTCAAGAAAAAGTGGCCTTTCTGTGCGTGTGCGCTTTCCCGTGACCGTGTGTGATTCCTCGGCACCGAAAGGACGAGAGAAGCTCGCGGGGAGTGCTCTTTTTTTGGACTCCRAGCTACCATCCTGCAGACCTTGGGGCTGAGAGCCCCGGCCCTGGCGAAGGTGCGCATGTGCCCGCGCTCGCACACGCCCGCCCGCCCGCAGGTTCGGGGCATATCTTGACGCCGGTTTACAGCTCACAGGACAGCTGTGTTTCCAAAGAAGACTGGAGGGAAATGTGTGCATGACCACAACCACACACTCAGGCACCCACCCACGTTTGCCAAGATGTTGTTCTCTGGCCCAGGACTCGATCCATATCTTGTCCCATCTTCGTGGATGTGCCTCCCTTAACTTTTTTTTTAAAGTGTTCTCCGTACTCTTAAAACTTTTCCTTCCATATATAAGAAAACAATTTCCACTGCAATGTCCTCACAAATCTAGGATAAAAAAGACACAGTCTATCCCCCCAAGCTTCTAACATCAAAATTCTACAATGATTTTGCACAATGCATGTAATTGTCTTCAGGCCACTGCAAACTCCCTTCCCATTTTGCTAGGCATATTTTGCTCCCCCGTTAACTTGGTTTAACTTTGAAAATCTGAATCRGCAGTGCCAACTTTTGTGACCATTCTTTCTGAAGCTCTACTGCACTCTCATGAGGAAGAGGATGGTGAGGTGTATGTATAGACAAATATAYGGTGTTTCAGTCAGAGAAGCTTGCTCCTCATGAAAAATAAAAACAGCAGTGCTCAGAGATACTGGCCTATACTAGTATGTTCTGCCGTGGGAATGATGAGCCAGGCTACAGTTCTACTTTCAACCCTTCATCATTAACACTAAAGCTCATCTTCCAGTAATTCATCAGCTGTTCAAATGCATCAAAATTCTAGTAGAAGAGAGAAGTATATATGTTATTGCTCAAGATACTGGCCATGATACTGTTAACCTTGAAAGCTGCAATTTTACAAGTAATATTTTTTAGATAATTTGGATCACCTATTCAGTTTTCTTTATTATTTATTCAATACTTAGACCTTGCAGATAGTATCTAGAAAGGAGTATCACAGGAGTATACATAGCAGGATAAAAAAAAATTACCTGCGAAATATTGTGAGTGATACACTTTTCCCTGGGAAATTAAAAATGCTTTAGAAGAGAGATCATTGCTTCCCGATGGGTGACTACCAAGGCTTTTCAGTATTCGTTTGTCCTTGTGCTTATTTTCTTAATAGACCAAAAGAGGTCGCAGGTTGTCCAGGATTGAAATACATTCTCTATCTGCACAAGTCCATTTACAAAGGGGGAATTGATCAAGTCTAGTACCCTGCATGCTTGGTTTCAGTGGGTTTTTGGGGGTTTTTTGTTATTGTTTTGGTTGTTTTTTGGTTTTTTTAGGTTTTGTTTCAGATTGGCTTTTTGGTTTGGTTTGGTATTTCCCCAGACTATTGCAGGAAAACTTGCTGTTACTTTTGTGAATTTTGATTTTAATAACCATTTGTAGGTGATGAAGTCCAAAAATCCTTGGAGTTGTCTGGCAGCACGTATCAGATTAGGTCTAGCAGGAAGAGGAGGCCTTCTTCCCTTCACACTGTATACCTGTATACCTGTATATATACAGGTATCTTCAGTTGGGATGAGCTTTTATAGCATCCTGCTTTCAAAACTGAAACAAAAATGCATAGGAAATGCTGAGAAAACATAAGTAAAATGTGGCAAAGGGGATGGAAGGAATGAAGGAGAACAAGCTTTTCCTTCCTCCTCTCACACACTTAATACCAGTGTAACTTGCATTTCAGACTGTGGCAAGAGCATTTTCATCAAGCTGAATTTTTATTCTCACAATCAGAAAGACTTTTTTTTCCTTTCTCTCCTGAAGTCCTGTTAATGCAAGAAGATATATTCAATGTCACACAATAGAAAAAAATGCCCTTTTAAAAATACACAGTTGTTGAATTTAGTATATATTTTTAAATATCATTAATCAAGATWAATGCAACATCAAGGAGCTTTGACCAAAAGCTGGATCACCTTTGCAAGGAGAAAGCCAGTGATGTAGCAGAGGTCTGGTCAGTCTAACAGCTTCTGCTAAAAACACAGCCATTTGCACTGTCTTAACCAATGGGCACTGCATGTAAATACAATTATATGCATGACAGAATTTGGTTCAGAGCTGTAATTGGCAATCACAATATGGATACCTATATAGCTGGAAAGTCAGATTAGAAATTAAAAAAAAAATAAATAAAAAAAAAAAACCACTAAAAATCTCCTCATGCACCTATAGCTAATAGCTGAATTACACTTATGTCCCAAACTTTAGTATGGAACTATTTTACTTGAACAAAACCAAGTGCAAAATATGCAAAGTAGCAATGTTTATAAAGCTGCACCAAATACGAGTTTTCATATCTACATGTACTGTTTATTCTAGAGGCTTTGCATTTTTTTCCTGTTTATTCAGTTTTACTGGGAGGAGAGGGAGAGACAAAAGTCAGGTACTGAATCTCTACAGTCAGTTCTAAACAATAGAAAGCAGAAGAGAAGCAACTGTGAGGCACTGTGCTTCAGCAAATCCCATGCCCTCCCATATTATCGAAGCACAAATAGAATGTATTTTATTTCCCCTTCCACTTCATCCTCCCACCTTTTTCATATTCAGCTTTCTTCTCTAGTGCCTCAGCTGAATTCAAACCTTTTTTATGTTTTTGTGGTGGCTGTGTTTGCTACAGGGACAAAACATGGAAAATAGAGTTGTGGTTGAAATAGCTCTACTTTCAGCTTCATGGTCACTTTATGGAGCAATCCCAACTTTTTAGTGTAATTCCTTCTAGTACATGTGGTTATAGCACCCAAAATACAACTGTCAAGAATGTGAACTTCCCTTATAATGCCATTTTAAAACTTGTGTTACCCCTTTTCTTTTTCAGAAAAAAACCCAATCAACCAACCAAAAAGCAAAAACAAAAACCCAACCAACCAAACAAAAAACAGCAAAACAAAAAACCAAACCAAACGAAAACAAAACATTAAAAAAACCGTCACAAAAATCTAGAGATCCATACCTCATCTTCGGTTGAGGGCTAAATCCTCATTTACAAAGCATTTCTTCATTTTGGTATCTCTGCTCTTCTTTTTGCCAACCTTGAAATTTTATATACAATAAACTTCTGAAGTAAAGTGAAAGTAGAATTTCCTAAATAGTTCTTGTTTTTCAGAGGAAGAATATTCAGATTTACAATTAAGTCAGTTGATATAATACTTAATTGAAAAGATACTTTGCAAATCACTGCTTTCTCAAAGATGAGTACAATCTCAGTCTTATTTGTCAACTGTCTGTAAAAGCATAGTTTAATGAAAATTTCATGCAGACCTGTTTCTGGTTTGGAGCTAGACATGAACATTTCAGGTGTTTTCCAGCTCTTTAGACTCTTAAGCTAGGTGTGCAGGCTTACAAAAAACAAATTCAGTTGGATTCCTCATGAATGCTACCCTATGCTGCTTGTCTGAAGATGGCAATCTGAATTAAGTGTGATGGAACAAACTGAATTTGAAAGCAGATAAAATTAGGGAACCAAAGGAGAAATAACAAATGCTTTGCTGAGAAGTCGATTGAATTGAGAYATTTCTTTGCTATCAGAGACATACACAATGAAAGGATATATATTGATGGTATTACAGAAACAGTTACCAAACACTTCCCTTTACTAATTAGGATGTCTTGTTACACATAAATAAAGGAAGGGTAGTTAGCTGATAGGTTTCCTTCTACAAAGCTCTTATCCAGAGATGTGTTCATATTTTTTATGTATTAGTTAGACATTATATAGTGGTCTGGCTATAAAAATCTTCTGGAATTTAAAGAGAACAGGGGGATTAGAGGGAGGAGGAAACGAAGGAAAAAGTCTAGCTCCCAGGACTTCTTCATAAAAGAGAAGCGATTGCTGCTTGACCAGATGTTCTCCACACCTATACTGCAGTCAGCAATCTGGGTATTGTGCACGTTCCAAAATGCAGTTATCCTAAGATATGAAAGGAGAAATGCTGCTGTTTCAAAGTGTATGGCTTGCTGGAGATAGACTTACGACATCATTGAACTTCTGTCCACAAGTGAAAAAACAAAACCAAAAAACCACAAAAGCAAACACAAAAACAACCTTGATAAAAAATCATATCCTACCTTAAAATCTCAGTGAGTTGTTGAAGTGGAAAGACTTTAGGTTACTGGAAGAACAATACAGCTAAGACTGGAATGAATGGAGAACTGACCTTTATGCATATTTGTTTTTGAATAAATAGATTAAGTTTTAGGTCATTCTAAAAATTAGCCAGTCATGAACAGACCTCATGTTAGGACAGATTTATATACAATCAAAGTCAAAAGACAAAATTGTAAGAAAATATGTGATAAATTAATGAAGCACAAGCTGATTCTTTCCTATTCATCAATCACAGCTTCCTGACGCAAAGTTACAGTACAACAGTATCTCATTATATTTATAAAATGTCACCTATATGTTATAGAAAAAAGGCAGTCATTTTAATACCATGTGGCCTTCAGAATAAGACAAAAAAAAAMCACCTAAAAACTTAGCAGGATGCAAGTTGAGCAAAAAACCACCAAGTTGTAAAATTATCTATCAAGACTGCTGGTAGAGGTAAGAGCATATGCTGTGAGTTGTGTTGAGAAGTTTCCGTCTACAAAAAGCTTGAAGTGTTCTGGGACAATCTGTGTGCAAAAAAGATAGATGGTTTGAAGTCCATTTTATTAATTACACAAGTTCAAATAACTTACCTCAACCATTTCCAGGTGAGAATGGTATCTCTAACATCCTATATATTGTCCTAGCTGATGAATTATTGATTGTAAATTATCAATAGTTGTCATATAATCTCTCTTTTTAACTCTACTTTTTTTGTTTTGTTTTGTTTTATCTCAGATGTCAGACTATGCATCTTACTCCAGCATTGGGCAGCATCTAATACCCAAAGCCTTTTTGGTCTCACGGGAGTGAAGGTCCATCCTGCTGTTGATCACACAGGGCAGGCCTCAGGTCCATCTGAATGCCTRCTGTTACGCATCTCAACCCTCTGGCTGTTAATGCCTAAGAAAGTTTTAAGTTACAATCTTTAATTACCAATTATTACATACATAATTTTTACAAGTAACTGAGATATACCACTAATACCAGGAAACCCACTCACATTATTTGTCATCAGATCCCACTCTGCTTCAATTTACTTCCCTATTGCATTTCTTCAACTAGGATTTTAATCTCTAGGAAGACAGCACTAATCATACTTTCCATTTTATAAGCCATTCATAATTTTGAGTACCTATTATTAATTAAATAATACTGATGTCTATAATGGATACACTGACATTATAGAGAGAACAAGTAATATGTAATTTCTGATTAGCAAACCCCTTTTAAAATTGCTCAAATATTAATTCTAAATAAAGTCTTTCTTTTTTTTTTTTTTTTTTTCTTTTTCCCACAATGTAGGCCCGTATTTTTAAGAATACTTCAGAAATAGTATTTTTCTCTTGGACGTGCAGGGCATAATTTCAACAAAATATAATAATTTGTATATTCAGAAACTTTATGCACTTCATTATGTGCATTGCACAATATGTGCCCAACCAGTCTGTCAGGTTTTCAGTCTATTTTCTTTACAATGGCATGCAACAAGTGTTGTGCAGGACYATGCAGAGAATTATAAAGAAGCCAAGTCAGAGAACAAAAACTGTAGCTTCCTGTAGAAAACTAAGTTTCCTGAACTTCTAAGGATTGGTGTAGACACTTTAAAATTTAAGTRAAAATCTTGTGGGTAATAGGTTCTTGATTGCTTGTCTCACAAGCAAGTTTTGTTTCATAGATGGTCTGTTGTTTTGCAACTATGTCTTTGGTGGGTATTTCTACCTATTCCAAAAGCAAAACAGGAATTAAAAAAAAAATCAAATCATAGCTAACAATACTTGCTGGAAAAGTCAAATGATTTCACAACAGTGCAACATCCCTTGATGACAGAACATTGGCACAATGAACTAGTACCACTGTGAGCAATCTGATCCTAAATCCACCAAGTATAATGCAAATCTCTGTCTTTTAAAAGCCATTATTTAGGGTCTCTAGCTGGAACATAGTTTCAGGCATGAATTTGGTCTCTGGATGTGGAAACTGAAGAAAAGTATCCCCAGATTTGCTATAGATTGAAAGGAAGAATTTCACAGTAAAATGACAGAAAAATACTTTTTTTCAAAAAGCCCATACCTAGAAAGAGAACAGAAACACTTATGACGTATTTGATAACACATGTTTAATATCACATGCTGTCTGATGCTTCTTCTTGTTTTTCTGTTTTTCAAAATTCCATCTCCCTGAGGATTAGTTAGAAATTTACTGTGACTTTTTAAAACAGATCTTAAATAAGGCTGGTTACAAATTTCAGCACAGTTATCATTGCACAAAGCCTATCTCTGCAATTCACAAAAGTGTTGTATTATCTTGGTTTTGGCTCTKAGTCACAAACTCAATTCTTAGGAGAATCTTGGAAGCCAAATCACAGAATATGAACAAACATTCTGCTTCTTCTGTGTACAGTAGTTTCTCAGAAGGATAAATGTCACAAATTATGTTGGAAGGATATGTACATCTCCTTGYTATACATATGGGTGTGACCAGAAAACAAGGGGACTAAATCAAATCCCACTCTTGCTGCTGAAGTAATTGACAATATTCCTGATGACCTGGAAACATTTGGGTCTGAATAAATGAGTGGCCCTTTTCTTCACCAAAAGGGTTCTGAGGCACTGGAACGGCCTGTTGAGGGAAGTGGTTGAGTCACCATGGAGGCATTTAAAAAAATGTGCAGATGTAGCACTTAGAGACATGATTTAGTAGTGGACTTTGCAGTATTAGGTTTATGGTTGGAGTYAATGATCTTAAGGGTCTTTCCTAACTTAAATAATTCTATCATTCTATGATATCTGAACAGAAGTTATTGTGGAGAACATCTACAAGAAACATTACTAGCTTTCAATTAAACAAAATCTATYGTGGGGAGTTACTTCTAGGAAGATAGTCTATGAAAGTCCAATAACCTCTGGTATCCATTTTATCTTGTTGTCTCACTGGTTTGATTGTCCTTTCATGGCACTGATAAGAATTTATGGAGCTAGAATGTTGAAAAGTTGGCAGGAGGGGAAAGAGAACCAAGTCCTGCATATCAGACCTCACTTGGCAGTAAATCTTGGCACATGATACTTAAATAGGAGATTAAAGGAATGAATACATCTCTCCCCCTACTATCTAGAAAATGTAAAGGACATTAGGCATTATTATTATAAGTTATAAGGTATTCAAAATGTAACCTGTTCAAGAGCTTGTTATRTATGGGATGCTGGGTTTGAAACCAGAATTCAATTCTAAAGGAAGACTTCTGAAGTCTGCCTTAGAAAACTTCTGAATTATGGATGAAAACTGACAGAATCTGATGAATTGCACAGCAGTTCCTCACTCCAAAAACCAAGAAAAATTTCCCACGCTTGCAGAGAGATGAGTCTATCCCTGTCCTTATTGGCTTCTATATCTTACTCTACATTTTAGAGTATTTCTACACTAAAAATCTTCATTGAATTCAGCCAGATTGGTCAGAAATATGATGATTGCATTAGTTATTAATGAGATGATAGATAGATAGATAGATAGATAGATAGATAGATAGATAGATAGATAGATAGATAGACATATATATAGATATATATAATATATATAGTTATCACAGCAGGACATGGAAAAGGTTGTACTGACAAAGACAATAGTCCTATTTCTGCCGTCATGTCCCTCTTAAGTGCATTTTGTACAATGTACAATGTTTCAGCCTGCTAGAAAAGTGATTTCAAGCAGATGCTTCCTGAGTTTTCTGGCCTCATCTACAATCAAATCTCATAGCAAGAATTTTTATTCCAGACAGAAGCTAAAGGTCTATTTTCATGTTCCCTTTTAAAATGTTACTCTTAATTTTAATCAACTTAATTAATTTCCTTAAATTGCTTCTAGTTCATACATGACTCTTGAAGGAAAATACAGCATAAAGATTATAGTCGCTGTCTTCTGTGGACCCCATACACAATTGCATATTTTACCCCTCTTCATTTGATTTTTAAAAGAACCTATGCAGAATTTTATAATTAAAACAAATATTAATTGTTTATTGACAAAGTCTCTCAAACCCCAAATTATGAGAATAGTAAGTTCAAGAAAAAGCCCACTGCAGTCTTGCTGTTAACAACACATACCAACATAGCTTAAGACTTTCACTAACACTACAAGTTTCATTCAGCATATACTACCCTGTAAATCATTGCTCCTCCAGTCCTTAGCATTGTACAAAATCAGCTCATCTGAATGAGGTGCACGACTTTAATTTTTCTTCTTTGTAACTGATGTTTTTCTGGTTTAGAATTTTAAATTAAATCTGCTTAAGGACTGAAATGCCTTATAACAATCTACACTGAGAATCTACACTGCTTAGATGAGAAGTTAATTAAAAGTCACTTTAAAGAGAGACTAGATCACATTTTCTAGAGAGGTTACCTCTCTATAAATCTAAGCACTTAATCCACAAAATATTTATTATTATGGGAACAGCATATCATTTTATATAATACAATAATGATGATATATAATAGAATAATCCATATTGATGAATATATGCAAATATAGACACATAGATTAAACTTGCCATCATAACACAGTCAGCCCCACATCCGCATGTGTAACCAAAAGAAGGAACTCAATAGAACGCTATTTAGAACTAATATTTTTCATTGTTCTCTGTTTGAGGTGAGAATGGCRCAGTTTTGCTTTAATAATCTAACCCGAGGTCCAAAACCATCTTTGACTGAAAAAGACGAATAATAGCCATTAGATTTTTTTCCAAACAACTGAACAGACTAGCAGCTCAAAAATCTGGAAATTATTAAACATGTAAATACCACTCAGCTCCCTCCTTGGGATATTAACAATAATAAAAATAATAAAAAAAATAGAGAATAATTTGAACTAAGTCATCTGTTGTCCTATGTTGTGGGATCTACAAAATGTGGCAATAACAGATGATACAATAACACAACGTTCTTAGAAGAAATCTACATTTGGAAATAATTTGTTAAACTGTGAATTTGGCACTCAAAAGCAACAGCACCATGATTTTCAATGATGCATTAAAAATATGCTAGTAGTAGTAAGATTAAAGCAATATTTAATGCCTTCTGGAGGCATTATTTTCATAYGGTGCAATACCTTTCACTCAATTATGACATACTGTAATACTGATTGCTATGGTAACTGTGCTTTTCTTAATTTATTGCATTACAGCCCTCTAAATAATATACAATTTTAAATAACAAAAATTAGATACTATAAATACTGTTTATACACCACAGTAGTTCAGTACAGAATAGAGAGGCTTATAGTACTCCAAACAAATGGGAGCTGGATTAAACTTTTAGTATCATTTATATCCATTGTTATAGAAGACCACTAATAAGCCTTAGAAATCGAATAATCCTTGCATTACTTGCAATGGAAATACTGTTAACATTGAATGCAATGTAGCTAAAGCTGCTGAGTGCAGCAGTTGCCCTCTGTCAGGGTGCACACCAGGAGCAGTTAGATTTCCTTATTCAACAAAGCCGTTGGAGTAATAGGGAGCCTCCGCCCAAAACACGGGCCACATGCACGGCTGGACAGATGCTTAGCTGTGTGGGTGGAGAGATTTCTCTGGGAGCTTAACACAAACGCAGGGCTGGGCATTGCTCAGGACTATGCATGTGCTCAGGAGCAAAATAAGCAGCCTAAACAACAGACAACGCTATCCGGAGACAGCTGGATGGAAACACTAGGTACAGTGAGTGGAAGGACAGACTTTTTCAAAGTTGCATTTTCTGCTTTTTACAGGAGCGTATGCAAAAATCCAAAAGAATAAAAAACTTAGTTCCATGGGCCTCAGAAATAAGAATCATTAGCCAGCAAAAAAACCACTAGCCCAAAAATCCATGTAACCTTCTACCCAATAATCAGCTCCTCAAGAGAGACTAATTTTCATGGCTTAAAGACTGTACACTTTTTTTCCTAAAGCCCATTAACTCCTTTTATGAAATCAGCCCTCTGTCTGCTGCAATGCATCAGCACTTCAACATTTTTTTGATAGAGGATCAGGCTTTGCTATGTTAGAGCTAAGCTGTGCCTTTCCCTTTTCTCTCAGTCAAAGAAAGTGGATAGTTCTGAGCCCATGCCAATGTTTCTAAATAGAGAATGATATTTAGAACGATTTCTGATCAAATTGACACGTCTGAAATTCATGCAAGTTATTGATTTTATACTGGGTATAAATAGAAGAATATGGCATAAACAGAGATGAGTGACAATTTTATGGCCACATTACATAAATTTAAAAAAAAAAATCACCCTAAATTGGCCCACTAAGGTCCAATTTTAAACAATCTCTCTGCCACTTGAGCCTATAAATAGCTGGCAAAATACAGAATTATTTAGAAATTCTTTATTATTAAGGCCATTTATTTCATCTATTTTGGATTTCATGATGGCTATTGGACTTTGGATATCACTGCATGTATGTGACATTTCTGGAGAAAATAACAATATTTTTTTAAGAAAAAAACACACAAATTTCTAACTCAATGTGCACATAAAATTGGTTAGTAACCCCCATTAGCTACATTATGTTTGGAACTACTACTCCATAAAAAAAAGGTATGATAAGTCAGCATTTGCTGTTTAGACCAACTTATTTGTAATCAATGTAATTTAGACAAAACTGTCAGGGTTTCTTGTCCATGGATTCTTTAAAATAGGATAAATAAAATGTCATTTGCAAAACTACCTTCTTCATGCTTTATTGTTGCTGCCACCACAAGCTCCAGAGTTCCTGCCTGCAAATATTATTAGAAAATAACAACTGACTCCATGGACAGAATTTATGCACTACTTTGTTTTCATTCTTGCACCAAAATTTGGACCCTTGAATCTTCTATTTGCAAATTGCATAATCTTAAATATAAGATTATTTTACAAGAATCTGTCATGACTTCCATGTAAACAAGAGAAAGACTTAAAAGGAAGGCAATTTGCTCAACCTAACTTTATCATCCCAGATACATGATATTGTAATAGCGGCATCATTATTACTCCCAAAACAATAATAGTCAGTTCTGAAATTGAACCAGGCAGCCTTATTTTGTTGGGTGCATGTATAAAAAGCATAAGAGACAAGCCTTGCCATGGGCTTCCTACAAATAGCAGAAGGAAGAGAAATTAAAGTGGTTGCCTGTGGTACACTATTTTTAGAGTTCTCCAAACTCTAAATCAGAGGGTAAATTTTGTATACAATTGTACAATAGTTTTCTTCCTTATATGAAAATTGACTTATTTCTTAGCAAGGCATTGTTTCTATATGAGCAGAGCAGTTTGTCAGTAGGTCAGAAGCACAGATGCAATTGTTCACACTACAAAACGGTTTTGTGAATATATCTTGCTCAACTGGATTGGGGGCATTAGACACTCTAGGCACTCAGCTTCAGTTAAAGCAGCTGTACACTTTGCATGTTGGGCTGCCATCATTTTCAATGGCACAGCTGTGAGGGGAAGCAAACTGTGCTGGGGGTGTTGAGGTAGGAATTTCATAAAAAGGTTTTGTTGCCCGGGGAACTGCAGTGTTAAACTGCATCCTCAGTTTATACATATATAATTGTAGGTAGGTAGGTATATATATGTATTTTTTTAAATGCCTCAACACAGAACAGAATTTTTCTGCTAGTGTAATCACATGAGCTCTCTCAAAAACTTAACCTGAATTGGCTGTGACCACAGCAGGGGTTCTCTTTAGCAAAGCTGTATTGGCCACAATGTGTGAATTTTTTTTTTTTTTATTAAACAAAAATACAGTCTTCTTACACTAACACAGTGTCATAGGCTTCTGTTTGCACAGTCTCTTACTGACAGGCATAAAGCTATAGTATTTGATGGCAGCATGAAGCCAGATGGGGTATGAGCTGCTGGTCAACAAGGTTCAGATTTTAGTTAAGGAATATCTATGTAGCATCTTTGTTGGCACGTTGGCATATTGTAATATTGAACAAACACCGCATGCATACGGTGAGATTTTTTCTCACTCTTGATGTGATCTCATGTTAAAGAAAAAGCCATTTAGTAAAGCAGAGATGCTGCCATATGTGGTACTTGCCCTGTGCTACTGGGATCCCAGGTTCCTACAGGACACTTCCTGTACCGCCCAGACACAAGTGCTGTGAGTGTTCCTTTTGTTTGTAAAGATAAGAGTCTCCACCAATAGCCTCAATCTCTTCAAGGTATGAAGTAGGCCTATATATTTTATTAACATTAGATTATAAAACAATAAAAAATGCTAYGGGAAAGCTGAGTGAATTCTTCTCTAACACCTCTATTTGGGGACCCACACAGAAGACTGCAAGAGTAAAGTTAAGGGGCTTGTAGGCTGAGATGCTAAGTATTATTACAAGGAGAGGCACCAACAAAGCTCAGCAGGATACCTCACCCCTTCCTTGCACTAAAGCCCCTAACAATTTCGTTACTTAACAGGAAGGGCTTGTTACTAAGATTAAGAAATTGTTCTTATTTACCTTAAAGAATCAAGAGAACCAGCCTCTGGGATACAGTGACAACTTCTGGGATGCTCATAATATGTGTGTTCTGATGCCTTGGGAAGGCTGACCTGAAACAGAGACTGGACAGAACTAGAGAATAAAACAGAAATTTATTGAAAGGCCTCTAGGATACACCTTGGGCAGGACAAGAACCTGACCAGGGGCTACACCCAAGGTGGACTTATAATAGTCACAAAATGGATGCCCGGTCATGAGGTCTCACACTTTCATAAGTTTTGGTCCATTTGTCTATTGGGGTTTAATTGTCCAATTACATCTCCAGGCTGTGAGGTCTCATCCTTCTTGTTTCTCCCTTCAGTCCACCATTGCTTATGCTTTTGGGTCTGACTCGGTGTCCTTGGTCTTCAGCAGGGAAAGGATTGTTTTGTCTACCTACTCTGTGAAGAGAACTCACTAGCACTTAGTATGAGGCTCAGAACTACATCTGAGGCAGCACAGAATTTGAAATACATAAAAGCTAAAACTTAAGGCATCAGTTCTTTTGAGACAAAATATGCTCCTGGCTCTAGAGCAAAAGATTTTCCAAGCACCTTTGTGGCCCAAAAGATGATGCCAATCTCCTAGCTGTACCAGTGCTAGAAAGGAAAACCGTTCTCTGGCCCTGGGTATGACATCTGAAGTGCTAAGATTTCCTATCCCCTCAAGCAGAGGAGCCACGTCCATCCAGAATATATCTCCTTCAGACACCATGTAACCACAAAGCCTCATTAAGATTACAGTTTCAGGAATGGTCCCAGTGGGCAACTGCCTTGCTGCCCCAGACAGGAGGAAGACCAGTGAGTGTGCTGTGAGCTGATGCTTCAGATTACCTAGTCTTTGGGCAGATGAATTTGTGTGTCCTAGGTTACAATGTAAGATGTGCCCAAAGTATGTACTCTATTACCATCTTCATGGGTTGTTGGAACCAGGTGGGGCAATGTTTTCCCTGCCCCCTCCCTCTGGACTATCTGCTGTTAGTGGCCCATCAATGCACTGGCCAGTGACTCACAGGTAACTCCCCTCGGGAGCTATCTCTGCTTAATGGGCAATCGTATGACTCATAGAATGATATCAGCCCATTGTGAGATGCTCTGCCCAGGGGGGAGGAGCCAAGCATTCCCACCTAGATGTAATCTGGATTTTGGGACAGCACAGGCCCCGACTGGATTCCCAGAGAACAGGAGCTGCCAGATCTTTCTGTAGGATCACTGCTTCAACAAGACTGCTTTATTCGGACTGCTACCACCACCCTAATGAACAGGGCATCARGTTGTATTCTGACTCTGCCAAGGGTCTTTTTGTTTGTTCCTTTTACTATTATATTTATTTTATAGTTTTCCTATTAATTGTATTTCTGACAGTCTCTCACTGGTTTTGCTTTCAAATCAGTACATTGTGCCACAACCCTTACTAACAAATTGACCGTATCAAGAATCACAGAACAAGGCTTCGACTTGTGCACTGGCTCTGTTTTAGTTTAATAGTATAAACATAGACTTAGACTCTTCTGCATGCAGAAGGGTTAAATGAGTTCAAGGACAGATCCGACAAAGCACTTGGAAGTTAGGTCTACTGAGGGCTGCTAAATAACCAAACTACATGAGCCAGAGAAAATCCCCTGAGCTAAAAAAGCCAGAGATTAGAAGAACAGTCAAGAGATGTGTCATATATGGTTGTTCTGTTCTCACTCTTTCCTGGGAATCAACTCAATTGCTAGTCTTGGAAACCACACAGACAGACCTTTGGTCCTCACCAGTAAAAATATTCTCATGCTCTCAGGAGTCACAGAAGCTATGAGATCTGCACTGAGCTCAGTTGTCTGAGACAAGCTTTACACGTATATGTAGACACATACAAATGTATTTGCTTTGAGGTTGTTTTTTTTTTTTTTTTTTAAGATCTTGTGCACTGCACTGATACCATGAAATGTCAGGAGTGCTATGCTGTCACTGCGGCCTCAGCTGCAAGTGGTCTCMGATGAAGATACCAGAGCAGACATTTTGTACCCAGCTGCAGCCCAGTGTCCAAAATTTGAGTCTGAGTTTCCTACACATTAATTAGGTAGAGAGTACATCAGGGTGTTTCTTTGCAACACAAGCTTTAGTTTGCAGGGTGCCTGGTACAGGAACTTTAAATTGAGATTAAGATCGGGAATTAGATATTTTGGTAGCACTGAGAAACACGATATGAAAATGGACACAGTGGAAGAATGATGATCCACTTGAAAAATTTCGTGGTTTAGGAGTTTTATTTCATTTGTCAAAACGCTATTCTTCCAGTCATTCCCCAAAGAAAAAACCCTGTAACTATCTGATAACACAGGATTTATGCATCTTTCCCACTTTTGGTACCACGTGGAAGTTTTCAGAGATCCCTTCTCCCTGAAGACGGAGAATCAGTCTCAGGGAAAAGAACAGCAGCCGTATTGCCAGGCGTCAGGTATTTTCTTTCCCAGCAATGACAGTGCGAGGCAAAGGGCCCGTTTGGAGAAGCCCCTCCAGGGCTGGTGATCGAAGCAGCCCCGCGGGAGGCTGCATGTCCGGAGCTGTCGTGCTCAGCTCTGCCATGCCGAGACGGGCAGCGCCGGCACCCCAAAGCCCCGACCTTCCCATCCTGTACTCTCGCCCGGCTGCGGGGGGGAGCACGAGCAAGCTCCAGCTCCTCCTCCTCCAGCTCTTCCTCCTTGTTGTTCTCATCCTCCTGCTGGCCGGGGAACCGGGGGAGTGCCCGGTCACAGTCCGGCCCGGGCAGAAGGCACAGAGGGCAGCGGGGCGTGGGGCGCTCCGCCGGCCCACGGCCGCCGCCCATCGTCCTCACTGGTGTCTCTTGTGGTCCAACCTTGCCCGTTCCCACTCTTCCCGTTTGCCCATAAACCTGGAGTCCCCTTCACCGAAGTGATCAATAATTAAGTAGACCCAGTGAAGAGAAACCAGTGCATGGCTTCCCTCATACACAACTTCTAATGCTCTGATTTGGAGTTCCTGACACAGCAGGGACAACTTTCTTCAGGAAATATGCTGCATCTTTCCAGACTCTGAGATGTGGTGCAATCTTCATGCCAAGCTATGTGATTTTTCAGGATGTGTTTTTTAGACCAAAAGGTCCTGGTTAATCTTCMATTTACACTACTGGAAGCCTTTTGCTCTGAATGGAGCTACTATGATTTATAATATGCCCTTGGAYTGAGAAGAGCAAGGCCACACACTACCTTTCTGCATGAGGTTCTGTGGCCACTGTGCTGTGCCGATGCAGTGTGAGTTCACCCACAGGCTGGATGAAACATGCGCCTTTTATTGCTCTGTGGCCACTAAACAATGTGCACCTTTTATATCTTTAACAATAGCCACTAAACTATCTGAATGGTGATTAAAAACAAGTCTGGGTTTTGTGGGCAGGTGTGAAGACAGTTTTGTTCTTCAAGGCACCATTACTCAACGATTGGCAATCCTAGAAGAAGGACTAATATCTATCTTATATGTTAGTACTTACCTGGACATGGAATGAATTGCATGATGGTCACATGTACTCGACAGGCCACAGAAGGCTGGAGGTCTGAGTCCATCTCACAGTTTGGAACTTCTGTGTCCAGAGATTCAATGTATTTCTAGCCTGAAATTTATCCCATGAAGGCAGTCATTCTTAAGGATTGGAATAATAAAACTAATGACAAAATCCTTGTAAAGACATCAATTACACTGTGTACACTGGGTTCTGGAAACTTATCTGGGACTGTTAATAAGGTTCCTGAGAATGACATTAATGCAGGGTCTAGAAAAATGGTGGTAGATTTTAGTTATTATTTAATTCTTGTAATTATTATAATTAATTTAATTCTTGATTATTTAATTTCTGCCTTTGATAAAATGCTCTGAAGGTAAGGCCTAGAGATATTTTAATGACACCAGAGTGACGTGATTGGACTTGGAGTGATGCGGCAGAAAGAGATCACAGAATTAGGAAAGGGGCTGAAGAAAGGCCATGCTTACATGGAAGCAAAGAAGTGTCTAAAAGGCACCATTATGGGGAAGTTCCTAAAATTCTTTATGGGAAATCAACTTATGTTGCTCATGCTGGAGTGGCTCTTTAAAGCACCTGTGCACTCATATACATAGCTTGGGTAAAAACCAAAATGAATTTTAGATCTCTGTGCAGCTGAAGGATTAATTAATATTCTTGGGATCATGGAGATATGGTAGGATGGCTACCATGAGTGGRGTGTTGCAGTGGAGGAATACAAAATTCCTGGAGGCCAGGAAGATGAGGAAGGAGAGATTTCCCTTCATGTGATAGAGCAGCTGGAGAGCATAGAGCTTTTCCTGGGGATGGATGCTGAACAAAGTGAAAGATTCTGAGTAAGGATTTAAAAACAGACTGGCATTAATGGCATTGTAGTGGGTGTCTGCTATGGGTAGACATACTAAGGGGGAAGGGAGGAGGGTCCTTGTGGATGTGAAGGTTGACAGGAGTGTTGAATGCAGTGACTGTGAGATGTTGGAGATCAGACCTTAGAGAATAGGAAAGTAGGAAAACAGCAAGATCACAGTACTGGACTTGAAGAGAGCAGACTTCGGCCACTTTAGGGATCTGCTTGGTACAGATAMGGGCTTGGGGAGAGAAGAAGACCAAGAACGCTGCTTTATAGTCAAGAGTGTCCTTGTCCAAGTTCAATAGTAGTCTATCCTAGTGATGAACAATATGCTCCTGACAAAACAAAACAGAAAAATAAAAAATATGGAAAACCTCAGAAGGTGAGAACAGGGTCAGGTAGCCTGGGAATAATACAGTGATAATGTCTAAGCATACAATTGTGGGAGAATAGGGAAAGGCGCTTTGGAAGATTTCGGTTGTGATGGAAAGTGTAGGGCCCCTCTCCCTCCCTTGTCCAGTGCAGCTCCTTATCTTATCTACCATATGGAGGAATGTGGCCTCCACAGGTCTTGCAACATCCTCCTTGAGACCCCTGCCCCTCCACCCTCTACCCCAGTAGTTTTCCACTCCTTACAAGTCCACAGACCCCTGCTGACATGGCAAGAACCCCGAAGACTATAAAACCCCGAAGTCCAAGATAATAAACGCCATTTTGCCTCCACCGTGTTGGTGTCTGTGTGCTATGGCCCGTGCGGCCCTAGGCCAAAACCACGTTCTGACTCTGAACCAGGTCGCTAAACCTTAGACGAAGGCAACAAGTGGTGCCGAAACCCGGGACCTAGGACTTCGGGATTTGGGAGTTCGCCTGCATCAGAGGGCAGCCGGCGGAGCGGCAAAGCCGTCTTGTGGAAGGAGGGGACACCCTCACACTGCGTGGCCTCAATGGAAGCAATTGCGAAGGTCGTAAATTTGGTGCATGAGTAATGGGGCATTAAATGTAAAGTCAAGGATTTTACCCTTGCTATTGCAAGGCTCCTTGAGCTTGGGGCAATTCAGTGCCCAGCTGATATACTGCATCCTGACGTGTGGGATGGGTGTACGGCCGCCTTAGCTGAAGAGACAAAGTCTTTAGGCACGGGCAAAAATCTTAAAGCATGGGGGAAGGTAGAGAAGGCTTTACGCCGCGCGATAGAAGAGCAGGAGACGTGGAGCGTGGTGCGTGCATGTTTATTAGCTACACCACAGCTGGGAGTGGGGGCGGCAACGCAAACCGCACCGGAGGGCGATGTGCGCGAAAGCGGGGATTCGCGGGAACCAGGCGCCCCCCCACCCCTCTCCGGGCCTGAGTCCGGACCCCCCGGAATCCCCGGGGGACCCTCCAATCTCCCCGGAGGGCCCGTCAGCTCCCACCCCTGGCGCGGAACCGCCCGGGAAAACCGCGTGTTCTTTGTCGGTCTCCCCGCCGCCAATCGGCGAGTCCACGTGGGACGTGCGGCAGCGCGGGCAGTCAGTCTGGGAGGCGCTGGYGGAGGAGGCGCAGGGCGCGGAGCGGGTGGCCAGCACGAACACGCGGACGGACCCGCCGCCGTACCCATTCGAAAATGGCGCCGGGGACGGCGGGGATGGGCAGGGCCTGCATTCCATCGGCGAGCGCATGCTCAGCCGCCGGGATTCCGCAACTGCGCATGCGCGGGGCGGAGGCGGAGGGCGCATGCCCGGCCGGGAGCTGTGGCCGCTCCCCCKTCCATCCGAGGGAGCGCCCCACCCCCGCGGGAGGCTGGACAAGCCCAGGGGGTGGGAACCGCACCACCTCCGGAGGGAGGGACGGGGCCGCAGCCCCACAAAAAGGCACCGCAGGCCGGAAATCGAGTGGCATTCCACTTCCGCCTCGGACTATGACAGCACCGATTCCGGCAGTACAAGTAGCTCGGAGGGGCTCACAGACGCGGAATGGGATACAGAGACAGAGAGAACAGGGCAAACATGGTTCATGTCAGGATTAAATAAAGCCCTACGCCACACGAAAAAAAGAGTAAAACACAAACTTACTTACTGGGGGAAWATTAAAATCGCTTGCGCAGATTGGGCACCAGCGGCCGCAATAAAAGCTTTCCCAGTAAGAGCCACGGGGGTGCAGGGTAATTGGCAGAGGACCTTCTCACCACTCAACCCAAAGACTATCCAAACGGTTGTAAAAGCCATTGCAGAGAAAGGGCATTTCGTTTGTGACTGCAGATCTAGGCTTCAGGGAAACAGAACGGGGAGGGGGCGTGCGGGCCGCACCCAGCCTCCTCCCACTAGAGCACGTCGGCCCGTTTATGCCAACTCGCAGTGGAGCGGGGAACTGCTACCCCCTATGCTCCCACAGCAAATGACAAGCTACACAGCCCCGCCAGAGGCACAGATGCAGAGCTATGCACCTCTGCCAGTGGCACCGTTGCCTGCGTCACAGCCACAAGCCACGCCAGTGCCACAGACCCAGCAGGGGACGCCCCAGGGCGGAACCCCTGGGTCGCCCTGGCCATGGAAATAGGAAGGGAACCCTTGAAGGTGTGGGGAACGTGCTGCCTCTATGGCAGCCAGGACCCCCATGTCATAGGCCTTCAGTTCTGGGTAGATACGGGATCAGACTGTACGATAATTCCCCAAGAGTATTGGCCTCCAAACTGGCAACTTAGAGAAGTCGCGCCCGTGAGCGGAGTGGGGGGGCAATCACGGGCGTGAAGAAGCACTCAGCTAGTAGCTGTGATGCTCCACATGGAAGAGGGACCAGAACAGACAGTAGCAATATATCCCTACATTTTACAAAATTCTCCTTCCTTGATAGGGAGGGACATCCTAGCCCTGTTAGGTTTCAGGGTCACAAATTCATGCCTCAGAGCCACAGCTGACGCACCTCACCAGTGCAGGTGGGACTCTCCGCGCAGAGGCATCACCCTGAGCCAAGTCACRGGTCGGGGCAGGTGCTTTGGTAACGCAACCTTGGCCAARCGGAAGGGCAACGTCTGCACCAAGGTTGTGAAGCCTGACAGGAGGAGAAATAAGTGTGTGGTCCCATCTGCATCAGGGATGTGGGTTTGTCAGAGATCAGGTGTGAGTCCGTGTGCGTTCCTTGCCAAGTTCGATGACTCTAACGACTTTTGTGTCCAAGTTCTGATTGTCCCTAGGGTCCTGTACCACTCAGAAGAAGAAGTGTACCACCTGTTCGAGCAACCCAGTCAACTCCACAAAAGAGAAGTAATAACAGGTATCACCATCGCAATGCTGCTAGGTCTCGGAGCAGCAGGGACGGCCACGGGTGTCTCAGCCCTGGCAACCCAGCACCAGGGACTGTCCCAGCTGCAGATGACCATCGACGAAGACCTGCAAAGGATCGAGAAATCCATCTCCTTCCTGGAGAAATCAGTCACCTCACTCTCGGAAGTGGTCTTGCAGAACAGGCGAGGCCTGGACCTCCTCCTGATGCAGCAGGGAGGCCTGTGTGCCGCCTTGAAGGAGGAGTGTTGTTTCTATGCAGACCACACAGGAGTCGTGAGGGACTCCATGACGGAGTTGAGGAACAGGTTGTCTCAGAGACAGAAGGACCGAGAGGCCCAGCAGGGTTGGTTCGAGTCGTGGTTCAACACTCTGATTTCCACCCTAGTGGGTCCACTTGCCATGATCCTCCTGACTTTGGCCTTCGGACCTTGCATACTGAACCGGCTGGTAGTTTGTAAAGAGCCGCCTGGAAAAGGTCAACATCCTATTTGTAGGCCACTAACAGTTACTATAGAAGCCCTTTTAATGCATGCTATACGAGTAGAAAGAATTGTGTACCGTAGAGTTTAGTAGTAGTAGTGTATGTAGCAGAGCGTATGTATCGCATTTGTAGTACCTCGTTTAAGTACCTCATTTATGCATGACTACCTCATTTAAGTACCTCTATACCTATATATGACTACCTCATATGGCAAGGGGGGAGRGGAGATGTGGGAGAATAGGGAAAGGCGCTTTGGAAGATTTCGGTTGTGACGGAAAGTGTAGGGCCCCTCTCCCTCCCTTGTCCATTGCAGCTCCTTATCTTATCTACCATATGGAGGAATGTGGCCTCCACAGGTCTTGCAACATCCTCCTTGAGACCCCTGCCCCTCCACCCTCTACCCCAGTAGTTTTCCACTCCTTACAAGTCCACAGACCCCTGCTGACGTGGCAAGAACCCCCAAGACCCTAAAACCCCGAAGTCCAAGATAATAAACGCCATTTTGCCTCCACCGTGTTGGTGTCTGTGTGCTATGGCCCGTGSGGCCCTAGGCCAAAACCACGTTCTGACTCTGAACCAGGTCGCTAMRCCTTAGACGAAGGCAACATACAATGAATGCATACAATCAAAGCTATGAAAGTCAAAGCCAAAGCGAGATTGGATCTGGCCAGGGATGTCAAAGGCAGCAAAAGAAGGGATTTTGTAAGCACATAGATGACAAAATAAAGATTTGGGGAAATATGGACACATTGATGAATGGGACAGAGGTCCTGATTACACAGTTACTCCATGCATCCTTTGTCCTTTGTCTCCCTCTTTACTAGGAAGATTGATCTTCAGGGATCCCAGGCCGCAGAGAACAAAGAAGACTGGAGCAAGGAAAACGTACTTTTTGTGAAAGAGTATCACATCAGAGAATAGAACTCGACATATACAAAAACCCATGGACTATGGTAGGATGCACCTACAAGCACTGAGGGAGCTGACTGTCATTGTGAGACCACACTTAATAATCTTTGTTTGATTGTGGTAACTGAGCACTGGGGAAAACAGCAAATTTCACTCCTATATTCAAGAAGGGCAAGCAAGAGGACTCAGGGAACTACAGACTTTGAGCCTTGGAACAGTTACTGAGCAGCTAATCCTGGAAACAATTTCCAGGCCCATGAAGGACWACACAGTTGTCAGGAATAGTCAGTATGGCTTCACCCAAGTCAAGTGATGCTTGGTCAACCTGACAACCTTCTACAGTAAAATGAGTGGTCTTGTAGGTGAGGAGAAAGCAGTGGATGTTTCTTTCATGGATTTAGCAAAACTTTTGGTGCTGTCTTCCGTAAGAGCCTTGTTCAGAAGCTGCTAAGTAGGGGTTGGATAGGCAGACAGTGAGTTAGATTGGAAACTGGCCAAATGGCTATGCTCTGAGCATGGTAATTCATGTCATGAGCCTGAGGTGGAGGCCAGTAACTAGCAGTCCCCAGACATCTGTACTGGATCCAGTCCTGTTTAACATCTTCATTAATGATCTCTATGATGGGGCAGAACATAATCTCAGCAAGTTTGCTGGTGACACAAAAGTAGGAGGAATAGCTGATGGACCTGAGGGTTTTGCTGCTATGTGCAGGGACCTTGACAGGCTGGAGAGATGGCCTGACCTCATGAAATTCAACAATAGGAAGTGCTAAGTCCTGCATCTGGCAGAAAACAGCTCCTCATGGCAGTACATGCTGCGGGCCACCCAGATGGAAAGGAATTGGCTAAAAAGGACTTAGGGGTCCTGATGGACACCATGTTGAACATGACCCAATGGTGTACATCCTTGTGGCAAAGAAGGCTAATTGTATCCTTTTCTGACTTGGGCCAAGAAGTGCCAGCAGGTTGAGGGAGGTGCTCCTTCCCCTTTACAGAGCACTGGTGAGATCACATCTGGATTACTGTGTTCAGTTCTGGGCTCCATACTGCAAAACTCCAATAAAGGACCTTAGATATGATTAAGGGGCAGAAGCATCTCTCCTATGAAGAAAGAATGAAAGAGATGGGACTGTTCAGCCTGGAGAAAAGAAGGCTCAGATTAATGTCTATAATGTATATAAATACCTGGAGGGAGAGTACAAAGATGTTGGAGCCAGGCTTACAGGAACCAGGCTCAGTTGTGCCCACTGACAGGACCATAGGCAATGAGCACAAAGTTGAACACAAGAAGTTCCCTCTTAACCTCAGGAACCACTTGTTGATTGTGAACATGACCACGAACTGCCACAGGTTGCTCAGGAAGAATGTGGAATCTCTGTTCTTGAAGACATTTAAAAGCCACATGGACTTGGTCCTGGGTAGCCAGCTCTAGCGGGTCCTGCTTGAACAGGAGGCTTGGACCAGATGACCTCCAGAAGTCCATTCCAACTTCAACCATTCTGTGAATCTGTGTGAACCCTGTGAACTTCCTAGTCAACACTAAGAGACAAATTTTTGCTGAAAACAGAGGTGTTTTCCATATGAGCTCTTGGCCTTTATAGTCTGTGAAAAGAAAATCCTATTTTATTTTTCATACCTAGTAATGGTCAGCAGCCTTTCTTTTTGCTTCTTCTGAACTTTTATTCTATGACAAATAGTCAAAAATTTTTCTCTTCACACCTCCTTAACCCCAGTGCCATTTGAACCAAAGTATTCACACAATGCCTTTCTGTCTTGGTTTGAAAGACAGGTGTCTGCTAAGGGAAAAGCCGGAGCCCTCCCCTTGCAATGGAGAATGCAAAGCCCCTCCCTCCAAATTATTACAAATTTGAAATTAAGGGGCTTTCAGGCAAAAAGATGTGGGAATGGGAATAACAGGCTTTTTATTAATATATATATCTAACAAAGCAAGCAAGCAAACAAACAAACAGCTACAGCATTAATAACAAGACAGAACCCAGAACCTTGAGGGACTTTTGCTCCACAAAGCCCAGGGCAGTCTGATCCCAGTGGCTCTGAGGCACCAAGCTGTAACGGCAGAAGATCCTGGGCTGTTGATGAGCCAGAAGTTCCGCAGTGGTGGCTGGAGCAGCACAGATGTCCTGCAGAGCAGGGGTGAGAGGTCAGAGTAGGCAAAAGCCTCAAAGCAGGRCCAGAAAAATGGCGGCGGCAGGGACAGGGCTGGGCCTGCTCCAATAGGGCAAGAAGCAAGCTCAGAATTCCCAGGCACATGAGCAGATGGTGGTAGGTTTCCCAGGAGCAGAGTTGGTGGTGACAGTGAAACTCCTCCTGCAGCAAATTAACAGCCTGGCATCCTCTCCTCGAAGTGCCAAGGGGAAGAGTGCCTGCCCCTCCCCAGCCCCCCCCCATCCCTTTCCTGCCCCAAATCTCACGTTACCAGGTTCTGCCTTCTCTTCCCTGGTTTCTATTGTCTTTGGTTAAGTTCTGACAAGCACCCGATCCTTAGTGTCTTAGCAACTTGAGGGAAAAAATTCCAAAAAGAAAAAAAAAAAACCAGAAACAAATCTAACCCCCAACACTTTCTTATCTTGCACAGAACTCTTCTGCCTATGCATTAAAGSTACATCCTTTACTGCATACACTACCTACTTCTTTTGTTAAATCTGAGTAAATTGATTCCAGCATAGCTTTAACCTTTGCATTACTTTCAACAAAACTAGACTGTCAACTGCAAGCAATACTTYTCGACTGTCACAGCTAATGAAACAGTGCGTTTTACTTTTATAGGCCAGAACACTATTTAATCACTCCAGAAAACAGTAAATAAAAACAGCTTTATTAATTTTGAAGGCAAAGCATTTAATTAATCTTTGAGTCACATCTGAGATTTATGGTTTTCAAAATATTAGATGTGATATATGCTCTGAAATAATTCATGTTTCCTTTGCTGTATTAAATGTTATAATATTTGATCACATAAACCAAAGATTTTCTCACTGTAAAATTCGGGATGGGGATCTTGGAATGTACATCCCAAGATTGTATCACTGCTGCCAGTAAGACCGGAGACCAGGATTTGCAACAGAAAGACRGGTGGRCTCACAAATCAGATCRGYATCRGACCGGTGGTGGGAGCAGTTACCAAGACCATCAGCACCGATGCCAAGGACAACATGTGAATGGAACTCCTCGGAAATCTCATCAAGCACCCATCTCGGGGTCCGGAAAACTATTCAGCAGACCAGCAATGCTGAAAAGATGACAGTATGAATAAGCAACGAAGACTGGACACTGAATAGACTGTTGCAATATGGCCTACAGGCAGAAAAACTGTATAAGAACTGGCTGCAGCAAGCAAGCTTCATGAACTGGCCTTTGTGCAGTGCAATAGAGGCTGTACACACGGTTCACCCAGCGCTGATCCTGGGCTCGGCTGTGCCTTTTGTTTGTGGCATCCTGGCATTTTGTCATTCTATTCTGTAATAAATCAGTTTTGATTCATTAATTGGGTGTTAAACGTTTCATTTATAAATGAGAAATGTTTAATATGTTTCATTTATATTAAATAAAACTAAACAAATGTAACAAAACCTCAGCAGCTAATTTACTGATTTCATAACTGTAAGAGAGAGGGAAAAGTGAAAACAGGTAAAGTATAATTGATGTATCCTAGTTCTTACAGCCCAGGAGGTATGCAAAGCAAATGGTATTCAAGGAGACAACCAAAAAGGAGAATGTGCCAAGATAATGTGATTAAAAGGTGCATAAGTGCATATATTTCTATATGCAACCTACATCCTGCCTTCTTTACATGAAGGCTTTGAAATGGAATTGAGTTGAATTTAAATTTAGTGAAAGAGGAAGAATATTTCCATCTCTTTGAGGGATGGAACAGGGTGAGACAGAAATATCTAATTTTTATCCGCTCTTCAGCTGGCAAAAGAATGTAGACTTACTGATTACAATCAAAATAGGAAAAAAAATCATTCTCTTTGCTCACCTCCATTAGTGACTTTACCAATCCAATTGGCAGACTGGTAGATAATACTAAGGGACTTGTTATAAGCCGTTTTAAAATAAATTTCTAGGTTTTAGATCTCTAATGGGTCTTTAGGCATTAGCTGAAACGTTCCTGCAGGAATAAGGTGACACGTGAGAAATCTCCAGCTATCTCTGACTCCGGCTTGGAGGGGATGCCTCTGGTGCTGCCTGCTAACCAGGCAATTTAGAGCTGCCTTGCTCTCTACAGTTCTTGATACCACAGTGTCTGGGATGTTGCAGTAAAAGACTACGAGAAACCTCTTTTCTTGTCCTATTCTCAGAGGTCCTTTATTATCCCAGGCTGGAGCGGGGGGGCGGGGTGAGGGG
>CADDXX010000360.1:46926-134401 GCA_902810485.1 Alauda arvensis
GGGGGGGGTGGGGGGGTCGGGGAAAGAGGGGCGGGCCCACAGGTGACTGGCCCCCCAGGTGGATTGGCAGGGGTCTCTTCTATGGCAGAGGGCAGGGTGAGACGGACAAGTGACTGAAGTTTCTGGAACAAGGGGAAGGGTCGGGGTGAAGCTGAACCCTGAGGGAGGTAGGAAATAACTCGGACAGAACGGGACAGGGGAGGGAAAGGGGAAGACATGTATGGTCTGTAGGGAAGAATAACTTCAAACAGCTTAAAAACGTTCATTACCACAATAAGGGGATTACATGCCAGTTTTCTAATTTTGCATTGCTTTTATATGGCAATGACTCCACTAACTCAACTGCCATATTTTGAGAGGATAGATTCAAAGGTGTTTTTCTTGGATAAAAAAAWATATACTAAATGTGATCCCAAATTCTGTCAGGAGTATTTAATTTATAACAGTAAATGTGGTACACATTTTCCTTTTTCTCTCCAAACTCAGAACTAATGTAATTTTTTGACATTTTGSCTCTCAGTAAATGTCCTTCTGGACATAGCTCCTTCATGCAGTAGTAAGTTGCATTTTACTGAAAACACTAACTTACATCTAGTAGGGAAACCCCACTTGCTAAAAGCAATTCACCTTAGCTAACATGAGCCATAGCAAAGATGGATAACATACAGGTTATTTGAACTAACTGGGCTCATTTTGGCAAAAGTGAATTAGGGAACAYTCGTGTTCCTCCCCCAGGAACTGAGGAATCAGTGAACTACTTGAAAACAACACTTAAAAGCAGATGGAGAGAAATTATTGGAAGCAATCTCATCTGCCACTACCACCATAGCATCCTGCACAGATGCTTACAGCCTTAAGTGAGACTTTTCAAAGAAGCATAAGTGAGCTGACCATCTGCTGCCACGCACAGTCCCTTGACTATACTGCAACAAAAACAGCTCATCATGCTCAGCTTCACAGTGGAGGTGACAAATCATTCTCCTAAGAGCTGAAATGGGTGACATCTATCCATAATATTGCACTAATGGAGAGAGAAGAGAAATTTAAATGCTTAAGGAACTGGAATTATCTTAAGGGATTTTAATTATACTAGTAAAACTGAAGTATGATGTTAAGATTGTGCACTGTAATCTCTTAATTTTTATCGTGCTGCACTTTCAATACTGGCTTCAGTTGCCATGATTGTTCAAAGCAGAAAAAGATTTGTATAATTATCACAAACTTTGTTTAGACAAGCCAGTAAGGCAACTTCCACATAATATAACACTGTCCCCTAAACAAAAGCATTTTCCCTGATAAGCATGTGTGAATATGTGTGCATGTCTACAGATCAGATGGCAATATTTGCAAGCTAGGATACTTAAATTTAAGCTCCTGAGAAAGAAGCCACATATTTAAAAGTGCCTACCTCCTATTCGTTGACAAATACAAAAGTAAGTAAGGCTTTTAAGTCATGTAGGTAACTCAATCTGATGTTCAGATTCAGAACTTTGAAAATGTTCAGGCAGGTAAAGGTACAAATATGCAGTTTGTCATTTTTTCCTGTGGATTGTCCAGATCTAAAGGTTTGTAAAAAATTCTAAATTGGGTTCATAATCACATGCCAGATATGCAAATAATCACTTGATGAAGCAAGTTTCCTTAGGAGCAAGATGGTCCTGCACCCTAGGTGGATTACAAATTCTTAAATATTAACGTAAGAACTTATATGTTACATTGCATTCTTATGAAGTGCAAGATCACATCACATTTTCATCTGGGTTTCCTGTTCCCTTTTCAAACTACAGGTACCCGATTTTATGTGTGCCATATTATCAGATCCAATGAGGAGGTGCACYGCCTTTGTTCCCTCAAAAAAGAGAAACAAAGACAGAAAGTACACATTCTCACTCTTGAAAAATTTGAGTGATCAATTCAGAGTCTAAGTTGAGAGCTACAGCAATCTATCTAATAGGAAAAACTGGGAACGGGGACTTTAATAAAATTTGAATAGTTTATATGTTTCTTTTCAGGTTTATACACTTCCTCTTGGCACCTAATCTTTATCTACTCAAATAAGAACATTTTACTCAAACTGTATTTTCAATTAGCAGTTGAAATTTGCCATTTTTAGATATAGATTTGCCAGCTGACATGATTAAAATGAGCTGGCATAGAAATTTGCATTAGTGATTAGTGACTTTCTTCCTAACCATTTTCTTTGAAACACTGAACAGGGAAACAGAAGATTGGCCTTTTTTTTCCTATTATTTATACATGAAATTTACAAGGAGTGGAGAAAACACAGAAAAGTCTTGAAATTTCAAAATAAAACAAATACATGTTGTGATATATTTTTCAAATGTAAACCACACAGAAATATCRGAAGATTTTTAAAAATATGTTACTTGGATGTGAACTTGAAAAACATTTAGAGTCAAACTGGGSGGACTAGAACAGGTATTTCTTTTGTCTTCCCCAAATGTTTGTTGTATTGAAAATGGACAGGAGACCGTATATAGCCTTTTTGGTGGGTAAAGCAACAAGAGACAATGTGTGGCTGTCCCTAGTTAATTTTTATCAGTCTCTTTCAGACATKCAGATGCTTTCTTAATCAATTTTCTGCAAACATGAATATGAATGTTCTGCCTTTGTTGCCTAGCCTCTTGCATGCTAGTGAGAATCCAGTGAATTGATGCAATGCTAAACCTGCCAATSAGTGAGTAGTGAGTAACAGTCATACTGTTCTCATCCCTATCCAGAGACATCGGATGGCAAGCATTATATCCCTCCCATCCTAAWCTGTGAAGCAGCAGGTGGTACAGTCTGTTTCCTGTTCCTACAAGTCCCCCAAACCTTTGTAATTCAATAACCCAAAAACTTGGAAATATATGTAAATGAAACTTCTTAGTCATAAGCACTTACAACACTATCTTTGTTTTCCAAGGGAAATAAAACATCTAACTAGATATATTGTATGGATTAGCATTATAACTTTGTGAAATCTTGTTTTTAAATTCCTAATAGTTTATTTGCTGAAGTTWCCCAAATGAAATCTGCATTTCTTAAACTTGTAATACTTTTGCCTCCACTCATTTCACTTCCGGCATTATAGATTTCTTTTAATTAACCCCTGCTCCTAATTCTGAATAAATTATTCATTAAAATCTGAGAATGACGCTGAGATAAGGATGGACACTYGCATAAGAATAGCTACAAAGTGTGAAATTGTAGTTCTGTTCCTTTGCTGGATAAAAATGAAATGTATGTAAGTCCAGAAAGCCAACTCAATACAATAACAAGGTAATTAATTTATGTAGTTAAAAATCTATTAGTGGTCTAACAATGATCAAYCGTACAGCCATATTGGCTCTCAAGATAACTAAAACTAGTTGGGTAATATGATCACTTTAAGTCACTCCACAGAAAAAAATTTTGGCAGAAGATTTAGATAATCTGTAGTAGAAAAACTGAAGACCTGGTAATAGGGTACTTGATCCTCAGTGTCAGTGTATAAAAAATAGTGCTGAGATGACGTAATTGTGTAAGCAGAGACCATTCATTCATGTTAATGTAGTTTTATACTAATTTGTTGTTCCGATATTTTATGTACTTTCTCCAAAAAAAATTCAATAGGCAATAAAAATACTTGCGTGTAAAAGTGTTTTAACAGAAGAAATGTAACTTCATATTCATAAGTCCATATTCAGCTGATAAGAGACTGCTCCCATTTTTCATGAAAATTTGAATACCCAGTTTATTGATTTTACAGTTTTAATAAAAAAGCTGCTTCAGTTCTCTGTGGAAAGATACAAGTGATGGCAAATGTCAAGACTTTTAGAGACTTGGTTTGAATAATGTTACATTTGTTTGATGGGAAGCCTGCTTCTGAGTCTGGGATAGAAGTTAYTGTGAGACATGTCATTTATGCTGTAATAACAACCCCAACATACTTCTAACATCATAAATACCTTGAAACAGGGAGGAATTTCCATCAGAAAAAAAAATAGAAAAAGCTTTGTCTACACAGA
Source organism: Alauda arvensis (assembly GCA_902810485.1). NCBI lineage: Eukaryota > Metazoa > Chordata > Aves > Passeriformes > Alaudidae > Alauda > Alauda arvensis. The sequence goes on from CADDXX010000360.1 coordinate 50,937, forward strand.
GGAAGATAAATATCAATTTTCCCTCTTTGCCTGGCCTTTACAAAAGGTTGCCATTAAATGGAAATGTGCACAAGTTGTGCATATCAATGCTAACCCACAGAAGCAGCGATTGAAATCACTGAATAATGAAATGATGAGGAAAACTTTATGGTGTGCAAGCCTAAAATGGGATCTCCACACCCCCTGCTCCTGTTGTGTAGCCTTCAGATGGCTGCTAAGGTGGGAAGGGAAAGGGCATGGAGGTGGTTTTGCTCTGCATTCGTGGAGCCTGTCATCTTCTGCAAGTTTCTTCTACTCTTTTGCCTGTTACCATCTAGAGTCATAAGGATGACTTTGATGCTTCTGCTTTCTGCCTTTGTTCTTCTGTTTRAAAATATCAGAATATTTAGGTTGCTACCACCACCTTTTGCAGCTTGATCTGGAAATACCTCAGTACTGATGCTCTATTTGAAACTGTTCATTCTCTGGACAATTGATTAAACAAGACTCTATTTTTATTAAAAAGTGGCGAAAGGCAACAATAGAYCTATAGCTGTCTTGTCTTGGTGTTGTGTCCTGGAAGAATTCCAGAGGCTCTGAAACTAAAGGCAAATACCTCCAGGCTCTTCTTTTGCTTTTTCACTTGCTTTAATGGCAATATATGTCTTAAGAGCTTGACTTACAAGTTTTCAAGATTTAAAATAAGCAATTTGGATAAACATTTGTACAGAATGGAGATAATCGGTAGCAAAAAAGTAAATCAAAAAAACAGTCAAGTTGTAATACTTAGTGATACTATGAGAGAAAAAAGGTCTTCAGTGACTTTTTACTGCAGCAACCACAGAAGGAATCCCTGCAACATTTATCAAACCCAAAGGCAGGATGAAGAATAGGATAAATCATGCCTATTTCTTCCTCCACTGAAAGATGGAACTGGAAAATCTATGACTTCTTGCACTGTCTGGTCAAAAAGTGGGCAGTGAGAACACAGCTGATACAGAGTAAAAGAAATCTGCTTATCTTTCATGTTCCAAATGTTCCTGGAGGCCCAAGGACGAATTGTTATAACCAGGATGTAAAGATGCTTATGAAAGAAAAGATAAATAGAAAATTATATGAAGCTGATATGCTTACAGTGTTTTCAGATCTAGTGGTGCATTTAAACACCTCAGATTAAAGCACTTTCATTCTGTGTCTATATAGTTGTTGAACACAAATGTGCATTGACATTACAACCCAAGTTGATCCCTTGTGTATTTCTTGCATGTCCCTCTCACCTACAGATGCACCTAAGCTCTCTCTACCTATCCCAGCCCCACTTCTGGAAATAGGAAAGTACACTAACAAGTATTGACACTGTCTGAAAGGAGCCAGTAAGGGTCCAGATGCAATTTAACCATTATCTTGGTTATGTTGCCCAAGTGCCCCGAGCACTACAGCTTTTAATAAATTAATGGTACCATTGTGTCAGGAATTTCCTGGAAGATTCCACAGGAAGATACTGACTTGGCTGACTCATTGTCTAAATTCGCACTTTACTGTCACACAGAGCCCTTCATGCTTCTATAGTCCCTTCCGGATCCAGTAGTTCTTTTTTCATCCCTATTGTTTGAAAAAACATTTTTGATTTGAAAATTACAAGTATTCCGGCTTTTACTCTCATATATGTATGTATCCATTTTTTAATTTTAAATAGCCCTTTGCTGGTTTCTGTTCTTCCCAAAACATGAATTCTTCATTATCCATAGTATTCCARTAGACCTCTTTTTGTTTCCATTTCCATTTAAAATACATTTTTGTTAATACAAATTATTAGAACTATGTAAAATACTGTACCCTGGCTTGTACTAGTGCTTTGTGTAATGTAGAAGGCAGAATCTCTTCCTTGCATTCTGTGAAAATGGTGGAGACTGGACTTGTTTTTCCTCTTTCTTCTGCTGTGTCGCACTGGCAAGCTTCCTGTCATCCCTTGGTTGGCTATTTTATTCTGTTTCATATTGCGTCTCTTTCACCTCTAGCTGACAAAAATCTACTTTTTAGGAAATACTTTCATCAACAGTTACTTGTACTATGCAAATCCATTGCTGCAGCTCTATCTTAGAGGTGTCAGAGGTCAGGCTTTCTGTGTAGTTAGTCTTAAGCAGTATCTTAATTTAACAGTCAGCTGGAATCTCACACACCTTGTTCTCTTACTAATGACAATACTATGCAGTATCAGTCCCTAAGACTGATGGGTAAGAAATGTCACTGATAATAATTGCATCTTGGGGATTTCCTTTTCAGTCTGTGCACATTTTAGCTTTCTGCTAAAATGTTTTTGATTTACTTAACTTCCAGTTCATATATTAACACCCTTCCTGAGTTCCTTAAACAGTAGATTCCTGTGTGGTAAAGTAGTGAATGATTTACTATAATCTGCACTCTTGGAAACATGACACTTACTCTTATCTTACGAGAAAGTTATCTTGTTGAATGTAAATTGCATCAGCCTAGCCTAGCGTGCACCTCTAACAAAGAAAACCCCATTACTGTTTAGCTCTCTTTCCAGTTAGTTGGCCTTCACAGCTTACTGTTCTTGACTTTGAAAATTTGTGCTAAGGGCTCCTGTAGGAGCGTCCAAACCAAATGCAGCCACCTAGATCACCAATTACTCCCCAAAAATCTTTCTGTAACTAGATATGCTATCTCTAGTCCAAGGCCAGGTTCTCTCATCTTTCCACCACATATTTCCAAACTGGTAAAGTCATTTAAAAAGTCTGCTTCTGAACTGGCATTTTCATGTTTAATTCTTCTAGTGTTTTAGCTGATCCCTTTTTCCCTTCATCTCCTTCTTCGTTTCTTTCACCACAGTCCACAGCCCAAACTCTTATGTTACTTTGAATATGGTAATGGAAGTACCATTCCTACTTTTATGCCTGAGTAGATTACCCTGTTTTTACCCTCATGATCTTAATTTCTACTGAGAACTTAAGTATCAGTTTAGTATGTAGGAGATCCCTTTTCACCTTTAATCATCCTTCTCAGTCTGTCCTTTTGTCTTGTTCCTCTCTTGTATAGCAGATGAGTACAGTATTAGTATTTGTGTTTGTTTTCCTTCCTAGGTAAAGTTTAGTTATACTAACTGATTTCTTTTTTCTTAATCTAAAAGATAGAGTCCTCCTATTTTGTCATTGTTTCTTTATGGTCCAATTCTATTTGTCCTTTTAACATCCTGTCTGAGGTTTTCTTTTATTTTAGTAGGTCTGTCTCCCATTCCTAACAATCTGTTTCTCCTTACTTTTAAGTCTGTCTCTGGGTTGCAGTGGCGCTCATGTACTTCTGATTCTACTAAAAAACATAAGCTGTTCTTCCTAGTAAATAAACTACTTAGTAGCCAGATTCTCAAAACTTCTGCCTGCTGTAAACTTGGTTTTGTGTRTTATATATAACCCAAAGTGATTTGATTCAGCTGCTTCAGTCCAGTGTTATCTTTTAGAAAAAAATCTTTTCTAAGGTGCATATTGCTTTCCAAAATAAAGTTCAGTATGAAATTGTATTATATATTAGCTCATTGTGTTTAGTTGACTTCAGCCAACAGCTAAGCATTCACTCCCTCACCATATTGAATGATATGGATAGTCAAGAAGCTGGGAGGGGATACAGCCATTTGGCCTTTGGTCATTTTGTGTCAGTTGTGCTGGCTGTATCCCCTCCCAGCTTCTTGACTATCTCTTGCCCTACTCATTTGCTCCTGCAGAGTGACACTGTGCAAGGGCTGCTTAGCAGTAAACAAAACACTGGTGTGTTACATTGGTCCAGACACAAAGCCAAAACAGTACCACATGGACTCTTATGAAGAAAATTAACTATATYCCAGCTAGAACCATAATATCCATTCAGTAACAGAACAATCAATCAGCCATCACATTCAAAATTTGTGATCCTAGCGTGTTCATGACTTTTTAGCATTTCCATATGCCAGATGTCTGTTATATGATACTCATGGCCTCTGTTTTTTTAAGTTATATATTCTGTATGGATAATGAAGAAGAATAGAAAGAARTAAAATCTTAAACACCCCAGATACYAAGGCAAATGTTAAAAAACTATTATCTGAAGGGTTTTTAATATGTCAGTTTTCTAACCCATCTCATGTTGTGGGTCCTTGAATTTTAGGGATATGACATTGCACAGGGATCAGTTTAGCCCCACATCATTTCACGTTTTATTTTCTTTTACTGCAATCTGTACGAGATTATTCTATTGGACAGCAGCTTCTTTTGATTCTTCAATAAAAGCAAGTTGTGTAGGATTGGACATACCTGAGATCATGGTGACATGGCTTTCCCTTTTCACAGCCATGTCAGATGTTCTTTGCAACATTATGCTACGAGCAGAAAGGATTTTTACACTCTTCAGTTCCCTCAGATGAATATTTAAGCATTAGACCAACAAGTTGTCAGTAGTGTTTTGGTAGTAAAAAGAATAAGGAGAATACCGATCTATAATAACAAACTTGTCAGTAACAACTATGTTAAGAAATGCATCTTGTTACAACTAAGAAGGACAGGGCATGTCACTCATTTTGCACCATAATTTGAAAATCTTTTCTTTTCCTTTGTATCCCTGTAACTCAGCATTGTATATGCTGATTCATAAAAGTTTCCTCTGTGTTATGAGCTTTTATCTTGATTTCCCTTTGTGATGTATAATGTTGTCCTTCTTTTTTCAAGGATATTACTCATACCTTGAAGGCCAAGGTTATCTGTGCCATCTAGATGATCAGTATTATCAGTAAATATTTCTCTGATGTTCAGGGCCCTGCACATGCTCCTGAATTGTGTAGGACCAAGACAATTCACTATCGTTTTTCTACCTGAACCATTTCTGTAATGGTTAAAGAGATACCTTTATTATATTAATGAATCATAGAATCATTAATGTTGGAAAAGACCTTGAAGATCATTGATTTTAATCTTTGCCCAAACAGTAAATGTCAGTGTCAGTTAAACCATAGCACTTGAACATTTCTTGAGCACTTCCAGGGATGGTGATTCCACCACTGCTCTGGTCAGCCTGTTTCAATGCTTAGCAACCCTTTCACWAAAGAAATTCTTTGCAATGTCTAATCTGAAGCTCCCCTGGTGCATTTTGAGGCCATTTCYTCTTGTCCTGTCACTAGTCGCCTGGGAGAAGATGACCCCCAATCAGGGGCCTTTTTGGCCTTTAATTCATCATKAAATTCTATCATCATTTGTAAAGTTGAAATTCTTAGGAATTTTATAGATCTCACTATAATAATGTGGAATTTTTCCAAATATTTATGGCATCCTTTTGTCTCCATCAAATCTGTTCACACATGTACACAGACTTATTCATGTTTCAAATATCCTCAGCAGCACTAAACCCAAATAGCAGTGGTGCATATACCATTTTTCTAGCTGTTTCTGTAGAAGAAATAATACTGAAAAATAGACATGGAGCTCAGAACAGCAAATGAAGACACTACAAAGGCAAATGGTGGAAAGCTGGCATAAGCTTGTGAGAAACAAACAAAAAAAAATCAACCTTAAGACATCTGATGGGAGTTCTGTGTTCTGTTGTTTTTGATTGTATGGAGTCTTAATGACGCTTAAGAGCTTAATCTCATTTCTCTTACTCCAACTCACCCCACTCACTTAAACAAGAMTGCTTTGGGATTCATTACTATTCAGTATAAGGAGTACTGCAATTCTGCTGTAATTCAATAATGATTTAGTTACAAGCTTATATTTTGAATGATAGCTATGGATCACCTTTTCTAAATTTACAGCAAGAATATTTCATTTCACAGTGATAATCTCATTTCCTTATAATAATAATTTTGACCATATTAATTTGATAATATCCACTATCAAAGCCATTCATGCTGTGGAAGTAGTGGAAAAATAAAGATTGATTTGAATTAATGAGCTATACATTCTTAATGCATAGTATTACATTTACCTGCTTTGGCAACCTCTTGCTTACTAGTCAGAACCAGAATCTGAGTTTAAATATAAAGAGGTGGTGCCCTTTCCTACTGCCACAGAGATAGCCAGTCCTGTCCAGCCACTGATTTTGAAGTAGACCTCTCCAATAAATCTATTATATGAAAATCAGTACTGTATATATGAGAAGAAAGAGATACTCTAATGGACTCCAGTCTTGTAATTGTATTTTTGAACTTCATGTCAGCTTCATTTGATTTGAAAGAACAATGAAAAGAAGGTATAATCTATCACAGATGACAGACATTTGTTTCAAATCAAATATCTTTAATTTTAGAAGTAAGCCTAAATGCTGAAATAAATAAAAACAGCAATATTTTTCTGAAAAGTGGTTAAGATTCTGCAAAGCTAATAATTTCACTTTTTTCAGTTTCTGGAATGCTGATTTCAAAAAAAGATGAGGCCAGATGACTTAATGCAACTCTCAGGGAGAGAAYGTGTTTCACAGCCAGGTCAGATGTAGAATTATGATGACTTAATGYTGTCTATGTCACTATTTATCTCCTCACATCAAAGAGCACAGCTATGCAATAAAATCGCAGAAAATCTCACTGAATAAATAATTCATCMTGCAGCTATGCATGCAAAAAGGAAATTATAACTCCTTTAGAGTTTCCTAGCATGGTTTTGTGTTGTCATTTATTAATACTTTGCTTCTAGGGTAATCCATATGCAAATGAAACAATAAACAAACTTGTCTTCTATAAGAATATATCAAGTAAAACCTCATAGAGTCATATKCTACTGCTTGAGAAAACAGCCCTTTAGTCAGCATTCCCTCCTCACCTTTCCCCCCACCTCCCCTCCCTCATTCATGCTGGCAAGAAATGAAAACTATTTCAGCAYATTATACAAAATGTGTAGAATGTGTGTGATTATTTCAGTCTTGCTATATATCAGCCATGAAAGCATATTGATTGTATCACCAGACATTTCCTAAGCTATTCAAAAATTATCACCTGTCTTCCCCACTTTCAATCTGAGGAGACATTAGGCTAGGCTAAAACAAAAAACCAAAAAAAACCCCTCAAAAACAAATGAACAAACCAAAATGAAACCAAAAGAAAACAAAACAAAACGGGAAAAAAAAAAGCAAACCATGGGACTGCACTTTCCAGAAGGACAGGTTTGTCTGGTTTGATTCTCTGAGAGTTCTCCATGAGGTTAACTTATGTGCTCCCTTATGTTGCTTTTCTGTTAGAGTATCTTTTAGAGTATCCCAGAAGTCAGTAGATTAAAGCAGATAGCATCTACTTTTGCCTGACTGGCCAAATTGAGAGGTAACATATAATAACATATGGATGCAAGATCTATATCAGTGAGTGGATGCAAGGCTTAGTGATTCTTACCCAGCCCAAACAAGTTTAAGCTCGTTTAATTTAAATGCTGAGTGTGGCAGAAGAAGGTGCTATATCAGGAAAGATTCCCTGGGATTAACTGAGGCCTGATCCAAAATTCAAACACTTTGAAGCAGATCTTGGATTCCCACCTGAATCTAGTGATGTGGTTAACTGCCAGAACTGGTATTCTCTCATTGCTGGGTGRTATTTTAAGATGTGGCCAAGTAAATAGCTTAATTTCTAGAAGTGTTCAGTACTTATTGCCCCTAACGTCTTAGTGAATATATATGAATATATATATGCGTGCTGTTCCAGCTTGGCACTCAAGCTTTTTCTCCTATCTTTTTGCATGTCACTCTCACTGTGCCACTATTTGTTTCGGAGGTTAAAGATTTTTAAATACAAATGAAGACTAGCATGGATGAAAAAAATTACATCTTTCCACATGACTCTACCAAGATATCACACTCTTGTGATTCAAGTTCCTTTGCCAATGTTACCTGGAGCTGTTCCTAAGATTTTCAACAAGGTTACCAATTCGATGGAATTGTGATGTTTTGTTCATGTGTGTGATAYAAGACCTGCAGACTAGGAGTTGCTGAAACCACCACCCAATTTCACGATATTTAAAAGTGAATTACCATACTTAGCATTTTTGTCTCCAAGCTGAATGAATAATTGATTTATTGATTATGTGTCTACCTCCTGCTTTCAGCCATAACTGTTCAACCTATTAGGGAGTGAAAGCTGTTTTCAATTTACAAGGATGTCAAGAATTTGTAGACRAAGTACTCAGGTAAAACTAGCCATGCTCAACTTGAGTGATCCACTTGTACTCTCTCAGACCTCCTGGTACCATGATTAATGCACAGGCTGTGTGGGAAAAATTAAAAAGGTATGGCAGGAAAGGAATGGGGAAAAAAGATTAAGAAAAGTGCTGGCAGAAACAAAAGTGAGAATGAAAAACTCTGGAATCCTACTTGTGCTCTGCATGAAAACCATTTTTTCCCTTTATTGCACCTATGGCAACAATGCTATGTGGTGAAGGGACAGTGCTCATGAAATAGAAGGTGGTCTTAGGGGGAGCAGATAGGACTATCAAAGTATACTGTAAGAGTAGAGCATTCCCATATCACTTGATGCTGAGTTCTCATAACATATGGCATAGATTATATTGATGATGCAGAAAAATAGAGTCTACCCCTGGGGGAGTTATTTCTCGGTCTTTTGCACTGTGGCAYTCTGCCACTAGCCTGATTACTGACCAAACCCCATTATCCCTGAGGACATTTTCAATCTTGATGGCTTCTCCTGGATGAAAGTGGCAAACATGTACATTCAATTTCTGCTGTTTTGAYGTTTGTTTTTTTTTTCTTGTCTCTTCCTAGGCCACTAATTCTCTTACATAAAAAGCCCACATGTAACACTGTCTTTTTCTTTCTTAGCAATGCTCCAAGGAGAGTAACTTTTAAGGCTTATTTTTAACACATTGATCCTCAAAATATGTTCATCTCTCACCACATACTAGYAAGAACTGCTTGATTTTGCGAGTCTTCACACCTGAAAATATGCCACCTCCAGTTCATTCCATGTTTTGCTTATTTCAGTATAAATTGCACAATTTTCTCTGCAATGCATGGGTATCTTCCCCACAGTTTTCCTATGCCATTCTCACTTTACTGAGTTTTTTCTTATGACTGCCCACAGAGATTCACCACAGCCACAACATCCTTCTGGAGCAAACTGAGATCACAGCATTGCATTTGAAACACTAGAGGTTGCTAAAGCCTGTGTTTATTAATTGAGTTTTCTCAAGTGAAACAACATGATCGATCTTACTGAATTGAAGTCATGAAAGGAAAATTGCTTCTACTTTCATACCTAAAGTAGCACAAGACAATTAATTCTCTGAGTTCTCTATCTCCTTGACTGTTAACAAAAGACACAAGAAAAGATCCTGTTCCRGTGCATAAAAGGCACCTATGATACATCCAAGATATCTGGAATACAGAAAATTGAGGATAAATGCAGGATCAAGGATTTAATCTTTAGGATCTGTTTATACTTTATCAGACATGAAGGCTTCTAGCTAAAGAATAGTTGGCTGCTTTGTTTTAAAATACATGTTATAAGAACATTGTCAAAAAAAGGAAAAAAAGACAAATCCAAATTTTTAAAAGAAATGTGAGGTAAATTAATTTTTTTTTACAGATACACATACTGTATACATGAGGTTGTGCCCCATGTCAGGCACATGATACTCTGGATGACTTTTTTAATCTTATATTGTAGGGTTTTCATTGGATTGAAGAGTATCTGCTCTATAAACCAAGCTATTTAATGGTGATTTAAGTATGTCTACTACTCTCATACGTGCAAGACCTTAGCTAAAAAAAAGCAGTTAATAATTTCCTATTACTGTTCTTCTGATTAGCAAAATTAGTGCTAATAGTTTGCCTGGCAAAAGGAGACTGTACTGAAGCACTAGCCATGACTATCGTAATCAATTTTTACAGCCCTATAAGAAGCCTAACTGGAATAGTGTTGCTTTTTAGCATCTTGGCTTCTGGAGTCAGGTTATTAGGCAAGGAACTTATATTATTTTCTTTTGAAGAAAGGAGTGCTTATCCAAAAAAATTATTATTTGACACATACCTGCCATGGCTCCCCAAAAGAAAAACAAATAGAGAGATGCCCAGACAAGTTATTTTTAGTAACTGCATATAAGCACTTGGGACCACCAATCTGTGAATAGTCTTTGGAGAAATTGCTTGGGCCCTTTTCCAACCTCTCTTCCTGAGAGGAATTTCTATGAGGGGAGTAGGGAGTTTGTAATGAATGTTCCCTGACATCTGGGCTGGGGAAGCTAACAGACCACCTTTGTTCTTAGCAGTTCCAGTGGTTTCCAGTGCAGTCCAACGTCACTTAGAATAATCTTGTTTCAAGAAGGGAAAGCAAAGCCATGAGAAGATATCTTGAAAATGATAGCAAAAGCTGCCCCCTACTTCCAGGAGGGTATACACAGGGGAATGAAAGGGCCAGCTGGCATCAGATGGAATGTTGTCCAGCTTGTGTGAGCCCATCACATAGGTTTTGAGCAGCAGGAGTTTCTATATTTAGAGAGGGAGAATAGTAGCCRAGACATGGTGCCTGATTCTTCTTCACACTCAGGTCTACTTACGTACATGAACAGACTCCCACTGATTGCTGTAGATAAAACTCCCCCATTTTAGCCCCAGTAACATGGCTGACTTCATAATGCTAAGGGAAGTTTAGCAAAAGTAAAAAGCACAGAGTTTTGTTCTGAGTGCAACAGATGCTTTTAAAATAGCTGAGAGAAAAGCAACTGTCTCAACACTTCTCTTCCTGCAAAGGCCTGTTAGCACATTGTTAGCCTTTACTGCTTGACTTACTAAGATCACTGAACTTTTTCTACAAAATTTATTTTGTAAATAAACTTTGTTACTATGGTTGGTCAGAGTTGAGTGTCTGGTCAGAGACTAAAGTCAAGTCCTTCTGAATGGTTATTCATTCTTTCAACTTTAAACCTACGTAGTTGGAGAAAGAAAAATTGAAAGTATCTTGGGCTAAGCCCAACTTCTTGTGTTACAAGAGCTGTGGAGAGAAGTGAAAGATTATTTACAGTGCAAATGAAAATCAATTTGAGCCTGTTTCTTSGCCATTATGTGAAACAGACCCTGCCTTGTAATTCTGCTGATCTCTGTGTAGTCATAAAACAGGGATTTACTTGCTCCTCATCTCCAACAATTAACTGCTACAGAAGTCAGACAATTATGCTGAATAAGTGTGCTGCACTGTCATTAGTTTTCTTCTTTTGTCTGAGTTGCCAGTTTTGAAAGCTGCCCAGTTATCGAAACTCCACCTAAAGTGCCTAAGACCAGAAACAAGCCCAGGGCAGCAACACAGTATGATACTAAAACAAGTAAAACATTTGTTGGCTCATGACCCATCTAGATCAGAAGCCCTCAAAAAGGTTTTATGCTAAATAAATAAATAGATCTCTGAAGCTAACTGATTGCTCCATGCAGAGCAGACTTARCACTTAGTGTAATATTTGCCTAAACAGCAGAAAAGCAGGCAGAGAGCTGCCGTGCAGCTCTGCTCTTCCAGACAGAGGAGAATTCAAACACAGCTATGCCTACAYTCCACTACCTGCTCTCTTAACCTTTTCTGAAGACATGTCAGCACAGGGCAGAAAGCACAGCCTTAGGCTTCTTTGAATTATAGATGACTAAACATCCCCAGCTGGCTTAGGAGTAGAAGGATGGACTTAGGTTGCTTAAAGCCACCTTTCTAACTACTTAACAAATGTTTTTCAGTTGTGCAGAGGGCAAAATAGATTTGGTAGAGAAACTTCAATAAACACAGCTCAGGATTCTTCCCCTGATTCCTTATATCATTATGTACCTTCGATGACCTGGCTGACAAGGAAATCTAGTGGTACTATACATGTCTTAATCTCTTCCCTTGCTAAGACTTCAACTGCTCTTCAATTTATGCTGCACTGATACCAGTTCTCAACTAAAACAGAGTGACCCCAATAGTCATAGCAGTGATTTTAATTTAACAAGAGATAGTACTGTGGTTGCTTTAGGGCACACTTAATATATTCTTAATATGGAAGACCAAGCATAGACTRCATACATCTTAAACAAACAATGACAGGCCATTATCATCAAGTGCAGCTACAACATAGTGGCCTTGTTTATCTCAAAGCTCCCCACACTCATACATTTTACATACTAAAGAGTTGACGTGAAGACTTACATTTCAGTGATAGAGGATGAATCTGAGACAAGAAATCACATTTCTACACACTGATTTCAGAAAAATGGTATAAAATATCTCACTTAAAGTCCTTCAGGTRTATACTAGCTGCAAAACATTTCCTGTGGTGGCTCTAAGGAAAATGCAATTATTTTAGCAGTTAGTAATAGTTTCACCCACCTTGATACTGGTAAGTATGTGAGGTCAACTTTTTAAGCTATGGTGAATTACTGAGGAAGTAATTAGGGGAGATCCTTATGTTGGATTCTGTTATGTGAACTGCAAACTGAAAATTCAGTACAGAGCCACGATCATGGTGTAAAGTTATTTTAAAACTCTGAATCTGCTACTCAGAGTCCATCAGAATTGATTTCCAAGTGGGCATGGCACTTCTTCATCCCTCTGTGAGTAAGAATTTGTCTCATTTTTCAAGATGGTCTAGTCTTTTTTATGTTATTTCTATTAAGACCACTGTCCTTTGACGTCACTATCTTTCCTGATCTACAGGTTAGGAACACTATACTTTTTGCTTGGTCTGATCACTCTTTCATATTGGATCCTTCTTTCTCTATATGCATATCTCCAACAAATCTGGAAAATCATTGCATTTAAGCTAGCACAACATCCCAGATCAGTCAAAAATGGCCCCAAAGTGATTTTTTTCGCCATTTTCTTCTGACACCGTGTAGTCATAAAACAGTTTGCCATGATCTCCACTGGCCTGCACAAAGACACTGGACCTGCTGAGATTCTGCAGAAGGCATCCATGCAGGGTGCATCAGTGAAAAGCAGCAATTTCATCTATCACAAACTCATTTCCAAGCACTGAGAAAAGAGTTAGATTCTGTGATCTGTCTGGAGTGTAGCGGGCAGTGGCCCCTGCCTCCAAGGGAGCCTAGCTACGGCCTGAGCTGGGAGATCACAGATAGCAGGGGACTGTGTTTTATGTGATGACAATACACTCCTCCTAAAAATGTGGAAAGCATGAGTACAGGGCTCAGACCGCTGCATCTGAGTGGGCCAAAGTCGGAAAGTGGGGATGTGACAAGTAATTTTATGTGAACACACAATTCTTGAATTGCTGGAAATGGCTCCATTTGGTGTGGCACTTATCCTGATATGACCCAACTCATCATGCCAGTAGGCCTGTCTCCACATACCTCTACTCTCTGGAATGTGATGCATCTTCCAAACTTATACTTGGACTGTATTGTTGCAATTTTCAGAATGCAGATGATGGCATTGATGATGAATCTGATGTTTTCTACTCCAAAAAGATTTTAATGAAAAGGTCAATGACCTTTGTCCATTTCCCTGACAACTTCCAGAAAACAGGTAAACATGAATCATGCTTCTAATCTCAACTGTTGCATTAGGGATTTACGAACTAAACATGGGCAAGGAAAATATCACTCCATTTATGTTGTAACTGCACAAGTCCATGACTCCACTGCATCCACAAATATCATGTGCAATAAAAGCATTGAATTGTGCTTGTTTGGGGGTCCCTTGGCTTGAAAGGGAAATTTCTTTGACTGGAAATGGGGTGCATTGATTTCTCACTACTCAGCATAATATTAGTCTGCAAAGAATGATCATYTTCATTTGATCAACTCACCCTCTCAAGGCGTGTGTCTACACATCTTGTCATCTCCAGTCACCTGCCTTCTCCACATTGTAAATTCTTATTTGGCAGGCAAAGTGGCAGATTCCAGTAACCTTTTAAAACCAGAAAGCCATCTACCTTGGAAATCATCACAACAAGGCAACAGACTTCAATTCCTATGCATAAACATAAGCAGCCAACAAAATTAATTAACTAAAGTGGACAAAATACACTCTTGGATACAAGACACTTGTCCCTTGATGAATGCAGGTTTGCACACAAATTGTCATGCTAATTTGGAAAGGGTATGACTGGGGGTTTCCATGAAGTCAARGTCAAATTTACACTGCTACAGATTTTAGAGGTACTTAGCTCCAGTACTAAAGATCATGGAGTCACAGTCTCATTGACAGTTCTTTGGAAATAYGGAAACCTTAGCAAAGGAAACCAAACAGAACACAGATATCTTYGACAAACCTGCACACATAAACAGGTCTCTTGTTGATCCTAAGTAAGTCTAAGTGATATTCAAGTACCTATGGACAAACCTTCACGGGCCTATTTGGTATCAGACCAAATAAAATCTAACCTTAAAATTCTTGCTTTATGTCAATTCTGTTCTTTCTACAGCAGTCTCTCCCACTCCTTCCTATACCATCTTGCCTTTCTCACTCTCCTTGAACTCAAGTAGAGCAAACAGCATCAAAGAGCTTGAGCAAGAGATAATTGACTAGATCTGGCATAGACATGGTCAAAGAAGGGTCTGTAAGATCCCTAAGTAGACCATGAGAGAGGTGTGCTGACAATATTCTCTTGAGAATTCTATGGGTCCTCTCAACACAGTTTAGGAACTCATAAACACTTAAGTAGTTTTAACTTGTATGGGTAAAAATAGCAACTCTCTGGGCCAGACTCAATCTGTTTTCAATAAGAGAATGGCTATTTGAGAACAGATCTGCCTTCATGGTAGGGTTCTTCAAGTTGTAGGAATTCTTTACATATAGAGACAAAAAGCATTGAGGGGTAAAAATCTAGTTTTGGGTAACATTTTATCAGAAGCTGAAAAGTAGAAAAATGAATCTATGTGTACTTGTTCCTGATGTTTTCTGTGCAATTCAAAGCAGTGCAGGTCTCCAAAACAATCCTTTGAAAGAATTGTAATAAAGCCTCTGCGGTCTTTACAGAACATATTGGAAAAGACTATTAAAAGGTTGAATTACTATGAACACCCAGTCTCAAGTTAGGCAACTTGTTGCCATGTTCTCTCCCATACCTGTACCGTAAGAGCCTATAAAGTAGCATGCCCAAATTCAGGCAAAAATAAATTCTTCACCTTGCAAAAAAATATACAGCTTCCACTGTGCACTTTCAGGCATGCCGTGGCAAGCTGGGGAGGTAGTAATGTGCTCTAATAGGCACTCCCTGACACTGCTACATGGTTTGTCTTTAGCCAGGGACCATTGAGAAAATGTGGCATTCTTTTCCACCCCTGGAAAGCATAATAGAATGTCAGAGAACTTACTTCTCCTAATATCAGTAACCTGCTGGTTTGACATCATAAGACAGGTATCTGAAAGTATGTTTATCACCAACTCTTTGGACTGCGACCCAAAAATTCAAGTCAGAGATCTTGAAGCTGGGTACCAGGGCTTCATTTGCTGGCATGTGGTTATGTACTGTCTGCTGTTAATCTTTGGGAGTGAGTCAGTACTCCTTGGGCAATATCACAAGCCTCTCCTTCATATTCCCCCTATGCTGAAGCCAAGCAGAAAGGCTCATGGAACCAGTAGCAGTAGTGAACCTCAGAAAATATCTGCCACAGACAGGAACTCTAGAAACACGATCTAGCTTTTCATTCTCAAAGGCACAGACTATTCAGGTGCTTAATTAGTCAGGTTACCTGTAGGAGAAATAGAAGTTTTGCCTATCCCCTGGATAAATTAAAATGTCCCTGTATAAGGACCAGGCAAAAAGTACCAGAGAACCCTAATATTTAGCTAGGCAAGCAAAAAATCACTTTGCAAATTTATTAAAAGTACTTAAATGAATAATCCATACTGTTTGCTTTTGGGAAAGTGTTAGAAGTCTAGTAAGCACATGTAAAAATATTTCCTCATTAATTTTTTTGAAGGATATTAGATTAAAAATACCTCTCGTACAGACTTGTGCACATAACCTTTTTGTTGCTGTAAATAAAGTGATATAAAAAAATTTTAAAACTCCATAGAATCAGGGAATAATTAAAGTTGAAAAATACCTCTTATGGTTTCAAGTCCAACTGTTAACATAGCACTGCCATGTCCACTACTTAACCATGTGCCTCAGTGTTACAGTCATTCATTGTATTAACACTTCCAGGGRTGGTGATTCCACCACTCCCCAGACAACTTGTTCCAATACCTGACCTTCCTTTGCACTTCTGCACCTTCAAGTTCATAGCAAAAATGATGTAYTAGTTAAAGTTGGTTATAATATTGCCTGATATTATTCCAGGCTCTTCATGTATCTTCTGTCAGTGGATTTCCTTCACAACAGCTTTGCTATTCCAGTATTGCCTTATCCTCAGTGATGCCATTTTTGTCTAACTATGTAGTCTGCAAGGCTTTGGAAGTATCTAAGGGGCAAAACTGGTTCCTGAAGGGTCACTTCTCCATCTATCATCCAGCAGCTTCTCAGTTCAGGAGGAGGCTGTTGTTTGTCTTCCAGGTTTAAAAGGGCTGTTAAATTTTTATTTCCAGSTATTTATCATCTTAAGTTTCTGCTAGATTTTAGTGAAATATTCTTGTTTATCATAGATATATTAAAGACATGGCATGTTGGAAAAAATGCACCAAAGATTCCTAAGATTTCTTTTGACAACTATACTGCAGGTTCAAATTTTCTGTAACAAGAGACATGGGGTAATTTATTAAAAACAGAAAGGAATGCATAGTTATGGAAATTCAGAGAGGATTTTTTTATGCTGTTGTTGTTTTGTCTGTACAGAAAATATTTTCATTCAAAGGCAGTTGTCAGATATCTCAGGCCTTATATTTAATGGCATCTTGTCACTGCTTCAGTAGGAAAATTTGGTATTTTATCATGGCCATTTATCCAAGAAAAACAGATTTTCTTTGAATTTGAGCATTCTCTTTCAGCTTTTGCATTCCAAACATTTCAACTCATGTATCAGTAAATGAAATTTACTAGAAATAAAAGCTGAGATTGTTAAAAGTTCATTGTGATTAGTGGACATTATGTGACCTGGCCCCAGCTGCCACTAAAATTCCTTGATCAGTCTATTGCCTAGTATTAAAATTGGATAGAATGCAAAAGTAGGGAACAAAAGTTGTAGATTYTGAAAAACTTCTCCTGTGGCAGTAATAGAAAGCCTGTATAATTTATTACTGCTAGCAAATCTAAACTATGCAGCAGCTTGCACAAATGGCTGCTGGAGATGGCAGAACAGCTGCTTTACAGGTACCTCTGTTCAAAAGACTAACGTGGCAAAGGCAGGTGATGCTGCAGGTATATCTGCACAGACTCAAATTTAGTTGCTTAACATGAGAGGTTAGAGCCTGTAGGGCATATATTGGCTGTAAGCTACCAAGTATATTTTGTATTTMATTTTCTCAGTATTAGCTGGACATAACTTTAACTTCTGAGGATCATTTTGGCTCGTCTTTGAGAGGGCAAAATAATGTCAAAGAAACTTTTGGGGATTTTCTTTATAACCACTCCCTGGTCATAAATCTTCAGATGGAGATGCCTGCTGACCTGAAGCACTGCTAGCTCTATTATCCTCATAGCTGGTTCCTGATATATAGGCCAGCAGATGGTTTACCTTGTAAGGGTGTTCTCTTGTGAGAACACACCGCTGACAAGTGTATTTAAAAAAAACTTCAGTACAATCACCCCACAAATGTGACATTAATTTGTAAAGGGGACAGAAGAATGGGTAAGAAAGAGTTCCTGGAGGATGGGGACCAGGAATATACAGGAATGATACCCTGAGAGAAGCTGAATGAAGATGGGGAACCATATGCTATGATTTGAAAAATTAAGTAATTTGAAAGTCAGATTCACCAAGAGGTCAGAAGAAACTGTGGAAAGATGCGAAGCCTATTTTATGAATTTTTTTGCTAGCTGCTCCCTTACCACTTCTTTCCAAAAATCAGACCTCTACATGCAGTGCCAGCAGGGAAGCTTGAAACRGGGACAATCACTTCAAAAATATGACAGCAACTCAAAGTATCTGAGATACTTTGCAGCAGTGGGCCTGCAGGCAGATCTCAAACAGGACACTAGAAGGCTGTAACAAGCAGGATTTGAAGGTCACAACATTGTTGACTGAGTCATTGCTCCTGTAAGACACTCTGGAGTGTCCTAACAATGTGTGTGCTTGRTGGGATCCTGAGAAGAGAAGGGATGTAAAATAGATAGAACACTGTTCCATTTTCTTTGGAAGCTGCTCTGCTTTGCAAAAATAAGTTAAGGTGGCTTGTGTCAGTGAGGGATCTGGTGATGGAGGAGTCTATAAGTCTTTATGTCTTGTAAATRAAAACAGACATTGAATAAAATACTTGACCATTATTTGGAGCTGAGACTGTAATCTGAGATTCCTTCTTCCCAGGTGAGCACTGGAAACCACAAAACTGGGATCTTGCCTACTCCAGGCTAAGGATTCTGAGTTGCCTCTCCACCTCAGTCTTCAGTATTTCTTACTGGCTTACTACCAGTAGCTCAAAGTTCTGATTCCTCCTGGTGGACTCCTAGGAAATGTTGGCCCCCATTCTAAAATGTCTAATTCAGCTGCTGCAGTATGGAAAACAGGCTTAACACAGACTGCTGTACTTCCACTCAAAGGCCTTAGATACCTGACTGTAATAACTCCTTAAAATCTAGCCCTGTGACTATAATAGGACACTTTTGGAAAATGAACAAACTGCCTGCACTTGGGAGAAGAATGTCCCCATGCTTTTCCGGTACACCAAGAAAATTGAATATTCATTTGATTATTAAACTCAAAATGTGATGACTTCTCAAGAAGTACAGTACATGGTGTTAGGCCAAAGGCAGTTCTGATCCCAAGGTATTATTAAAGTTTCAACATTTTGGCCCTACTGATTTCTTTCATGCAATTCTTAGAACTATTACTCAGTCCATGTTAACTGGCAGATGCCCAATGGCAATATATAAAGTACATATTTTACCACAGTTTCTGAACTGGGTAATTGATGGATTAAAAGAGCTAGTATGAAATGAACACCAGCTTGTTCTTAACCTCCCCTTCCAGGCTTGMATCTATTATTGGTGCAAAAGAACAAACCTGTAACCCTTTCAGTATTCATGATATCTTTGACAAGCATTTTCACTATTAGTTTTTTGGGTGTTTTTTTTAATTTGGAAGCTCCTAAACCTGAAGAAAATTTAGAAACATGTATGCAGTATTAGTAAAGACGGGGGTAGATACTGGGGACCCAACTTCTGAACCAGATGTACTATGTACATCTGTTTCTATTGTGCTAAGAGGAAAAAACCACCACCTGCTTCATACTGCCAGGTGCAACAAGAAAGGGTTTTCCATTGGCATAAGCAGAGAAAGCACAGTTCCTTCAAAATCAATGGCAAATCTCTCACTTACTTCATGTTATAATATGTAGCAGGATTTTTTCTACCAATGCTTCCCTGAAAACTGCCTCTTCAAATATGACTAAGAAACAAACTTGTGAGTATTTTGAATTATATTAAACACAGGAAGCTTTTACCACTATTTTCCTTTGGAACATTTTCATTAGCATATCACCTGAAAAGCAACTCACAAACTTTTTTTTKGCCATCTTATAGGGGTAAATTTCAGCCTGAGTTTTAAAAAATCATTTTAATGCTTTCTTGAAGTGTAAAGGAAGCCAAGTCTCAAATGTGGGATTCCAAGAGAATGCAACTAGAGCTTCAAAACAAAATAGGCACAATTTTCAGATACATAYTGTTGCCTTCCAGCAATAGGCTCTGAAATTTCCATTCTCTGCMCAGTATTTGTATATGTGTAATGTATTCTGTCAGAACAGACAGGTCAACTCGAAGTACAGAAAAATTGTGAGTCAGCCTTTCTTCACAATCTATAAGGTTACAGTGACTAAAAAAATGTTTCTTTAATTTGCCTTTTTTTTTAATGTTGACCTTTTGAATGTCATATTTTACACTTAATCTCTGTAGCCACAATGACAAGACCTATTTGTTTTTAAGCAAAATCTGACATTTTCACATAATAGCATGAGTTCATGCAATGAAGTGTAAGAAAAAGCAACATCTATCACAAGAATATTATCACAACAGTTGGCAATGCTTCTAAGCTGTCCACAGCTCTTGCTGATTTGATACCCCTGAACACAGTCTCTTGTATATACACAAAGAGATTATAATTTTTTTTTTTCTAGGATAAGCCAGTGTAAGTACCCCAGTGAACTTTATTTAATCAACCCTATCACTACATGTGTAAAGAAGCTTGAGAATCTGGCTGATAGAAAGCCAATATTCAGAGGTGTTCCTCACTTTTTGTCCCACAGAATGATGCCTGGATTCAGATGAAAAGGAACAATACCCGTTTTCTTTTTCAAATCCTTCTGAAAAATCTCCATTTCCTTCCTGGTATTTGCATAATGAACAAAATATTTGGCATTCTGCCAGGTGARCTCCTTGCCACATAACAGCCAGACTGAATGGGAACCCTGAGAAAAGGCTGTCTCCTCATGAGGGTGGAAAAGCCCAAACTTCCCAAGAATCTCTTCTTTTAATTGCAGTATATAATCAAAATAATCCGGCTTTTCTCTGAAAAAAATCCCCTCACCCCTCCCTACTTCCTTCAAGCTGGAGAAGATCCAACAAGACTTCCTCCAACCGTCTATGTGGCCTTGTGGGGAAAAAAAGATCCCTGTTGCTGAGAGGTCATTGAGTAATTTAAAGAGTTCTTCATGACTGAATATTTAGGTTTCATTTCCTATTGCTGATACTAAGTTCCTGGGCCTTGCGTAAAAACATTCTTGCAGAATTTAAAGCATTTGAGTGTTGTAGGCAAACACTACAGTTTTTAAGAAAAAAGTTAYGCTACACTTCAGTTCTGCCCAAGTTATTTTTGAATTTTGATACTCTCTTCAACTGAGCAAGTCAGCAAATTCTAACTAAAATGTCATGTAAAATTCAAATGGGAATGGGAACTGTATATTTTTTAGAAAGCTGATAAGTGAAAAATTGATAATACTATGGCTGCTATTAGTAGCTCAAATAAGCCTCAGGAATCTGTTAATGAGACTACTATAGTATCCTAATTCTTGTTTTGTAAAGCAAGGCCCTGCAGGTCAGGGTAGGAATTTTGACATAYTGTTCTGTCTCTGAACTATACCTAGTCATTCTTAGAGGTATATGCATCTTCCCTAACTTGTCATRCAGCTGTCTTAGTACCTCAAAAGCTGTAGCTTCTGTCCATATTCAATCTGCTCATATTGTTCCTCAGTAATCTTCTTTAATGCCCCAAGAGCAAATGCATATAAAGTAATTGTAAGAAAGAATTATGGAACAGCTTTACTCCAAAGGATATGGAGCTGTCAGGATGTCAGAACTGTACATTCTGTGAGTACATGCCTCAATAAAATGTTTGGTACTTCCTCTTAAGGTACTGAGTACTATACACAAGTGTTGGGAATAAGGACATTGTCCGTGGTCAGTGGGCACAGCCCAGGAAACAGGAAGTCCCTTATGTTTGTACTGTACTTAGAGCCAAGAGCTTGTTTCCGCTCTAACGATAGGAAATGTTGAGCAATAAGAGATGTGTTCCAAAAATTACACTGAAAATTAGATGTTGTAATGATCCCTTTAAGTTATAGGGGAAAGGATTTAGGAAAATAGCAAGTGAAACAGTGAACAGCAAATTAGCTAGGAAATAATTTCTATTAGGAAAATAGAAGAGTCATTACATTTTTGTGTTTCCCACACAAAACTTTCTCAGGTGCCCATCAAATGCTTCTGTATTGTGTATTCCAAAGCAGTAATTCTTGTCCTTGCATTCTGGTAAATCTCCCTAAAGGGTGGTCAGACTAAGCATGCTTACTTTACAAATGCACAATGTTCAAGATCCAATAGGCTAGTTTTTGGCCAATAAGTCAACACAATTGAATTTCAAAAGCATAAATCACATTTTGAGCTTTTTTTACAATGTACACTAGAGAAAGGACTTGGCAATATTTTTGTTATTTTTGAATACTTTAATTATAAATTAAAGATCAGGCAATGTTGCTTCCACCTTAGAGTGGAGAGAGGATAGGATGCTACTTAATCAGAAGGGAAAAGATTCATAAAAGTCTGCTGAATTATACTCACTTAACTATTTAAGTGCTTAAAGATATAATAGGCTTGACCCTCTCATTGAACTTAGGAAAAGCTGCTATACTCCAGTAATGAAACTCAGTTTATTATCTTCATTGAGAATATTACTTTAATTTAGAAAGCTAGTTGGCTCCAGACCACCACATACATTGAAGGGGATTGAAAACACTTGTATTTGTTATTTAATAACATTACAATATTCTCTAGTAATGCCATGAAATGAGACAAAAACCAGAAGCAAAATGGAGAAGAAATAGAAAAAGAAAGGAAGAAGAAACAAAGTTATGAACAACTAGAACTTAAAAGTGAATTGCTTATTCACACTCAGTAAGTGGGATTGTGACAATAAAGATGGTATTCTACTGACCAAATGTAGAAAACGGCACTGAGTATGGTAAATGATGAATTACCATTCCTTTATAATCGCTGGAGAGAAAGATACACTTCCAGGAAGCAATATATATCCTACAAAAGAAGACAACAGAAATAGGTCATATACAGCTTTTTCCAGTGTGTGTAACTTTGTGTCTARCTTTTGACTATTAAATACACCATATTCACCATTGTAAAATCATGTGAGAACCTAGCTGTAAAGACCAAAGTAAACAATAACATACGATTGTTACATGCCTACGGAATATATTATCTCTGTACTTCTGTGCAAAGTCTCAATAACAATGGTGGGGAAAGGCAAGATTTGAAACTACACATTCAGATTTTACCCTATTGACCATATTAACAAAATCTGTCTTACTTGTCTGGAAGAACTGTATAAGTTATCAGGAAAATARGGTATAGAAACTTGGAATTTTAAGTAGTTTATTGACAAGATTCTTCCACACTCTTGTATTATGCCCTGTCTCATTTTCCTAAGAAAAACAAAGGAACTAAATACATTATTTACACCTTTCCAGTGCAGCCAAATCTGTCATTCCAAATACAATTCAAGCATGCAGCTCACATTTGTAATCCATTCCACAGTCAAGTATTGTAAAATATATTAAAGCAAGGTGAAAAATACCTTCCCTTGAGAAAACTTCCTGATTTAGATTTGAGAGTAATCAAGCATAATATTTATACCATGTTGAGAATACTCTCTGAGCCCAATTGGACTTTTGCTGTAATAAGAAGAGATTAGAATTCAGAAGATACCAAGAAAAGAGAGAAGCATTTATCTGGCTTTGAAAAATGAATATAAGTTTGCATTTGAAGTTGACCAAATGTTCTAAGGAGTCTTAGTGACATGAAAAGCAAGGAAGGTATATTATCATATTAATATCTCTGTGTTTCATTTGAATGTAAGTTGTCAAGTCATCTTTTCTCTGTATTCTTTGTCCTTTTTCTATCAAGGAAACTTTCTCTCTTTGGGATAAGGTGGGCAGTATTTCACATAAGGTGTAATAAGTGTGTATATCATTGTTGTGACACCAAGGTCTCTTTCCTGAGTGGCAATTAAGCAATATAGAGCCCATTGCTGGGACTATAAAAKTAGGATTATGACCCTCTTTTAGATTTATCACCATCAGGTCATACCTACCATTGCCTGGTCATTCATTATTGTCCAATAGTTCTTGATCAGTTTGTTTGACACATCTGAATAACTTGCATGACTTGAAAAATTTGTCACATCACTACTTCAGARTCTGTATGCGCAGTTCAAGTATCTGGGTCTCAGCAGTGATTCCTGGGGTATACTGGGGATAAATTTTCATTTTAAACCCATATATATTTAATATTATCCTTTATTTCCTAAGTTTTCCTTTGTAATTCCACAAAAAACCCCTAAACCCAACAAAAACAAACAAACAAACAAACAAACAAAAACCCGAACAACAACACAAACAAACAACTCCAAAGTCTTTCTATGGTGATTTGGGTCTTTTCCAGTGTGTTTAGCTTTGGAAATTTTTCAAAAAGTTTGGAAGTTTTTCAAAAGCTTTGGAAATCCAAGTACAAATCTTTAGCAGAGTGCTTGTACTGGATAGAAAATTATTTGTGTAACTATTAGGTCTTGTTTTCATAAGATGCAAATTAAAGGAAAGTTATTTTTTATTCTGTTATTTTGTGGAAAGAGGTTGTATAGGATCACTCAGCTTGCCTTCAAAAACTTTTTTTAAAAAGGAATTTTAAACAAAATTGCTAAATTTTAAACAACATTAGAATGGTAACAGTGGAAATTTTGAAGAAAATKAAACTCTTAAAGTTACTGGTCCATAAATAAACTGGAAGAGAGCAGCAAGACTGGTTATTTTGTAACTGTAGGAAAGACTGCAAATAATGCACCAGGGGGAGAATCTTACAAATCCTGCAAACATAGGACCATTCTCTTTACCAGGCCCTGGAGAATACACACTTGAGGCAAACATTTTAAATGGGGAAAGCATTACTCAGGCTTTTGTTTAATAGGAAACCAAGTTTCTTTAGTGTAGTCCTCAAGGAGTTACTTGTTACTTAAGCCAAGATATATGGGTATCATCCAGGTGATAAATGCATCTGCTTGAGAGCTAAAAAATTCTAACCAGGAGCTCCTATTTCTCCATTCAGAATGACAACCTCTTGGGCAGACATTTACATGAGCCAATAATATTATAGAGTTCATTAGAAGGAAATCAAACAGTTCCTTATAGTGGGTGCTGCAGTGCTCATTTGGTTTTATTGCTGAAATAGACTGGTTTGTGGGATGCCAAGTCTCAGACCAAGACTAGGTGGCTAGAGCTTATTTGAGCATCATGGAAGCAATAGTTTGAAGGCAGCAACAGATTGCRATCTCACAGATCAGCCACCTTATGTGGTAGTATCTGCTTGCTACTTCTTACTCAGATTTATAAATCCTAAAGTCTTTAAAGATTCTCAGATTCTTCTGTAGAGTACAAAATTGTGAAAATGTGGTGCTTAGGGGCATGATTCAGTGGTTGARCTGACAGTGTTAGATTAATGGTTGTACTCAATCTTTAAGTCTTTTCCAACCTTAATGATGATATGACTCTATGTTTTTTGATATTTTCTTTTTGTTACCTCAGAGTTTATACCTCTTTTATGTGGTCTACAGTTAAAGATATCCTGGAATCATTTCTAGGTAGGTAGGTAGAAATTTTAAACTTTTTTACTATAAAAGTCTAAAAAGTTTACAAAATTAGAAAATTTGACCTTGTGGTTGTATTTAGGCAATACAAATATGCCTGCATCTGGCAGAAAAATCTATGGTTAAAAAGCCCACAGACTAAGTGAGAGGAGTCTAGTTGCAAAGAATTGTCTGGTTTTTGAAAGTCACCTTGTTGAATATTTTGAATCTGGAGGCATGCAGAAAGATTCCTCCAGCAAACACTTTAGCAAACACRTAAGTGGTTTACAGATTAAGAAATCCTTTCAATAAGACTGGTTTTCAGTTGTGATGACTTAGAATGGTGAGCCATCACTTTATATTTAAAATTTTGATAGGATTTTAAATTTTAGTGGAAAGTTCCTTGCAGTGCTGCTTACTCTACTCTAAAGAGATGACTTTTGGTAAAGYAGAATTATTGGAAAAAGGATAGAGAGAAAGATCTGAAAACTATTCTGTGGTGTAAAGAACCTCAGATGCTGTATAACATGCAACTGAATTGCCTCAGACTCCTCAGGACTGTCAAGGAAAGCATKAATGCTTGATGGAAGAGGTGATTTAAGTGGTGATTTTTCATAATTTCTTGCAACATTTTCCTGAAGAAAGGAGAAGCACCTGTAAAATTGCACAGGTAATATTTAAAATAATATTCCTCACATTATTTATAGAAAGAGTTTTTCTCCTTCCTATCCCAAACRGAAATTGGACAAGGTGACAAGCATACAAATAAGTCTCCATGGATCCAATGAACTCAATGTGCATTTTTAGTCTTGTGATCTAGAACTAGAAGCAGTTCCTAGAAGATCACCACAAATATCCCCTTTTTATAAGTTAATTAAACTACCAAAAATGTTGCTATGGTCCAGGATTTCCACTATCCACAGTCAGTTGCAGCATCCTACTGCCATCATGTGTTCAGCACTCTCAGAGCATGGTCACACAATCATTTTGAAAACAGCTGGAGTGGTTTCAGATATTTCTGCCTTTTTATTTACTACACTGTAAATTTTTATTTACTAGTATTATTTACTACACTGTGGCTGGAGCTTTCAGTCCCTGACAGAAAGTAGCAGAAGAGGAGAAGCTGAACTTCTATCTGCAGTGTCACTGGTGTAAGCTCAAAGGATGTTATACTGCTCTGTACTACAAGTGTCTGATAAACTACGGCTCAAGCAAGCAGAAGATCAGAGCAAAGTTCCTGGCCATTTGGGAATTGTTGGTATATGTTAAATAGAGTTGACTCTAGATTTTAGATGTTGTTCAGGAATAAGTCCTGTGGGAAACATAACATTCATAACTGTAACTGGTGGCTAGTCTCCAAACACTCTAGTGTTTGAAGACGTCTTGCACTTGGTTATTTTCCTTTTCCTCCCTCCACTTTTGAAAATACACCAACATCACCTGCAGTTAAAGTAGCTCCTCAAACTACTATTGAAATGGGCTGCAGCCTCATCAATCCAGAGATGCCTGTAAGCAAAAATCCCAGGAGAACATTCATCACTACTTGGGGGGTATGTTCATATGGAAAGACATGCACAGGAACATATTTTGAGTCTGAAAAAACTGTGTCTTCACTTAACTTTTATATGTTGTAAGGTTTCAGTTTGACCATATATTTTCTTCAGGAAACAACAAGTAAAGCTGTCCTTATTTCTGCACCTTGAGCCCTTACAATCAAAAACCATACACATTCCACCCTCTGAGCTGTGCAACTAAGATGCTAAAAAAGAGTGACTGCTTAGGCACAGAGCAAATCCCCTGTCTAAATCTACTGTAATTTACCTTTTCAATGCAATACTGTTCCCATCTCTATCTCTTAATGGAATAGAGCAGAAAAAGTGCTTCCTACTTTCAGACTGAAGAAGCTGCTATATTTTGGATTGCCACTGCTTTCTACCTAGAAGAAGATCCTTGCTGTTTTGGGAGTGTACTGCTTCTGCAGCATCCTCAGGTATAAAATTCCATGTCATCCTTACACTACAAGCACTGCATAAATGACAAAGAAAATATCAAGAACAGAAGAATTACCAAAATTAATTTGATGCAAGTAGTTGTACACCTTGGCCACATTCCTGAAATCTGACATTGTTCTGCATGACGTCTTTGTCTCTACACTGGAGAGACAGGGATCTGATGGATGGAACACCCATTGAGCAAGGAATTGGCTGGATGATCACACTTCCAGGTTGTGGTCAGTGACTCAATGTCATCCAGAGGGACCTTGACAGACTTGAGTGGTGGTTCTGTGCCAGTCTCATGAAGTTCAGCAAGGCCAAGTATAAGGTCCTGCATCTGGGTCAAGGCAATTCCAAGCATAAATACTGGGAATATATTGAGAGAAGCTTGGAGGAGAAAGACTTCAGGGTGTTGTTTCAGCAGGAACTCAACCTGAGCCGGTAATGTTCACTGGCAGACCAGAAAGCCAAACATATTCTGGGCTGCATCAAAAACAGTATGGCCAGTGGGTTAAGGAGATGATTTTCCYCCTCTGGTTTGCTTTTGTGAGACCCTGTCTGGAGTACTGTGTCCAACTTTGTGGCCCACAATATGAGAAGGATGTGGCTCTGCTAGCGCAGGTCCAGAGGAGAGCCATGAAGAGCCATGATCAAAGGACTGGAGCACCTCTCCTGTGAAGACAGGCTGAGACATTTGGTGTTTAGCCTGGAGAAGAGAAGGCTCCACAGAAGATATCATAGTAGCCTTCAAGTACCTAAAGGGGATTTACAAGAAAGTTGGGGAGGAGCTAGGGAACTAGGTAAGATATAACACCATGATAATGGTGAGACACTGGCACCCAGGCTGCCCAGAGAAGTAGTGAATGCCCCATCCCTGAAAGTGTTCCAGGCCAGGTGGACAGTGCTTTGAGCAACCTGGTGTGGTAGAAGGTGTCCCTGCCCATGGCAGGGGGTTTGGAATGGAATGTTCTTTAAAATCCCTTCCAACCCAAATTATTCTATGATTCTATGAAATTGTATGGGAACCACAAATAACTCACGAACAGTTAAGAGTGTCCATTAATACCTTCAGATGATAAAGCAAGCTACAGTTACTACATTGCTGAAAGCATATTCTAGTTATGTAAAACAAGACTATCTTTCTTTTAATTTATTAGTGCCTGAAAGTAGAGTTGTATGTTAGAAGAGAAGCAAATAAACAGTAAACAGGCAAAATCAAGGAAACATACAATTTATCTTTTCTGATGTCATAACCTAGTAATGAAAGCAAACAAATTAAAACAGTATCATTTTTTTCCCCCTAACTTCCAGGTTTGTAAACATCTCTAATCTTTTAAGTCAAAAAAAAAAATAAAATAAGAGAAAATAAATACAGATTTTGAGTGGAAATGCTGTACATGTGAAAGTTTCCACTAAGTACATTTTTTATTTTCCTTCTGTTTTCTTTTAAGTAAAATATTTATGAAATAATATTAATCCAAAGCCTGTGTACTAGACAATTTGCTTTTGCATTCTTGCTGTCATTGCCAATAATTTATTCTTTTAAGGTCGAACCTCAGGTGCCAGACTTAGCCTGTTAATGATAGGCTACTTCCTCTTGATCGATATCCAACAAAATCCTGCAAAATAGTTTTTGGGTTTTTTTAAGATTCAGGTTTCATTTGGAGCTTAGAGTCAAAGGAATTTGGAAAGAATGAAATTAAAATATTTTTGTTTTCACCCAGCTCAGCACAATCCTTGTTATTTATGTAATCATTTAGAGTTTGAACCCTATATGTTTTTTTAGTGCTTACAGTTGTATAGTGCTTACAGAAACTAATTGCATTTGGATTTATTTTAAACTTTTAATTTTTCACAAATGAATGTTTATTTCTACCTTTATCCTAAAAGAAAAGTTAAAAGAAAATGGCCTTTTTGCCATTTTCAAAGTGATTGAATCAATTACTCTGAATGAATACTTAATTTCTTAACAATGGGTTTGAGTCACTGACAATTTCATGATAAAGTGAAGTAAACAAGTTATTTAAAAATACAGAATTTTAAAAATGTTGCACAAGAATTTTTCACTACAAAGCATACTTTTAATAGAGAGTTAGACTTCTTTTTCATCCATACATAAAGACATATATGTGCAAACAAGAATGGACATGCATAGGCAGTCATGCAAAGAAAGGACTCATGGACTCAGATACATTTTTTATTTTAGTTGCTATTAAAATATTTTCCTTCAAGTTTCACTAGCTTCCTGAGCTTCCCCTAAATTCCTTACAGTAAATTTGTTTTGTACCCTTGAAAGGAGCTTATATATCAATAAATGAGAATTGTCAACTTTATACAGATTTTTYTTCCCTGTCTTTATTTTCATCTCAGGAGCTGCCTTTTCCAGAAATACTCCCTTATCTCAAACTACTAATGTGGGATGAACAATTTCCAAAATTGACTCTAAAAGATGAGGGGTAGAATAAGGGATAATAGGGCCAAAACCACCACAAAACAAAACAAAACAAAACAAAACMAAAACAAAAAAGRTATTATTCCAGTAGAAGTGAGTATCTCTATCTCCATTGAGAATTATGTCCTTTAAATTAATTGAAACCATGTGAACTGCATTGAATAATAAGTTSTTCAATTTCTGATGCCTGTGGAAGACTGCATTTGAAAATGTGCAGAGTATATCACATACCTTGATTATTTCTTACAAAACATGGGTGTTTAAGCAACTTACAGCCCTCAGTAAAGAACTGTGGAAAAAACAAATGAAATCTGAAAGTTCTCCTCTTTCAGTTATACTTGCAGTACATGTAGTACAACTAGAGAATAATATGAAGAAAATATTAAAAAAAGAAGAATCAACCTTTTTTTACCCTATGATACTAAGCTTATAGCAAGAGCAGTTTAACACAAAAATTCAGTGTCATTTCTTCAATTATGGGAGTAGRGGGAATCAGTTCTAGCTCTTTTATAGCCTCTCTAAAAGCAGGGAAGGTTTTGCTGATTTAAAAATTGGAATGCTCTTCTATTTAACTTTTCTGGTTGAGTGTTTAAAATAATGAGAGTAAATACATATTTATGATTTAAAGATAACTAATGAACTTAAGACAAAAGATTGATGTTAAGTATGGTCTTTTGTCAAACTAGCTATTTTACTGCATGTTAATGTTGCACAAAAGAATATGACATTTAAATCTGTTTACTTAAATCAAAAGAAAGAAAAAATAAAWGGTGTACCTTAGAATAAGGCACACTGCTGGCTTAAATGAAAGTATTTTTTGCAAAAACAATAGTGGAAACTTTCAGGCAAAGTCTCTTGAATTTTCCAGTTCTTTGAACTATGGCTCACACTGGCATGAACATGTTTTTTCTGGCCCTTAACAGAACACATGCTGAGAGCGGATGCATCTTTTCTTATATTTTAACCAGTTAATTGTTTCCATGGATGCTGCACATTCATCTACAACTTAACCAGGGAGTGTGATTCTCTGTATAACTTGACTACAATATTCCAGCCTTCTTCATCAACACAATTATGTCAACAGTCTATTACAGTTTCTGGCTTCGTTCTTGAAAAGCCAAAACTAGTAACCAAAAAGCTAAATTGACTGTTTTTTTAATCTTCAGGTTGTTCTGTTCTTGCAAAGAGCAACCATAAGCTCCAATTTCTTTCCTTTCAGAGTATTTTCCCATACTACATTCTCTATATTGTCTTTTAGTGAAATCCTCTTGTGTAAATGGTCTTCCAGTCTGGTACATAAATCTCAATGACCTACTGGTTTCTTATGTGCTATATGGTCCTCAGATTCAGATACATAGCAGTTTTTAAAAGCATTTAGTTGTATGTACAGTATGTCTCTAATAGATAATTTCACAGAAACAGACATGTAATATTTAAATGGAAAAATCAGGTGACCATATAAAGTTTTGGACCAGATTATAGAAGAATGGATGAAAGATCCAAAAGCTTTTGTATAGCCTCTGCACCTTTTAAAGTAGGTATTTCAGAAAGATAGCAGAATAAACACATAAACAAGAATTATCGTCTTCCTTTCCACTTCTATTGCACACACTACTCAGGCATATCTTGTTTAATATGCATATCYGAGTTTCTTCCTTTCCACAGCATAGTGAGACCATGTGTAAGAACTTCTCAGTCTAGCTGGGCTTTCACACAATTCAGTCTAGTTTCCTGAGTGAGTTAAAGAACAAATAAACTACTGCTCTTACCACTGCCCTGAAAAAGAACAAGCTTGGGAATTTCAGTACTACTGATTCTTTGCACCCATTCTTCCAGCACTGCCGATTGGTTTTGCAGTAGATCATGATGTTCCTGAAATTGTGTGAAAGCACCTCTTTACTCAGACTTCACCAACTGACCTTTGAATTCAAAAGAGCCTGGTTAAACCATTATTATAAAATGAAGAAATGAATTTTCAAATTTTCAATTCAAGAAGTGTATGGAAAAAATCATCAAGAAAACAATCCAAAAATGCTAGAGCTACATTGACATACACACCAAGAGAAAAAAATATGCTACAACTAATAAGAATTCATTGAAAACATTTTCTGAAATCAGATAGGCAGAAAAAGAAACAAAACCAAAACAACTCACCAGCAAAACAAAACCCAAAAATCCTAGCAATGACAATTACTTCRGGGAGCAAAGGACATTACCTGGCTCTATGCCACTGGCAATTCTGTGCTTTTCAAACATCACTTGCAGCGTGCTCTTCAGATTAATTATATATTATTTTAATTCTCTTTGGGTTGGAATTTTATTCCAAAAATAATAGTTCAGATCATATTAATTCCTGCTTTGAGTACCTGGAAAAATAGTCCTGAAAAATGAGATGAGTTTTATGATCTTTGAGCATTTGTAATACAGAAAATTAAGGAGGGCAATATACGAATTATTGCTTTGCCTTGCCTTGCCTTGCCTCGCCTYRCCTCACCTCACCTCGCCTTGCCGTGCCGTGCCCTGCCTTTTCTCAGTTTTTGTCCACTGTTAGGTATTTATCACCTTAGCTCTCCAGGAAGGAATCCATTTTAAAAATGTGCTTCTCTTGTGGTMATCATATTAAAGCCCCAGTGTTGCTCAGGCTACCTCAGCCTTTTTATAAAGTGCCCTGAATGACAAGAACAGTAAGGAAGCTGATAGATACGAAAAGGAAGGATTAATACTAAACAAAGCAATACAAAGCATGGATAATCTGAGTCATCCTTTAAAATGTGTGTAAAGTAGAAAAAAGTAGATCAATCTGCTGCTAAAAACATACAATGTTTGTAGTACAACAGCACTTAGGAGATACTTATAGCCAGTTAATTCCCTGGAACACAATGAGCACTGCAGCTGCCTTGTATGTAATTTCTCAAAGCCATAATTAGATGTTTGGTAAATGAGTAGTTATTACTTCAACTAAAGAGGTGGGTYAAATAGTCTGAGGGCATTCATAATAAGGAAAATAGTAGGGATTAGGGAAAAAAAAMCAAAGAGGTTCTATGTAACCATCCATCTTGTATGGGCATCTCATGAACATTTAGTTTTCATTACTGCACGCTAACTGTGCTTTCACCGTGGAGACAACTTTGAAAAAGCACCAAGTTAATTCCCCTTACCAACAGCTGCAGGTCCTTTCACTATCAACTGTCTTTCTGTGCTAGAAGCTGAAGGAGAGATTTCCTTTTATTTTATGCACCAGTACACCTTCTGACCCTACCAGTGACTTCCCAAGGTTGGAAGCTTGAGAAGACTATGTCTGGGACAGCATTTTGTCAGAGTCTTAGACTCTTTCATAGCTTCCTAATGATTTATTTTGCTTCACTTTTGCCTTTCTTTAAATTTCCACAGAATTATTTTCTTTTAGCTGTGCCTCACTTGTTTAGATTTAAACAGAATGATCAGTTTTCTTCTTTTGAAAATATTTTCCGAAATCAGATAGGCAGAAAAAGAAACAAAACCAAAACAACTCACCAGCAAAACAAAACCCAAAAATCCTAGCAACGACAATGACTTCAGTGAGCAAAGCTAGTGAGAATGAGACTATTATGTTTCCATATCTTTCACTATGCTTATGGTTATTTCTCCATTAGCTTTCATTGCATGGCTATGCTTTTGAGCCCCTGTGTGCCATGGACAACAGTTTTTAAATGGCCTATTAGGATTTTACAATTACCTTATTAATTTTTYATCAAAACATGGGTGTTGAAGATATTGGAAACTTTCAGTATGATATGTTGATTGTCAGGCTGTGTCTTTAAATAAAAGTGATTGTACCCAGATTTATTTAGGGTTAGGGGTTTAATAATTATTTTTATTATTTTATTTTAAGGGATAAGAGCTAAACATCTCTGTTTCAACACTTTGTGAGTAAACCACTTCATGCAGAAACATTATTGTTGACATTTAGTTGGGGGGCTTGCCCTTTTTTTGCACCCAGGAATGTACTTGTTCTCAATCAGTCAAGTTTCAGTTTTGAAAATATCACTCTACTTTATTGATTCACCAGAACATCTGATTCAAGCCAAAACTGAGAAGATCACGAATGCTGTGTTATAGGAAGGAATGTGCACCTCTTGGATTAGGGATATGACAGACCTTCATTTGTTACAGCATGAACAAAAGACTGACAAATACCTTAACAGAGCGGACCACTGAGCCTGTGAATACAGGTATCCACCTCCCAAAGGAGGTGTCTCCTCAAAAAGAAGGAGGAAGAGAGGGCAACTAGTGTAGGTGCAATTTTGTATCATCAAAGGTTGTTGGGAGAGAATTATGCCACCTGAATGAAATGCTCTGCACAAAGTGACAGCTCTGGCTTTGATAGGCATTGGGCCATGGGCTACTGCCCATGTCGTGATATATTGACTATGTCAACATAATAACACTAATGTCTCATCAAAGACGAGCTATCTTTGAATCATTCCACCAGTCTCCAAAGTACATATCTAACTTTCACCATCATTTATTTCCATTTTGTTGTTCTATTTTTTTAAGACCACCATGTTTAATAGAGACTGAATAAGCTGAACTGCTGCTTTTCAGATTTCATGTCACTTATGCCATTTTATCAACTTGCCATAAACTAAAATGTTGGTCCTTTTTTTTTTTTTTTTAAAGCAAATTTTCACTATTTATGGATCTACGCCATCAGTAAATTGACTAAACTGAGGACAAAGTTCCCCATCTTTTACTTATGAAGCTTAAGGTGGGAAAGTGAGCATGGATAATAAGTTACAGTTCACTAAGCGGCATCACAGTCATCAGATGCACTGGGTTTGATGACACCTAACACAGCAATGGGGAACAAAGACACACGGACCTCTGTGTGAGCTTCTTGAAGACCCGCTATAATAGACCCCCATGTGAGGAGGTGCCTAAAAGTATTGGCATCACTATTCCTGGCAATATTAGAAAGTTTCTGTCTTACTGCCTGCCAGGCTTACAATTGAAAAGTCTCAGTAGAAGGGAAATCTTTTACATGCATGGACATCCAGTCCAGCAAGGTACTTAGCTTAGCATTGGAGATGCCTGTACTTTGCTGAAGCAGGAGTTGCCATTACAGGCAGGAATAACTGTCTTTGTTCCAGAGATATTTTTCCTCCCATAATTCTTTCACTGCTCACCTGACAGGTGATGGGCACATATTTGGGTTCTGTCACAGTGCACTAGTCTATAGCTGGACAGATAAATTTGGCCACATCAGACTCCCCCAAACTCAACCAACCCAGAAATAAAACAAATCCTCAGATGGGGCAGGGATACGTTGGAGTGAAACCCAAGCAGGGGCCTTAGCCAATCATGTTCAATCCAGAAAGCAGACATATCACTGGTCAAGGCGCTGGGCGGTGTTAAAACCGCCCAGACTTATCAGTTGTCTAAATCTGGGAGTWTTAAACCCACTATATTGTATATCCAAACAATAAAACAGGCTGTTTGTCTTATGAACAAGAGAACTCAAGTAATAATTTTTGTCTCCAACAGCATGTAATAGGGTTCCTTTACCAAACTTTTCCTGGTCTACCCCAATTCCTGGTCCAATGGAAGCTGCTACTGGTGTGATCCACATCATTCACCACCTTTGAAATGTCCCGGTTTGGGCAGCCATTTGTAGTAATGGGGAACAAAGACACACGGACTTCCTTGCTTCTCCTGAAGAAGATTGTTTATTGTAACAAACTGATCACATTTATGTTCTAAATATAAACCAAAACAAGCACTCATTGGTCGCCTGCCACTGCTGTTCATGCATCCCTTTACCCAATCAGCTCTTTGATCATGTGGTGTCCATGCATCTCCTCAACAAATCACTGCTCACATATGAGGCAAGCACACACCAGCCATACAACCTGCTCTCTGGTTACATGACCTGTTTTTTATCTCCCTGTTAGCTGAACCTTTCCCAGAGTGCTTTCTGTTGAGCAAGAGTGAATAGAATTTCTTGTTTCCTACAAGTTAAAACAGAGTTTTCAGGCAGGTCTGTAACAAGAGCAACAAACTACCTGCTTCAGCTGTTTTATGGTGGAAATGTCAAGTCTATGTTATGGTTTATGCCATTCCCCTSCAAGGTTAAAAATATCCCAGGCACTAGATCAGTTTCAAATCCRTAGCCAAGTACATTGTCAGTCAGATCTTGACTTGATGCTAGAGAACAACTGCAGATTTTGGACTTTGGTGAAAACTATGAAGCCAATGCACCTATCCTGSCATACAAAAAATCCAAAAAAGGGAAAAAAGTGTGTCAGTTGAAACAGTGAAATGGAACATATCATTAACTTGTGTAGGCCATTAAAATTGAAAACTTACATGACTGTTTAGCCTGAGTCAACGTTTCATTCAATAACAAATGGATTAAGAATTTAAAGTTTCAGCTCAGCCATAGCCTCTTGAGGTTGATGCAAAGGTTCCATAACAGTCAGTGTTAGTCAGACCGTAGGCAACAACAGGATCACAGTACACAATTACACAAAGTGATTTATAATTAAACTGATAAGTAACTTGATATTAACTGTTTGTCTTTTCTTCTTTTTTCTTTGTTCTCACACAATGGACTACTTTCAAATGTACTTACTGATGCATATTTTGTTGATTCAAGTGTTTAACTGCTATTTTATATCTTTATATGGTATTAATAATTGTGAGTCAGTAGAATAAGTAACAGTTGCCTAACTAGGTTGATTTCAGAGACAAAAAGAATTCTGTTCCTCAGCTCTGTAAAAAGAATAACATAAACATGAAAACTCCACTGAGAAGGTTAAACTCAGCCATTCTGAGTTATGTTCTTACTCTAAATTATATAGTATTAGATATAATTAGCCCATATTCTGATACTGTCTTAAAAAAATATAAACTCATGGCCACCTTTCTTTGCATGTGCTTCAGGAGAGCTTTGGGTCTTTCTTTGATTTGGGGTTTCAGAGTATGTAGACCTGAATATCAYAGCAGCGCTTTGAAAATGTGTGAAATTAGAGAAGAGTACAGATAGTACAAAAGAGAGCATTTAAACTGCAATAACAATATTCCTGGAAAAGGTATTTGATTTAGAAAAAGAGGCAAAAAATTATCTTTTATAGCTGGTAGAATCCATTTGAAAAAAAAGTATGCATTTAAGAAATTAGATAGATGATAAAGAGTACCTCTCTCCATAAAGAGACTAGAATAGGCAGAGTTAAGGACATTCTAAGCCCATGCAAGTAAACTTAGGGGCCAAATCTTTGTAAAGACTTGAAAAAAATATTTTAAAAAATGAATGAGATATCAGAAAAGAGTGAAACCCAGTGATACAGCCTGAGTAAAAAACTGGCCCATTGAGAAGCAGTTTACATACAAATATTGCTGATCCAATCTTTCCTGGGTTTCACTGTTAAAGATTTTAGTACAATCACATTTTCTTCACTAATATAAGGAATCCTATTACTTACAGTTTCTTAGTTAGTCCAGAAAATGGACATAAATGCATATTCCAAAAATAGTCACGACTAAATGATTGAATTATCTATTTTCAGCTTTTTGCCTATGAAATTCATGCCAGGTTCATGAACCACAAGAAGGACTTACACCCTGGACTCCTGAGGCTGACTGAGCAACACCACCGAGGTTCTTAGAAGGTGATGGCCAGAAGTGGAGCAAAACAGCCATGATGTTTAGTGACTCTCCCTAGACCGTTCTGCTTTGGGCATGGCACATAGGCCAGTAAAATCATATTCTGCTAAGACCAAGACACAATCTAGTGCAAACTAAAAAACCTTCTGAATTGCTCTATTTGGGCCTTTCTTTGTAAGATTTTTAATGCAAGATTAAAGTCTATTAAAATCTACAGAGAAAAACTCTAGGAAATGTACCATATATATCCAAAGATTGAGAAAAGTATGTTAAAAATGCTGGGGAGAACCTAGTGTTGAAGGTACACCAAATCACAAAAATGTAGAAGACATTTAAATCCATTTATGAGGAAATTCTAGTTTGATACAGAAGCCAAAATCAAGTCTACTCAACCAGTCAATCCTGTTTTACAGGATTTTTCTTTATTTTCCTTAATCCGCAAAGAATTTAAAGCCTTAAGTTTCACCAGCATCCTAATGAGAGAGACAGATCTTGACAACATGGACAAATATTAGAGATGGATGAAATAGTTAAGACAACACAGAGATCAGCCCACACCTTCACTAAAATAGGAGATGGAAATTTATGATAATTGAAAGTGTACTGTAATTTTAGGTTTTTCTACAGTTTCATGCATAAATGAACTAATTCCTGAGTCTAGGRCTGGAAGAGATGGTGCAAAACTGACTAAGACAACATTAATATTTTCAGTGGGAATGGAAGATGATTGCATGGATGTTTTTACATGCACCTTTTTTGTCTCATGGGATTTCCAGTACAGCTACTTTTAAGCAGCAGGGAGTTAGGCTAACTTGGAAATAAAATATGAACAAATCTGAACATATAGATTTGGGAGGGCTGGATTTAACCTCTTCACCCTTCGTTTTTTTGCTTTTAATGTCTATCTAGCATATGAATAACCATTAGAAAAAGAAAGGGAGRGGGGAAGAAGAAAGAATTTCACATTCCTGTATTTCAGCCAGCACATTCCTTGGGAGCATAAATGTGGTGGTTCAAGAAATGCAGACTTAGGAMTTTATGTGATTTCAGTATGTATAGCAATGCACTTTGGATGCATTAATAAAAGCGGTTGAAGAATGTGCACCTTTTCGGAGGGTCAGTTTAATCTATTTAGCTCTACAAATTTCAGCATGTTTTTTTCATCGATTACTCTGAATTAAAAGTCACATCGAAGCATCTATAAACATCAAATCATGCAGCTGTTCATGCACCTGTCAGTGGGAAGTGCCAATGCACATAACACAAGGCATAAAATGTATGGAAGAGAAGGTATTGTGATACCTGAGACATAGGGTTAAGAGCCAGAAGCCTTGGRTACAATTCTCAGCTTTGTCAAAAATGTCCTTGTCACTTTGAGAAAAAAAACACTCAGCTTCACTTGTAAATGCTTCCCTTTCTCATGGAGTTGTTGTCAGCTCAAATTAATTAATAACTGTTAGGTATTTTTCCATCCCTTTAGAGAAGACACCATAAAACATAGTCAATTCAATTTGTCCTGAGATGGAAAGTACACAAAGAGAGGRAAAATCTGTGAAACAGATTACCCCCACCCCCTAACATCCCTAATAAAAAACACAAACCCAAATGTTATGGGCCACCTACCCTCCTTCAGTGTGACCTGATGACTCCCTTCAACCCTTTCACATGTACTGGMATTCAGCCCTTTCCTTCTGTATTTCCCTTTCCCAGCCTTCCTACTGTTCCTACCTGCACAGCTGCTAAAGTTTTAAGCATCCAATATTTACCAGAATAAATTAGTATAATTGCAGGTCTTTTAACTGTTCATGCTCTCATTCCAGAGTTGATAATTTTTCTACTGCAGTAGGCAAACCTACTGCCAGAAAAAAAAATCTATATTTCTTCTATTAGCTTGCATCAGCTCTTCTGGCCTATAGCCATTGAGACAGCTGAGCTAGTAGGGAAAAAAATCCACTTAGTGTTATTCAAAATATTTAAAACAACCCTATAAAATAAAACAATCCTTACTTATAAGTCTACATAGAGTAACCTGAAAATATTTTACAGTAGATCAAATATTTTTATTTTCTCTACACATGGCTGACCTTAAAATTTAGCAGGATTAAGTTCTGTATTCGATTCACCTGTGTAATGTTTTGATCGGTTATATACAATACATGCAAAARAAGAACCATCACGAGTCAGTGCTTGGCTAAAATTAATTGAATTTACTGAATGTAAAT
Source organism: Alauda arvensis (assembly GCA_902810485.1). NCBI lineage: Eukaryota > Metazoa > Chordata > Aves > Passeriformes > Alaudidae > Alauda > Alauda arvensis. Next base: position 90,386 of record CADDXX010000360.1, read on the forward strand.
CAGTACAGGAAGCATAAAGTCCAATCAGGTTGGGGAAGTCGCATTGCTGGAAAATACTATAGATAGAAAAGAGAAAGTCTGATAAATGTTGAGTCTAAAAAGTAATTAGAGCTTTCTCTGTTTGAATAGCAGGAAATGAATGTCCTTTTAGAAAGATATCAATTCAAATCCTCATATTTCCATAGTTAAATTGCTCACACTATTTAAAATCAATGCCTCATATCTTGTCTGAATGTGTCTCCAAACATTGGTCRGGTTATGTCTTTTTATGTTACAATAAACTGTAGTTCACTACCAGAAATCCTTACACATGCAGAAAATTTGAAGCTGTAACCTAGAAATTTCTTCTCTTCCTGAGTTTTTTCTTGGCTAACTGTCCTGGGGTGACTTTATGATGCTTCTATGCCCAATTATCTGTTCTGTTTATGCTGGATATTAAGTTCTGCATCTTTAAGACTGGTTCTGAGAGAGAAGGGAGGGAAGAAAAAGTGTAAAGTTTGTTTTCAGAAACTGCACTTGCTGCCCGCATTCTCTCTCATGGACTGTGTTGTCTACAGGTCAGSGAGAGAGTATACAGTGGGAGAGAGCTCTCCTTTGCTTTTAGTTAGTTTTTAGCTAGCTAAGACAGAGAAATTCCCCAGACTGTGGCTTTTCTTTTTCTTGGAACTGATCAGCCGCTCTGGACTGAAAACCCAGAGAAACACAGGGAGCTCCCACCTGTGGCCCACCGGAGCCCAGCATTTTCCAGTCCAGGAGGGACTGATGAGAGACTGAGTGAGCCAAGCTACACCAAGGACTTGCTGAATTTGCCATCTCTTCAGAATAGCAGGAAATTTTATTGTTTACTATTATTCATTTTTTTATGCTTGTGAATTATTTGCTTGTTAAATAAACAGGTTTTTATCACTTTTCTCCAAGAAAATCTTTTCCCAAATCAGTATGCAGAGAGGCCATTTGAATCTGCTTTCTAGAGGGACCCCTTTGGAAATYTCCTCCCAAATTTGCCCTAAACCAGGATACTAATCCAAGGAGACTGAACTAGGTGTATCACTACAAGGCATACTCTCCAGATGCTAGATTCATTCCTTGCTGCATTTCCACAAATATTTCCAAATTTTTTTACATGTAAAAATTTTCTAATGCCCTATTTCTGTCTTAGAGTACTCTGTGGCTGTCTATTCTTCCCTTGGTTATGAAGTGCAAAGTTCTTTTTGAGGCACTTACATTCCTGAATATAATGTGATAGGATAAAATGGTTACATTGGGGTGTTTTTAAGATTTGTGTGCATTACTGCTGAGGAATCACAGAACAGTTAGACTTGGAAGGAACTTCTGGAGATCATTTAGTCCAACCCCCACACCAAGGCAGGGTCATGTAATTAGTTTCTCTAATTACCCATGAAACATATTCATTCATCCAAATTACATCAATGAGGATTTATTATGTTGAAAATTGCAGGGAATGCAATTATAAAATCATAGTAATAGACTAGAACAATATATGGCATACATATTCTCTGTGGTAGCTGATTATAATCAGGAAAAATTCTCCCATTTATTTTAGTTTTTGAGCTGATTAGCTGAAATAATTATATTAATTAATTATGGACCATTTATTTTGGCATAAAAACTGATATGAAGACTCATTATCCATTTTATTAAAAAACAGGATGAGAGAGAAGTTGAAAGAGAAAAAATCATTTTACTCACATGATTACTGATTCAAAAAGGCCAGCTGGCAGCATTTTCTTTAATGTTGTCAGACACTGACTTTTCTAAACTTACCCTCCCAGTTATGTCCCAAAGTATAAACAAAAAAGCACCTCTACATGCTAGAAAATAATTGTGCTCACAGCAGACTACACTATGCAAAATGACATAAAACCAGAACTAAATACATAAGGAAAGAACAAAAGTAGAAAATGAAAAGAATGAAAAACTGTGAGGTTGTATGGACACTGCATTTCTTAATAACGATATTAATTTTAGAAATATAATTAGTTTTCAGGTTACTGCTTCATTTTGTAAAGATAGATATTGATTTTTACATACATGCCATAATTGTTTCCAATTTTTGACTATTCTATAGTGTATTTTTTAAATCCAAGATACCTGTGGCAGAATTTCTTACTTTACTTATTCAGTGACACCCTAGCTARCAGTAGATTTAACATAGCCTTTAGCTAACATAAAAGTAGCTTTATGTTCCGCCATGTACCTAGACAACATTATATTCAAGTCTGCAATATAAGCATGCTGAGATAACAAAGAAGCATTTCATATATACAGGTGCCTAGCCCTAGAAGCAGTTTAGGTCTTCCTGATACAGGGTACATTACTGGAAACCAAATATTTTTTTAATGCATTGGAAAAGTCATGAAAATAGAAGAAGAAAAAATGTTCAAAATAAGGTAACTGAAGTCAAAGAATTAACTGAAGGGTTTTTTTGTTTTTTCCAGTTCTAAAATTGATGGCAATACTTGCTTTCACCATTCAGTTGTGGGTCAGGAGGGCGAAAGTGGTTCTTCCTGAGAAACTAGTAACACATGTGTGGTGGTTTTAGGGTTTTTCTGCTGTGAGATAGGATTAAAAGAAAAAGCAAAGCAGGCTCAAGCTTAAAGGATATAAAGATAGTTTATTTACACACACTAAAAGGAAACAAGGACGGAAAAAAACAACTAAGAATCAAAATGAAACTTCCAAAAACACTTTCCCCCTCTCCCACCAGCTTCTTTTCTTCTTTACAGACATTTATAAAGGTAAGAAAAAAACGAAGAGTGAAGAGGTTAAATCCAGCCCTCCCAAATCTATATGTTCAGATTTGTTCATATTTTATTTCCAAGTTAGCCTAACTCCCTGCTGCTYAAAAGTAGCTGTACTGGAAATCCCAKGAGACAAAAAAGGTGCATGTAAAAACATCCATGCAATCATCTTCCATTCCCACTGAAAATATTAATGTTGTCTTAGTCAGTTTTGCACCATCTCTTCCAGYCCTAGACTCAGGAATTAGTTCATTTATGCATGAAACTTAAGGTCTGTACTCTCTATAGAATAATCTTTTATCAATCTCTCTAGAGAGAGAAGTTTCTTCTGGTTATGGTAACTCTCCACAAGGACAGAAACAGTTCACACGTGGTTCTTAGCTCTCACAGAAGACAGCCGCCCAGAAACAAAAATTCTGTCTCTGTGGTTCTCCCTCCCATAAAGTGAAGTTTTTCCCATCAGCTGCACTTGGGTCATGGACTCTATGTATTCTGGGGTGTTATTTTTAAAATTAACAGTTCAGGTGTAAAGGATACTATTCATCCCATTCTAGGGCAGAAACATCTCTCACTTTTACTCAGAACACTAGCGCAGAGGACTTATATCACATCAAGCATCTTACTCAGATGCCTCAGGGGACCACAGGGTCACTGCTTCATCTATATCTACTTAGACCATTGCAAATACCTCTACTCAAAAATTACTAATCTGAACAATTATTTCCCCAGTTTATATTCTCCATGGTTTAAAGATATATTCTAGCATAGTTTGTTACTACAAGTCACAAAAGATTTTCAGCCTAAGGGCATCTTCTCATCTCCCCATCCCTTAAGACACAACACCTCTTTCATAGACCTCAGTATCTTCATGTAGCCTCAATAGAAATGTCTCTACCRTGATATCTTCCTCACTCCCTAGAAGGATCAGTGTTCTGCAAGCTTCACCTTGGCAAGGACAGAGTTAACTGCAGCTCGGGGCYGTGGACGGTCACGTGCTCTCAGCTGGGCGATGGTGGCAGCTCTCTAAAGGCTTCCAGGCCACACGGCGGAGAGGGGTGGGAGGAAGAAGCAGGAACAGCGGCTGAGGTCGCGATGGCTCCCATGGTGGTGGATGCAGCTTTCGCCGCCTAAACCCCTCAGTCTCATTCGGGGTAGGCTCAACTCAGGCTCAGAGCCGCTCCAGGTGGAAGGCAGTGGAGGAGGGAATCAGCTGAAGTCTCTCCACGAACAGCAGCTGGAACTCAGTCCAGGCAGAGGTCAAGCACACACCTTTGCTTCCCTCTCTGCCCAAGAGTCACTGAGCTTAGCAGATGCCCCAAGCTAGGCCAGGGCCCAGCAGTCTTGGCGGGGCTCGGCATGGCTCAGCAGGCCCGGCAGGCCCCCGACTCCCCCCCGGCTGGGAGGGAGCTGGGGCTGCCTCTTACCTCTCCTGAGGCAAGCAGCGGAAAAAGAGGAGGAAGTTCCCAAAATCCCCAGCTTTTATAAATGTGCTCATTCACAAAAACGAACTCACTTTTCTCACTGGCTGAACCATGTGTCAATCTAAAGTCCTTGCAGATAACTATTTCCTTTTTTTAACTAAAAGCTATGCTAAACCATAACAACATGACAAGATATTTAATCTCTTTGTTGCAGTTTCAGCCAGAGTGCTCATTGTCCAGGGTGCAAACTATTTGAACCATTTCTAGATTAACTGTTGTTGGGCTGGGGGACCAGAACACTCAGTGTCCAAGAAGACATTCTGAGTTTGTTAAAGGCAGAGATTTGCAAAAAATCCAAACATACCCAAACTCCTTGTACTAAATTTTTCACATTGATTTATTAATTAATTTATTTGGATTTTTCATGTGGAGATTTGCTTTTTGCTTTCTATCCTGTCTTTTTACCTCTCTCCCAATTTTTCAAAACAAGTGAGTTATTATAACAAAGCCTGCTGAAAGATATCTTTTATGGACAGCAGAACTCATTTTTACTTTAATGTTTTTTTGGCCAAGCTGTTAGCTGTGGGGAGCTTTTCAGTATGCAAACTGCAGTACTTCTAGGGAGATAGACATTCACCATGCTGCTGTCACAGAAAGGGAGAAAAAGTTGACTAGCAGATTCTGTCCTCCCCTTCCATCTTTCCCATCCCACTCTAAGACACCTTCAGAGTTTTTTCTCAGGGACAGGACCAGATGACCCAATAGCCAACCTATATTTTGCTGGTTCTCCCCAGTGGTGACATTCTGTGTACTTGGCAAAAATGGAAGGCACAGATCATGGAACATGTGAGTGTTGCCAGGAATGCGCAGCCAGGAGAGTTTCTTCCAGCTAAAACATGGTAAAATTTAGCACAAAACAAGCTTGATACATTCATCTTCAAATACTGTTTAGCGCAGTCTTAAAATCTCCTGGGCTTAATCCAGTGCATGCCCTACACTGAACCATAGGTTAAGTCTACTAATCTCTTCATTATGTATTTGCATATTGAGGGCTCCAATCAGTCTTGGCTCTGTTTTTTAAAATAATAATGTTCTGGCTGCCTAATAAACTGTTTGATATAAGTAGCATTTTTCCTTTGGTAATCCATTGACTTCAGTGTATAACCTAATTGCAGATCTTATTTTGTTCATACTCAGAATTTTCAAGCTTGCAACCTAAACCTAAAGGTTCTTTAAATGTAGGGTTTGGTGTATATTTGTTAAAGTTGTTAAGGCTTATGCTCACCAGAAGGCCCTGTGGGAAAGGCACAGCTGCAGGCTGTTGAGGGGCGAGAGGCAGTGAGGAGTGAGGAGAGAGTCAGTTAAGTGACAGGTGGAAGTGAGATTGTGATTGGCTGGAGGGACACGTGGACAGTCATGAGCAGAAAGGTGATTGGGTGGTAGGACATGTGGACAGCTGCACTGCTGTGGGCAGCCAATGGCTGCCCTTCCTTTTATTAAGTCTCAGTTTTGTTTCAGTTATGTCGGGTAGAGAGTTAAAGGGATAAAAAGGTTGTGATTTTTACATTAAGCCAATCTCCTTCAGATGCATAAGGGGGTCTGTGTCACTTTGTTCCCCATTGCTACATTTAAATATAAGTTTAAGACAACTAAACATACTGCCTGCTTTTAGAATCACAGGGTYATTCAATTGTAGTCATTTAGCAATTTACAGGTGATTGGTATATTTGCTTATATTTCATTAAAAAATGAACATCTAAGCATCTTGTTCAATACATCTAATTACATGTGACCAGAGCCCGAAGTCTTGAAATTTTATTTCAGAAAGCATCTCCATCCTCTAACAACTTCGTATCCTGTATGTACTTAACAATAAGTTACCAGAGTTTTTCGGTATCTGTAAACAAGATGATGGAATACGAGTTTTTACCAGCTGTAAATGGTGGCCCTGATTTCAGATACTTGCCTGTCCATGTAAAAATGGAAACATTCCAATTAAAATGTTTTACCTGACAGATTTCAATAGTCTCTTTTGATTTCTCTTATTTTCTTGTGAAACCTCTGTAGAAAATGCTTGTTGTGAGGTAATTAAAAGGGTCTTTCTCTGTGTACTGGAGTTTTCAGAATACTAATAAAAACCTACATGCACACACACGCAACATAATTGAAGGGAATAAAGAAAAAAGCTCCAGGACACTCATTAAAGCTTCATGATCAACAACTTTTTGTTGTTGTTGTTTTAATCTTATTCTATTCCTGATATTATATTCTTTGTAAAGTGTCCAATTATTAGCACTGGAAGAAAACAGGAGAATGACGTGATTTACAGGTCTTTGAATGCAGTTCATATATGTCAGTAGATGCTGAGGTACTACTGACTTCAAYTGGAACTTGGCGTCTCATCGATTCTTCCTGTTTTCCATCAATAGGGATATTGACCTCATTAAGATGATATTTCCATGCACTCATATGTAACACAACATGCAAAACCATCAGGAAAACTGTAAGGGAGAGAGATCAGAAGGAACTGCTGGTGTAAAACAACTTTTAAAGTGACTATGCAAACTTAGACATTGGTAGGTTTTGAAATGGGTACCCAGTCTTATACTTCAAAGGGACATAGTGCCCTTTGCCCAGTCAAAAGCTAGTGCCAAGTGCTAGAGCAAGGGAAAGGAAATGCTAACCTGTGTCAGAAAAGAGAAAAACACAGGTTTAAGAAAGCAATATAAAAAGGTCAAGAAAGAAGAAAACAACATCATTTCATGATTTTACTCAGAAAAAAAAGATCTAGTCCACCATACTYTGTGCAACAAGAAATACAAAGATGGTTTTTCCATCATAATCTTTATCAGGAGACATAAAAAAGCAAGACAGATAAAAAAGAAAGCAATATAGATAAAATATCWCTCTAAAACCAAGGGAAGGACTTCCAAACAATGCCTCAGAATGGGTCTTTATGTCAGCTGTAACCCACAAATGTCTGTCAGTTTGCTTAGCTGATGTTTGGTGATTAACAGTGGTAATAATAAACTAGGCAATCATAACCAAAAGCAAGACAACTTCCACATAGCTAATAAACATTTTACTAAACTGAAGAGGAAATATAAAATTAAAATAACTACTTATGTCATTAGTAGCTAGAAATCTTATCTTGTTTCTCCTGTGTCTTCTATATTGTCTCTTGCATAATGTCAAGAAAACTGTTGGCAGTTTTACAAATAGAGATAATATTAGGTTGAACTAAAAAATTTCATAGATAAGGTGCTTTGCTAACAGTAATGGTCTCTACAAAGAGAAAGGTTATGCTGGTAATCAAAAGAAGATTGGATTYAATCCTCATGCACCTATTTAGTGCTGATTACAAGCAGCGAAGTGTTAAAAAGGGCTGCTTTTAAAATAATATTCTGCTCAGCAATTTCAATTCGGGCACAGACCCTTGGTGGWACAAAGGGGAATCCCTGTATTTTCCCTAGCAAGCTGCATTTCATCTGTGGATTGGTTGCCTATCATAGGRAGGAAAGGAAAAAGGGCCATGAGATGAGTTCAGATCCTATGGATCTGACAGTGAGCTACAATCCTAATTTTTATTTTGCTAAAGGATATTTGGGCAAGTTTCWTTGTGTTCTGTTATAATGTTTGTCAACTGTTCTCAGTTATGTGACCTGAAAATAGAAATAGAGTGGATCAATTTAAATCTATTAAATTTAAGTTTTATTTTAACACTAATCTTCTGCTTCAGCATGCATTTAGATTGAAATGAGAAGCAGGATAGATATGCTAAAGTTTAGATCATTAATGGATTTTTTAATTAGTGGAGGGTTTAAAGAAGGACAGGACTGAAATACTGGAAAGAGTGTATTCATGCAATTACACCTGAGAGGCCAGAGTACAATCTTCAGATGGTTTTATTGCTACTATATTTGATGGATACCACTTGGATGCCTGCCTTTTCTCTCTTCCACCTTCTTCATGTCTCCTTTCCAGGGTGTTAGTCTCTGTTAAACATATTTTTAGGCTCCTTGGTGTTCCTTTCATATTGTGTAGTCATAGTACCTTATAACTGTCATGTCCAGTACAGGAGAAATAATTSCCTTGGGCTTTATTGTGCCTGAATCACCATTTAAGATTTTGCCCTATAAGAAACTGAAGGCCAATGGCAACTCTTCAATTTTTAAAGAGGAAAACCACCTTCATACTGAATTTGAATAAATTTTGGGTTCAATGTTAATTGCAGACTGGATCTCTTACCAATGAGGGAGCACATGACAAGTCTGTGTAAAAAATTCTGTCTCTGAGAATAAATGTAGCCTAACTTTATTAAGTCTCGTCTATATCTGTCCCAATAAAATATTCTTTGATTTACACAGCTGCATATTAAAACAGTGCATTTGGAGTTATTACAATGTCACAGACACAGTTAATGAAGAATCAGGTTGGCAAGCATAAATATGTGGTTCAGGAGACATTGAATGTGTCCCTGGTTCAAATAGTATCTTACACTCTAGATCTGATCAATTCATTTGTTCTGTTTTCTTTTTTAACATCAAAGGAAATATTTGAACATTTCATTCACTTTGCTTGTATTGAGAAAAACACTGAGAGAACACAAATAGGATATTATTTGTAAATGCCAACTGTTTTGCTATAGAAATTTCCTCTTCACTTCATGGGTCAGTAATTTCAGCCAACTGAAAGCATTGAATAAAAGTCACTTTAAAGTTATCATGTATGTCATGTCATGTCATGTCATGTCATGTCATGTCAGGTCATGTCAGGTCATGTCAGGTCATGTCATGTCATGTCATATTAGAAAGTAAACTTACCAATTACAGTGTTTTCCAAATAGTTCCAACAAACAGCATTGCACAAGAACACAAATATCCAAGGGTTCTGTGTTGCATTTTCCAAAGACAATTGCAGACACCTAGTTTTTAATGGTCAAAAAGGCTCAGCCAAAGTCAGCTGGAATGTATACATAATATAAATTTTTTACCCCTCTTTCAGGGCATAATGCTAAACTGTAAGAGGTTACTTTAGATTGAGCAATGTCAGAAGATGAACATCACTAAATAATAGGGTCCTGTCCCAAACAGCAAAATAAAGATTTTTCAGAAACACATACTTGAAATCTGTATTACACCTTACTTSACTTACATAGCACAAAGCTTCATTGATTTAGAAAATCAGCATAAACCTGCTGATTTTCTAAATCAAGATATACAGAGCCCAATAGTTCTGACACTCCATAYTACCAAATGCATGGACAAACCTGTACCTCAGGAACTTAAGACTGTTTCACTACCCATAAGTACTGCGCTATAGAAGAACCTCTATGCAGTAAACRCATGCCATCATTCAAAATGGTCTTACACAATGTTTTTTAAAGAAGTAGTATTAGTATTTTAAAATCATGAAAGAGTTAATCCTGTAAATGTAAATGTTCAGACAATCCAAAGATCTGGTAAAAAGCCTATAGTAATGCTTGAGGATTTTACATTTCATTTGCTGAATAATAGAGATTTGAAGAAAGATGAGGTGATGACACCCCTGAGATTACAAATGAGGTTTTTTCCTCTATGAAAAATTCATAACTGCATGGAAGTGGAATGACAGAGTGTTAAAATTGGAAAAGCTACAAGAGTCTTGATTTTAAGTGATGCCTTAAGTTTTAGCTTCTATGTTTTTCAGATTCTGTGCTGCCTCAGGTGTAGTTTTGAGCCTCATATTAAGTGCTAGTGAGTTTTCGTCACAGAGTATGTAGACAAAACAAATCCTTTCCCTGCTGAAGACCAAGGACACCAAGTCAGACCCAAAAGCATAGACAACGATGGACTGAAGGGAGAAAAAAGGATGAGACCTCACAGCCTGAAGCTGTAATTGGACAATTAAACCCCAATAGACAAATGGACCAAAACTTATGAAAGTGTGAGACCTCATAACCGGGCATCCATTTTGTGACTATTATAAGTCCACCTTGGGTGTAGCCCCTGGTCAGGTTCTTGTCCTGCCCAAGGTGTATCCTAGAGGCCTTTCAATAAATTTCTGTTTTATTCTCTAGCTCTGTACAGTCTCTGTTTCAGGTCAGCCTTYCCAAGGCATCATAAGAAGCATGAWTATCTGCACTGATGGATCAGGAAAACTGTGTTCCAGCAAGTGGCAGTAGAAGCCGCCATGAAGAARTATGCACTTAGGCAAAATCAGTCAGTCATAATTTAGAATACAGTGATACGCTGAGTTAAAATAAATAATTTTTTAAAAACTTTGAATAAAATTATGCAAGAATCAGATCTTCGGCTGCTAGACATGAGACTCCACCTAGAGCAATGTGTTCAGTTCTGGGACCTTCAAAATAAGAATGATGYGGACCTCCTGGAACGAGTCCACAGGAGGCCACAAAGAYGATCAGAGGGCTGGAACAGCTGTGAAGAGAGGATGAGACAGTTGAAGTTGTTCAGTCTGGAGAAGGTGCGAGGGAGACCTCACAGGATTTTCCAGTGCCTAAAGGCACCCTACAAGAAAAGGGAATTTTTACAAGTATATGTAGTGATAAGACATGAGGTAGTGGCTTCAAACGGAAAGAGGGTAAGTTTATATGRTATATTAGGAAGAAATTCTTTACTGTGAGTGTGGTGAGGCAGGTTGTCCAGAGAAGTTATGGATGTTCCATCCCTATCAGTGTTCAAGGCCAGGTTGGATGGGATTTTGAGCAATCGGATCTSGTGGAACATGTATCTGCCCCTGGCAGGTGGTTTGGAACTAGATGATCTTTAAGGTTCCTTCCAAGTCATACCATTCTATGACTATATGATTATATGAATTCTAGGCAGATCTTGGAATTATGTGAAAGTCTCCTAGCTGAAGATGTGATGCAAACTAGAATCAACTAGCTCCACTGATTGAATTTTCAGGTGGTGGAATGGCAAGAGTGTGTGACAAAGTAACAATTTTTTTTCCCTTGTCATGGCTATCATATGATTTAAAGCATTATTGAAAAATATCTAATGATCTTGCATTTTTCTGAAACAGAGCTGGAAACAGGCCTGTAATATAATCTCAAGTTCTGCGACATTATGTGTCTGTTTTTAGTAAGTAAACACTATGCAATGGAATTTCCATAAAATAATTTATTTGACAACCTAAATTTTTGGAGTTATGGCTCATGGTACTGGCCTTCTGATTTAATTGGAGTTACAGAGGAAAATCAAGTCTGGTCTAAGACACTGTCAATGGCAATTTTCCCATGGACTTAAATAGGATCRCATCAAACTTGAAATATTTTTTCAGGGAACTAAATTAGAAGCTTTGAATAAGCAGTCTCCATTGGTCAAAATAACATACAGAACTGAATCAACCTATGCAACTTTATCTTGCTTGTACAGTACTTTTCAGCAAATCCCCAGTAAAAATGTCATGCTGACTACCCCACATTGTATTGAAATATTGTTTGATTTTTCCCTCTGATTGTATGTTGTGTGCAGGTTTTAAGTCTCTTTTATTTCTTACCTTCCATGTGCTGTTTTTCTTCACTGCATTTCCAGACCTTGTTATTCTGAAAACCAGGATCTGTGTTGGTATGGTTGGAATTCAGTGATTTTCATAACAGTAGAAATAAACAACTAGATTCCTGCTCACCCTTTATTCTGACAAGTGAAATGTCACTGTGTATCTGATAAATTATCCCATTTATATATGTGGCAGAAATTTGGAAAATACCCATCCACATACAGAAAGGAGAATAAATGTTGGACTGAGAGACATAAGCATGTCATTATGATGTATGTCTAAAGACTTTCTATACCAAGGGTGATGAGACCTTGCCATTGTGGCTGCCTTTGCCCATCTGAGATTCTGAGATATGCTTCAGCTCCAACTGTGTTACACTTTGAAGTTGTTCCATGTCATATCCATTTTATTTCTATTTTTTATATTGTCAAGCAAAAACAAAGCTTTCAGTCTCCTAAAAAAAGAAATAAAGAAAATTAAATGCCTGCAGCTCATCAAACTTCAAAAGCTTTTGCTACTCTTCTAATCACTGCTACCCAGAAAAATGGGTAAGGCAGAAAAAAAGTCTAGAAAAGGGATAGAGTAATTTATGAAAGAATGTTGATTATTTACAACATTTCAGTAAGTTCTGGGGCTTCAGTAACTTCTAGGCAATTTCAGCTGCTGAGAGTACAGGCTGACATAAAAACTTCACCTCTAAGGAAATGTGGTTTTCCCCTGCTGTCATCAGTTTAGTCTAAACTAAAGCTGAAGTGTCCTTTAACATGGAAATATGATAAAATATATAAAGCTCCATGAGAGAAAGAGGGTACTCAGTGGCATATGCTTTTTATTTGCCAGCGATTGCCATTTAAAGTGGATTCTGAAGAGCTGTTGCTACTACCGTGCTCCAAGCCATGCAAATACGACTTGTGAATGTTTAATGTTTGGGGATTTTCTTGGCTTTTTCCTTTTTTTTTTTTTTTTTTTTTTTAAGCCTTTAAAAATCCTTTTTATCTCAGGAATTTTTTTCCACATATTAAGCTCTTCAGTTTATATAGCACACTTTGGCTTTCAATATAAAATAACTAATTTTTTTGGTGTTACCAAGCACTGGAAATAAACTTGATAAAATGTCTAGTCATACTGGTTTCTATTGTTGCTGCCCCATAACAGAAGGACGTGACCACTTCTCTCAGTTTTTGGCTTTCCCAGTTTTAAAGTCCTGATGTGATCATCAAAGGAGAACTTAATTCTTGAATGTTGCTTTCCTTTAAAAATAACCAAAATGTGCTAAGAGTTAAAAAGCTGGCAATGTACAAATAACAATAGCAAATTCCTCTTCAACAATCCCTTTACTGGGTTACTTSACTACAAGTGCATTTACTTTCTTTTCACAGATATGTTTTTACATTTTACAAGAAGAAGTCAAGTGCCTAAATGTAGTGGTTTTTATCCCTAATCAAAAAGGCTGAATTGTTTATTTGAAGGCAARATCCTGCTTTAATTACATTAGAAATAATTTTGCCAGTAGGCTTTTCAGATTGGAGGAGTCTTTATTATAATAACAATTATTTAACATACAAAAAGATGGGGAAGTGAGAGCGGCCTGCTAGGGGTCTGTTGGTCCAACCTAGRATGCTACTGCCTTCTCAGAGAGAGACAAAGAGACAACCTCCTRGGGGTCTCAGGTGATCCTCCAGCCACCGGGTTACCTCCACAAGGCGCAGCCTGTGGCTGCAAGTGATCAGCTCTCAGCAGTGATTTCAGCTTGGCTCTGCGGGGTTGTCCAGGCTGACTCAGAGACAGAGAGACAGGAGAGTTGTGTGGCAATTCCACAGGGGTAGCTTTATTGTCCAGCACATGCAAAGGGGGCTAGGGACAACAGCTCCGTGGTGAACTGGGTTGAAGCTTGGGTAACCAAGGGTGGTACCAAAGGGGGAAGGCCAATGGYTTAAAAATAATCCACATGGGTACATCAGAGCATGATGGGATCTTGCCATGACCAGGGAGAACAGCTTCATCTAAGGGTTATCTGTCCTGGAGAGGGCTGAGATGAGCTTATCAYATTCCACTCAAGGAACATCCCTCCAGGGCAGAGGCCTGGGAGGCCCACCTACCTCCACAAATAAATACCATAACTTGCATGTTTGCAGGACAAACACRTACCAGAGCTATATCTAGAAACAACACATTGTTTTGACTCAAGAGTGTTCAGCTTGTCAACTACAACCTAACTTCATCTAAAAAAATAAATAAACCTATGGAGAATTTTAAATGTCGCATGACATGGTTTYGCCCCAGAAGACACTTAAGTACCATGAAATCACTTGCTTACTCCTTGCTCCCTTCTGGGGAGTAGACTTGGAAAAAAAAATTAGCCATCTTGGGTTGAGATAAGAACTGCTTAATAATTGAAGTAAAAGAAAATTCAATAAAGCAAATAATAAAAATKATAGCAGCAGCAGAAGGAACAACAACAACAATAATAATAATAGTAATGAGAGACAGAGAAGGGTATGAAATCCAAGAGAAAGAAGTGGTGCTCAATGCCACAGCTCACCACCCACTGTCTGATGCTCAGCCAGTCTCTGAGCAGTAATCAGTGGCTCCCAGACAATTCCCCCAGTTTATAAACTGGACCATGTTCTATGATATACAACATCCGTTTGGTCAGTTCAGATCACCTATACTGGCCTTGCCCCATCCAGGCTTCTTGTGCACCTCCTCAGTGGCAGAGCATGGGAAACTGGAAAGTCTTTGGCTCAGGGTAAGGACTGCTTAGCAACAACTAAAACATCAGTGTGTTATCAGCATTATTTAAATGCTAAATCCAAACAAAGGCTACAAAGAAGAAAATTAACTCTATGCCGGCCTAAACCAGGACACTGCATGAATTAATTTTTCAATTATGACAAACAAAACCTATTCCTATGCTTATCCTTACCAAATCTATGTCACATAGAAGAAAAAACTTATTTTAGTTTTTATGGTATTTTAAAATTAGGAAGATTTAAAAAAGGACATTTGCCATAGAATCTACAGGATGATCCTCTCAAAAAACATCTCTGACCTGATGGGTGCAGGACTTTCTTCCATGGTTTAAAAATTGTAAGGCATCTTACATCTAGAACTGTAAGGCATCTTTGGTACTGTCTCAGATGCCAAAAGATCCCATCCAATCCCTAGACACCACCTGAGATTGCAGATCTCCCAAGGCTTTTGTGCCAGTTCCTTTGGAGACAGCTTGGATATCTAAGGAATTCCCTAATGACTCTAGAACATGAAGTTTCAGCAAAAAATTTGAGCTTTTCAAGCTTCTGTTCCTTCAATTGTATTTTCAAACCATATTTCAGCTGTAGAAAGTAATGAGAGTCATTTAATGTAAGCTGCCTCTCAAGACTGTCCATCAGGTTCCTGCCTTGGTAACTCTCCTCTGAAAAAAAAAGATTTGCTCATCATGCAAAGCACAAGTCACAGTCACTTCAAGTTGAGGGAAAGACATSCCCCCAAGGTGATTAGAACAAGGTTGTTATAAGCATGGTTGCAAACACACTACATTCTTTCAGAGTCCCACAGGTTCGTGCAGGTATTAAAATCTTCTTGTCGTTTTTATGCACTGTTTAAAATGCTCAGCTGAGAGATGAGTAAATAATGAACAAGCTAAAAAACATAGATGATAATTTCRTTTGAAATTGAAATGGCACCATATACTTGACTTTTTACATGGATGCTGGGGCCATGGCTTTAAAAGATTTTATCAAATAAACAGAAGTTCTAAGTGCAAGTCTAACCTCTCTGTCTCCCTCCTCCCTCATACCAGGAGTTTTAAAAAGCTACTGAGTTACATATTTAATTACTGGCTTTCTTGGGAAGCCAAAAACATACTGTATGTCAAGTTGTGCAGTGGCAAACTGCTGCACTTTTCAGGTAACGGCAGTACCTCCTATTCTGCTCTCAATCAGCTTTCCACATTGACAGTCTGATGCTAAATTCCATGGAATTTGACAGGAATAGACAGCTAAAATTATCTTGTGGGCTCTGGATCTCACCAATGTTTTAGTGATTAAATAAGTTATTACTGTGTTTAGCTTTGCATTTTTCTCTTATTTAAAGATTAATTTAAGTCCATAACGTATGTGCAAGTCACTTTACCTCTCTGTGCCATAGCTTTTGAGTAGTAACATTGGGATCAAGGTCTTACCTACYAGTATACACATATTAAGTTTCTCAGGTGCTTAAATATCTTAAGAATGGAAATCATATGTGTGCCAAAGAGGCAGATCAATTTTCAATATACACAGATATTGCTGGAGCTTTCATCAATAAGCCCTACTCCTCCTCTGCTACGTACCCATGAACACACATGTATGTGTGAACATGTATGTGTGTTCATGCTCACCGTTACAAATCCAAAGTTAATTTCTTAAGAGGCAAAGTGATAAGAATGTTATAAATGAAACGTATTAGAACATCCAATTAATGAATCAAATTAATTTGTTCCAAAATCGAATGACAAAATGCCAGGATGCCACAACAAAAGGCAGAGCCAAGCCCGGGATCRGTGCTGGGTGAACCGTGTGTACAGCCTCTACCACTCTGTACACCCCCCCAGTTCACAAAATCTGCTTGGTGCAGCCAGTTCTTATACAGTTTTTCTGCCCGGAGGCCATATTGCAACAGTCTATTCGGTGTCCAGTCCTAGTTGCATATTCATCCGAAATCTTTTCASCATTGCTGGTCTGCTGAATAGTTTTCCGGACCGATATGGGTGCTTGATGAGATTTCCAAGGAGTTCTATTCAGATGTTATCCTTGGCATCGGTGCTGATGGYCTTAGTAACTGCTCTCACCACCGGTCCGATACCGATCTGATTTGTGMGTCCACCTGTCTTTCTGTTGCAAATTCTGGTCTCCGGTCTTACTAGCAGCAGTGATACAATCTCAAGATGTACATTCCAGGATGCCCGACCCGACTTTTATTGTGGTAAAACTTTGGTTTTATATGATCAAACGTTGTAACATTTAATACAGCAGAGAAAACATGAATTATTTCAGGGCATACATCACAAGAATGTCTCGGGGAACAGAAGACAGAAGTAGGATTATTTTTAAATCCCACAGTCTAAGAGACACTATCTGCCAGGTTTCCTTTTCGGGGTTCGATTTAGGCTAGCTCCTGAACCCCGATGGGTTTGCCTGRCAAAGGATGAAGGCAAAAGACAGGAGACGCCCCTTTTTCTTCTCGGGACCCGGAGAAGCAAAAAGAGGGCGAGCCCCCCARGGCCTCCCCCTTTGAGCTCTCGGCGAAGGGGACGKGGGAAGGGGAGGGGAAAGGGGAGGAAACCACAACTAATAGGAATTGATCCAGGGGGAGGGGAAAGGGGTGTGGGGGAAGGAACAAACCAAAATGCAACAAACGAGAGGGGTTTTTCAGGAGATACCATGTGCAAGTATAATAAYTATCCAGTGCAATATATTAACAGGAATGGATTAACTATTTAGTGCAATACAACAACTATCTACAGTTGTCCATATGCCAAGTCAGTTATCATTATTCTACTTTTTGAAGCATAGTTGTTCCAAGCTTTTTAGTAAAGAAGAATAGTAAAGAGCTGTTCTGTGAGTGAGGTATTAAAATGGCACTTTTCCTGCTTCATTAGTAAAATTAAGACACCTTTAGCTATGAATGAAAAAAAAATATGATCATGACAGTTGATAAAAATACCTTTGAGGCATCTGAATTGTTGGCATATTTATTCCAAGATAAAGCTGAGATGGTACAATTTCAGAGAATCTGTGGTCATATTGCACTTAATGTATGCTTTTCGTCATATAGCATTTAGTAAAAGTACAATCTGACTAAGGTGTAATTTCAGCAAACAAAAATTTGCTTTGACATTCAACAATGTAAATATCCAATAATCAAATTTTAGGTAGGTAGCAGCTTGGATAACAAAGGATTTAAGAAAACATTGATCATTTTTACTTGACTGGCCTTCCCTGGTGCTACCAAGTTCGTATTACTAATATATTTCTCTATTTTTTTGCTGAAAATTAAATAAAATAATAAGTCATCTTTACCTGGGTAAAAACTTGGTGTATGTAAAGACTGTTTTGATTTTAAATTGATGTTTGAATTGATTTTCGATAATACTGTTCACTTCGGTGGAGTCAGAACAGCAAGGGCCACAAACTAGCTGTTATCTTGTGTCCAGAGATATAGGGCATTTATTTGAATAACTGGATTTTCAAGAGAAACTGGGGGAGGAAATCAGGTCTGGAACTTGAGTTSCCTCAAGATGCTTTGTTTCTTTGTTTGTACACTATGGGCAATACCCATAGCATTTATGCCCATACTATTCTGAATGTAATTTTGTCACTACATCTAGCACAGTAAAATTTAATTTCAGAGAAGATTTAAATATACACAAAAATAATTCTGGACAATGCTGCATTACAGGAAGTTATTGCAGTCTTGTTATCCAGTATGAAATCTAAAAGCTGGCAAATTTGTGATMATTTTGAGCAACATTGCAGCTATTTGGTATGGAGAAGTGTATCTGCTTATGTCTAGGTTTCCACAGCATCCAACTTTTTGGTCAGAGCTGATCTCAGACAGATATATAAATCTCTCAAACTTCACACAAGAATGTCTATTGAGCAAAACTTCTAAGTTCCAATAGCTGTGYGTCCTAGGGTGACTGTATGATGGTTCCATCCCCAAATCGTCTGTTCTGTCTCTGTTAGATATTGTGTTCTGTAGCTTTAAGACTGGTTCCTAGAGCAAAGGGGGAGAAAAGAGAAGTGCAGAGTTTGTTTTGAGAGAAGCAGCTCCTCCTCCACATTCCAGCTCCTGGACTGTTCGTCTGAAACACGGACAGGTGGCGGGTCAGAGATCTCCTTTGCTTTTAGTTAGTTTTAGCTAGCTAGGGCAGAGAAGTTCCCTGGTCTGTTCTTTTTCCTTTTCTTGGGACTGTTTAAACCTGCTCTTGGACTGAAAGATCAARAGAGCAAGAGCACCGGGAGACCACACCGGTGGGCCACCAGGCCCAGGCCRGCATCTTCTAGTGCCGGAAAAGAACTGATAAAGGCTGAGCRAGCTGGGCTCCCATGGCAAGGACTCTCTCTCAATTTTGCCAGGTTTTATTGTTTCATAGTATTAATTTCTAGGTTTGTAAGCACTTTCTTTTTGTTAAATAAATAGGTTTTTCCACTCATCTCTAAGGAGGTTTTTTCCCGAACCTGTAGGGGGGAGGGGCAGTCCCAGTTTGCTTCCCAGAGTGAGACCCTGCATTTGGGAGGTTTCATCTCCCAGATTTGCCCTAAACCGGGACACTATGTTAATGTAAAGCTTGTTGCCCTAGTAGATGCATTATTTTCTTCCCTTTCCCTTTCTCTGAACTGTATTTTAGTTTAAAAATTGTGGTTGTAATGAAGCATGTAAGAACTTCCAGACTTATTTTCACTGCTAGAATTTCAGTAGCAAATTGTTTTATCTTAATATTGCTATGAGAACTTGAGTTRAACTTGTAGGTTTGAAAATTGTTGAAAAAATAAAATTGCGCACTTGAGTAAACTAAAAAGTCAGTAACACAATTTTAAGTAGRATTCTGCAAGCCTGATATGTATGCATGTATTTTCATTATTGTGTCCAACAGTACAAAGTATTGSTGCCTGTCAACTATATTTCATATATTTTTCAGCCAATTTTTGAAAGCTATCTGTGTATTCCAAAATTGGAAACTGAAATTTGCCTAATCAGAAGAAAAATATTAAATTTATTTTTAAAACAAACAAACAAAAACCAAACAAGAACTAAAAACTGAAATTGTTGATGAAATAAATATTTTGTAATTTGTATAAGTATTTTGTAAACCAATCACACTTTTACCTTCTGGTCATTTTTTTCTAAAAATAAAACTTTCTGAAAAAGCTTTTTAAGCTGTCATTTTCAGTCAGGTCAGTACTCATTTTCTATTTCACCAAAAATTCTATATGGTACTTCAGACTAGAGGAAATAAAACTTCAGAGTAATGTTTTTCTTTGAATGAAATGCTGTAGTTCTGTACACAGAGGTGGAGATCACTGGCGTGGAAAAGGCTGACTSTGATAAGGCAGGATATGATGTACAAACTGTCTCCAAGCCAGAGGATGGCATCAGATTTGGGCTTGATATTGGTCACACAACCAGAGATATTCACCAGAGATTTTCAGACATACATTTTTGTCATTCTGGAAATTCAAGTTATCGAAAAACAACATGTAGCAGAAAACTTASTTTGCTGTTCCAAAGAATTTTGTGACATTTTGATTTTCATTTGTAAACCTGACAATGCAATTCTAAACTTTCATGACTAGTTGGAATAAAAGAAACATGTCTAGAAATAATCATGTTTATAAGATACACTTTAAAAGTTTCATCTCAGTCACACTGAAAAGACACTAGTGTATTGTCTCCAACTAGTTCACTCATGCAGTTCACTGTACATTTTACAAAACAAAGAAAAGTTTCCTTGGAAACAGATTTCTAAGAAATACATATTTTTTCCTTAATGGGAAATTGCTTTACCAATTTTTGGTTGAATTCAGAGCTGGTACAGTAGGTGCACTTCTGCATAAAACCTTTCCTACTTAGTAAGCCTCTAATTTTTTTAGTCCACAACAGTATAGACACCTCTTGGAGTGAACAAGAAGTTGAGCAACCAACCTCCAGAATTAAAGTTTCCTGCCTGAATTTAAATGTTCTTCTAAAATATCATATCAAAGTGATTTCATTGTAATCTTTATGTGAAGCTGAATCACAGCATACACCATGCTATTATACAGAAATGGCAAGAGAGAAAAGAAATCTTCTGTGAAACCTCTTTATTTCTGTACAGAAGATACGAAGAATTAAGAAAGATGATGAACTCTGACAACTTCTTTCCTTGCTATACTATAAGCACAGGTGGGAGAGAGAAACAGGTATTGGCTAACCCTCTGCTTCACGGCATACATTCTTCCCAATGCAATGATGTGTTCAAAGCAATCAACCAACAGAACGTGAGAGAACATCTACATGCTATACATAATATTTTTCAGAACAATAGCCAAACAATGCAGTTGTGTGCTGCACACAGGTAGAGATAATATAAAAGAAAAGCCTTCTAAAATATGGTTTAGGCCCTGCTACTCTAGCTAAGCTAGATAGGTCAGCTAGTTATTTAGATGTAGCTGTTAGAAACAACTTTCCCCCTCCATACCAGCCTGCTCTGTAGGTATGTGTGGAGACCATCAGCTTCAGCCTCCTTTCCAGKATGTTTCTGCAGTTTGAAGGCTGTCCATCCACACAGATAATTTCCAGGGTCTGGGAAGAATTAGAAGATAAGGAGAATCTCTTTYGTGGTTTCTTTCTCCTACACCAATTTGGTGGCAATCTCAGTTTAACTGTTTATGTGGCAGATTTTCAGGTCTTCATGCTTTCATTCAATTTTTAAAGCCTTTGAAAAGGCTTAGGTCTTGATTCAGCTAAAAATTGATTCTGAAAAACCTCACATCTGTGACTGTCATTTGTCCATGTATTGGAAATTCCTTTTTGTATACCTTTTTGTATAGATTCAAGTTATGAATCTGTTTCTTTTTCCATTTTTAAAATTTTCCAGAGTCTCCAGAGTCCTTCCCTTCATTTTTTACCAAGGCTACACCCATATCTCAGATATGCGGTAATCAAAAATAGTAATTAGGACAAAAGCGTATTTATGGCATATAAACAAAGAATCTTTATATGGCATATAAACAAAGAATAGTTGTCCTATTCAAGTTATCCTTCATTGCATGTTTTTCTGCATATTGAAGTATCTAAAGGTAATAATAAAGTCTCCTCTTGTGTTCAGCAAAGTCTAGATCTTTTATCAATGCTAGAAGTAACAAAGCATACAAAAATACCACTTTTGTGATACAGTAGAGTTCAGTTACAAATTCTAGCTTCCTTTTGCCTAGAGATGGGCATCTATATAGCTGTTACTACCTAATTTCTTCATCCTTCTTCAGGTGCTGGCATGTTGTCTTGTATTGCAGAGTGCACACCACTATCTCTCATTGTTAGAAACAATTGATTCAATAAAAGAAGGACCTGAATCCTAATGACAGGGCTATAACAAGCAATTAGAAAAAGAAAAAACATTGCTTCTTAAGTAATTTATAACTAATAATTGTTTGGTCTTAGGTTTTTCMCAAATGGCAGCACGACGACACACATATATATATTGTGCAATTCCTTATGGCATATCCTCTGTCATAGAATTGCCATATATATAGATGTATTGTGTTCCCATCACCTSGTTTTTGGTAGCAGGGGGGTTACCAGGGTGGCTTTTGTGAATAGTTGCTAGAASCTTCTTCCATGTCCAGCAAACCCCTGGTGGTTCCAAAGACARATGTGCTGCTGGCCAAGGCTAAGTCAATTAGAAATGATACCAATGCCTCTTTGATAACAGATATAGGAAAAAAGAAAAAAAAAGTTATTTGCACAGTTGTAATTGTAGCCAGAGAAGAGCAGAGTGAGAACATGTGAGAGGAACAACTCTGCAGAGTGATCATGAAATAATAGGGTTCTGAATATTTGGTGAAGTCAGGAGGAGCACCAGTAAGACTCTTGCATTGGAGTTCTGGAGGGCAGACTTTGGCCTGTTTAGGAGACTTATTCAGAGCGTCCCTTGGGAAGCAGCCCTTAGAAACAAAGGAGTTCAGGAAAGGTGGGCATGCCTCAAAACAGAGATCTTGAGGGCACAGGAACAGACTGTCACTGTGTGCCGAAAGATAAGTCAACGGGGTAAACGTCCAGCATGGCTGGGCAAGGAGGTTTTGGAGRAACTTAGGAATAATGTATCAGCTTTGGAAGGAGGGTCAGGTCTCTAAGAAAGTATTCAAGAGAGCTGCTAGAGCATAGAGGAAAAAAATCAGGGATGCCAAAACTCAGTTTGAACTTAGAATGGCGACTTTTGTAAAGGATAATAAAAAAATGTTTTTACAAATATATTAATACTAAAAGGAAGGGTAAGACCAACCTTTGTTCTTTATTGGACAAGGGAGGGAACTTAGTATCTGCAGATGAGGAGAAGGCAGAAGTGCTTAATGCCTACTTCGCCTCAGTTTTTAGTGGGAAGATGACTTGCCTTCAAGACACCTGCCCTCCTGGGCTGGTAGATGATGTCAGGCAGCAGAATGATCCCCCCATTATCCAAGAGGTGGCAGTCAGAGAACTGCTGAAAAGCTTGCATGTTCATAAATCTATGGGACCAGACAGGATCYACCCCAGGGTAATGAGAGAGCTGGCAGATGAGCTTGCAAAGCCGCTCTCCATCATTTACCAACAGTCCTGGCTCACTGGTGAGGTTCCAGATAGACTGGAAGCTGGCCAATGTGACACCCATTCACAAAAAGGGTGCAAAGGAGGATCCTGGTAATTATAGACCAGTCAGCCTGATCTCAGTACCTGGCAAAATAATGGAAGACTTTATATTAAGTGCCATCACACAGAATTTACAGGATGGCCAGGGTATCAGACCCAGCCAGCAAGGGTTTAGGAGGGGTAGGTCATGTTTGACCAACCTGGTCACCTTTTATGATCCCRCCTAGTGGATGCAGGGGAGGCTGTAGATGTTGTTTATTTGGATTTCAGCAAGGCCTTTGACACTGTCTCCCACAGTATACTCCTAGATGAGCTGGCAGCCTGTGGCYTGGACAGGAGCACTCTGTGCTGTGTTAGGAACTGGCTGGATGGCCAGACCCAGAGAGTGGTGGTAAATGGTGTTGCATCCAGCTGGTGGCCAGTCACCAGTGGTGTCCCTCAGGGGTCTGTGCTGGGGCCAGTTCTGTTCAATATTTTTATTGATGACATGGATGAGGGTTTGGAGTCTTTCATTAGYAAATTTGCAGATGACACTAAGCTGGGAGCGTGTGTTGATCTGTTAKAGGGACTTGGGACAGTTGGATGGATGGGCAGAGTCCAATGGGATGAAGTTCAGTAAGTCCAAGTGCCGAGTCCTTCACTTTGGCCACAATAACCCCCTGAAACATTATAGGCTGGGGACGGTGTGGCTGGACAGTGCTCAGATGGAAAGGGACCTGGGGGTTCTGGTCGACAGTCGGCTGAACATGAGTCAGCAGGGTGCTCAGGTGGCCAAGAAGGCCAATGGCATCCTGGCCAGTATCAGGAATGGTGTGGCCAGCAGGAGCAGGGAGATCATTCTTCCACTGTACTTGGCACTGGTGAGGCCACACCCTGAGTGCTGTGTCCAGTTCTGGGCCCCTCAGTTTRGGAAGGGCCTTGAGATGCTTGAGYGTGTCCAGAGGAGAGCAACGAGGCTGGTGAAGGGCTTGGAACACAAGCCGTATGAAGAATGACTGAGGGAGCTGGGGTTGTTTAGCCTGGAGAAAAGGAGACTCAGAGGTGACCTTATCAATCTCTTCAACTTCCTGAAGTGTGGCTGTGGTCAGTTGGGGGTCTCTTTCTCCGGGCAACAACAGACAAAACAAGAGGACACAGTCTCAAGTTGCTCCAAGGGAGATATAGGCTAGATTTAGGGAGGAAGTTTTTCACAGAAAGAGTGGTAAAAAACTGGAATGAACCACCCAGGGAGGTGGTGGAGTCACCATCCCAGGATGTGTTTAAAAAACAACTGGATGTGGCACTTGGTGCCATGATCTAGTTGAGGTGTTAGAACATGGGTTGGACTCGATGATCTTAAAGGTCTCTTCCAACCTAGAAATTCTGTGATTCTGTGATTCTGTGAAGACACCAAGGTCAGTGAAGAAGGAGGTGGAGGAGGTGCTCCAGGCATAGGTGCTGAGATTCCTCTGCAGCCCATGGTGCTGACCATGGAGAAGCAGCTGTGCCCCTGCAGCCTGTGGAGGTCCATAGGGATGTAGAGGTACRCCTGCAGSCTGTGGAGGAGTCCACACCAGAGTGGGTAGATGCTTTGAGGAGGCCCCACGCGTCCCGTGGGAGGCCCATGGAGWGAGGAATCCCTACTGGACCAGCTTTGAAGGACTGCACCCTATGGAAAAGTGACCCACCCTGCAGCAGTTATGGGAGGACTGTTGCCCTTGGGATGAACTCACATTGCATCAATTCACAGAGAGCTGTTGCTTGTGAGATGGAGCCATGTCAGAGAAGCTAATGGAGAAGTCTCCCATGGGAGGGACCCCATGATGCAGCAGGGAAAAGATTTGTCTCCCTGAGCAGCAGGAAAAMACATGAGTGATGAACTGACCATGACTGCCGTTTCCTGTCTCCTTTCACAGTTCGGGTAGGAGATAGAGTTAAGAAGTAAGGRGGAGAGGTCTTTTTTAAGGGCTTATTTTACTTCTTATTATCCTGCTCTGATTTTGTTTGTAATAMATTCACTTCATATCTCTAATAAGAGCCTTTTTTGCTCATGGTGGTATTTGATGAGTGATCTCTACCAGTCCTTATCTCAGCCCATGAACTCTTCATTATATTTTCTCCTTCCTTTCTGGCTGTGGAGAGGAGCTATAAAGCAGCTTTGGTGGGTGCATGGCATCCACCCAGCATCAACCTACAACACTGGATCACACAGAAACAGGAAAGTTTCAACTCTAAAGCAAAATCAGAGCTTRTGCTACTTTCTGCAATAGTCTCTTGTTACTTATAAGAATGAATGGAAAAATAACTCTTCCTCCAAAAGTAGGATACTTCTGGCTACTCTGTAATTACAGAGACCCAAATATAACAGGGAAGATGGTATGGTATTTAAGTAAAACAACAAACAAACAAACAAACCAAAAAACACAACAAAAAAAAAGTAAGTAAAGAAATCACCAGAGACTGATTTATTGTGGAATTTTAGTTATTACACAGTGATTACTGTGGTAGACTTGCACACTTTAACTCAGTTAATAACTCCTTTTAAAAAGGAAATGCAAGATTACCCATAACAATTGTTAATTGTAACTGACACCCACTGTGTCAGTTACAATTAACAATTATAAATAAGTTACTTTTACAAGAAGGATCTGTATTTTCCATTTCCACACAATCCCCCCACGCCCACCCCCTTTTTTTAAATACCTTTTGATTTTAGGCTGGAAAACKCCTGAGGTAGAAACTGCATTCAGTCACATTGCCTGGGACAAGTATTCTTTTAAAAGTTAATACATAACAAAAATTTGCTTTTCTTGCTGTGATGCATACACATAATTTTAGAATTTTTAAAATATATTGTTCTTTCTAGGATTCCCCCTTTTTTTTATTTTTAATGAAAATGTCACCTAATTTTCTGTAAGAGCTGAATAAATTTTTATTGTCATACATGCTCACAACTATTGTTACTACAGATGGATAACTACTCACATGCCTAGAGATGTTTCCTTCTAGCATGCCAAATGTGGTGTCTGATGGTTAATATATAAATTCAAACTCATACTAAACTGCAGATATTACATAGAGTTTCACATTGAGTTTTATTCTACCCTCATTCATAACATGTTTTAAATTTTATCTATCAAACTGTTAATTTTGCTTCTGAAATCTCCCTRTAGTTTGTTGTCAAGTTCTTATACAATATGAATGGGAGCTTTAGTTACCTTAATGTCAAAATTGGTATTTAGAGTGGAACATGCTGATCATCTTGAGTGCCATCATGCAGCATGGACAACCAAAGGATCAGGTCCAGCTACCATTAGTTAATGAGAGGCAGGTCCATCTTGAGCAACCTCATCTCTTTCTTATGACAGCATGACTCACTTTAGTGAAGGAGGGAAAGGCTGTTTATGTTAGTGTTAACAATAACTACTTGGACTTCTGTAAAGCTTTTGATGCTGATTCCCACATTCTTCTGAAAAACCTTGCTACTCATTGTTTGGATGTGTGAACTGTTTTCTGGATAAAAACTTGCTGAATGGCCAAGCCCAGAGAGTGGTAGGGAATGTAGTTAAATTTGCTTGGTGGCTGGAACACCACAGGTGGTGCTTCCCAGGGCTCAGTATTGGACCTTTCCTGTTTAATGTTTCTATCAATGATCTGGATGAGGGGATCTTTGACTGCACCATCAGTAAGTTTGCAATTGACACCATGTTAGCTGGGAGTATTGATAGGCTCTGCAGAGGAATATGGACAGGCTGGATGTATTGTCCAAGGTCAATTTTATGAGGATCAAAAAGGCCAAGTGCCAGGTCCTGYACTTGGGTCACATCAGCTCCATGCAATGCTACAGACTTAGGATAGAGTGGCTGGAAAATTTATTCTTTGAAAAGGACCGAGGGGTGCTGGTCAACAGCAGCTGAACATGAGACAGCTTGTGACCAGGGGACCAAGAWGGCCAGTGGCTAGTGTGGCCAGCAGAACCAGAGCAGTGATCRCTCACATGCACTCAGCACTGGTGAGGTCACATCTTGAGTACTGTGTTCAGTTTTGGGCCCCTGAGTACATGAAACACATTGAGTTGCTGAAGTAYRTCCAGAGAAAGACAACAGAGTTGGTGAAGGGTCTGGAGCAAAAGTCCTGTGAAGAGCATCAGAGGGATGCTTAGTCTGGAGCAACTCTTTAGTCTCTACAACTGCCTGAAAGGCTATTATGGAGAAGTTGGTCTCATCTYCAAAATAAAACATGATAGAACAACTGGGAAAGGTGCTCAAGTTGTCCCAGGGAAGGTTTTGATTGGATAGTAGAAAAAACTTYATGGAAAGAATTGCAAAACACTGGATCAGGCTGTTGGGGAAAGKGGTTGAGTTAAAAGCCCTGGAGGTGTTTAAAACATGTCTAGATGGGACATTGAGGAACACGGCTTAGTGGTTGAATTGGCAGTGTTAGGTTTTCAGTTGGATTCAAATATGATTCTGTATTAGGGAGCCAACACCTGTCCCAACTTTGGAATAGCAAATGGCAGTGTTTCCTACAAACTGTTTCCAGGTATGGCAGAGTAATACACCAGAAAAGAGCCTTGTTTGTCAAATTTTGCCCACTGATATCCAAGGAATTGTAGGTATATTTTTTGCTCTGTTTCGGTAATTTCTAGGAGCCATGCCTAGATCTGAAGACTATATTTAAGCCTTGGGAACTCTGACTTTCAAAATAAAAAAAAAGATGGATCTTTTTTCAGAGTCCAAACCCTTAGAAAAATGATTCTCTCTAGTAATAGATTATTCATGTGTTACTAATAGGTGTTTTGACTGTTAGCATATTACTTGCAATACAAACTGTAATATCTTTTAAGGCAGAGCTCAAGATTTCTTCAAAGTGTAGACTTTTTCTAATTTATACATGGCAAAAAGGACTAGTAGAAACCACTGCTTTTGTGTAATCTTTTTATTGACGTCATTTTCCACCAAACTCAGTATTTGAAGTGGACAAATTTCATACAATATTTATTTCATAAGGATTTCAAAACCAAGCTGTAATGTGCATTAGTATGATTTTAATACGAATGTTAGATGCTAGCTAGTGCAATTTTAACTACCTAGTAGACCACAATTGGTAATATTTTATTCCCAATTCTTTCTAGGAAGGTAAATGTTCAGATTCTGAACAACTAACGTTTTGGGGAATCCAATGATAAGATTTCTGAATATGGTCATGTAAGGACCTTTGCAATTTAAATTTCCTTAGGATTTGCATTATGTARCAGTCTTGCTCAAACACTGGACTTTTCACATTGTTTTATTTTCAAACCTAAGCTAAAATCTTTAGCCAAAATATTATAAAAGAAAAACAATTTATATAACCCTTATGCCAAAAAAATGCAAATTAACTTTTTAAATATGAGGTGAACATCAAAGTATGGAAACATTTGAAGATTTAAATATCATATTCCAGTAAATAATTTAAACTCCCCTGTGAAGCAATGATAATCAGTTCCAATACCATATTTAATAGTGAAAGATAGATTTCTGGATAGGATATTAGSTCAGGAGACACATAATGTGGTTTTGTGACTGAATTCAACAAAGAATTTAGGCATCTGACTTTCATATCAGTCAGAACTCTTCAGTTGCTACTTCTTATCAATGGTATGTACACTTCCTGTGTACTACATTGTTGAAGTGAAATTTTGTGATTTTTTTCTGCTTCTGGGCATCCTAAAAATGTTGCAGGCTGATTAACTCAAATATCTCCTGTTTGCAGCCATTTCACTGAGAGACTTTGCAGACCTGTTTGATCCTCCAGGAACAAAACAATTGCTTTCATTTAGAAGAATTATCTTGTATTTAAGTAAAATAATCATTGGAACACTCATTCAGAAATAGCCATTCTCTTGCAAAAAAAAAAAAACAAACAAAATCAAAACCACTTCTCAAGTCAGCACCAGTGTAGAGAAGACTCCCACTGATATTACACCAGCATGCAGGAAAAAGGAATCTCGGTCATTGAACAGCACTGGGACTGGCTTGCTGCTTCCTGAGTAAGTGTTCCAGTCAAGAGGTGTTTCATGATAACCAGCCATTCACTTGTCTGAAAATAAAAAAGTCTGTTATTGAATTTGTTTAGCTCCACTTAAACAACTGTATAGTGAATTTGAAAGAAGAGGGTATGCCAGTGGTGGCGAGTAGTGATGAATTTAGTGATGAGTTCAGTCATATCTGAAGAATAACTGTGCCATCTAATAATTTATTGGCCCTGAAACTGTCWTGATTTTACATCTAGTGTTTATGGTACAGCAGACTCGAGATGCTGATGTAGTACTGTTAATAATTCTGCCTCCTTCTTACTTATTCTGTACTTCAATTAAGGAATTGTCTGTTTTACTGCAGTTATTAGATTAGTTAGTACAACATAGAACAGGAGGGGAGGGCCAGCAAATTGATACGGTAYTTAACTTGAGTTCTGACCTTGGTGATAGCTGGGAAGGAATATGTTTGCTCTTCACCATTTGAAAGCATCCAGCTACTTTTGCACCTTCTGGAAGCCACAGAATTGTTATTTTGCAGAAACTTTTGATGGATCACAGAAAACAAAAAAGGTCAATTTCTGCTGAGGCAACATAGAAACATCAGCGATTAAATCAGTCTTTCTTCTTGAACTTGATGAAAGCTTGAATCTTGAAGGGAATTTTGCTAGTAGGTTAGATCCTAATACAACGTTTGAACTTCATCAGACACCTAGGGCTCACAAGATTCAAAAACTCTGAAACTGTGAGGATTGATCATACATTAATCAAAAACAGAAAACAAATTAATAGCTACCCCCCAAAGAAAACCCCAGAAAAATCCCCCAAACAGCATAATGACAATCAAAGTGATAGTTTGATGAGCTAAAGAGACTGCCGACACTAAAGCTACTGGTGAGGATCTAATGAGTTTACACCATAAAAGGTAATGATTTACGCTTTCCTTTCACCCAGGCAAAACAATTTAAAAATATATAGTGAAGAATAATCAGTGAACAGTTCTTTTGTACATTTTAAACTGAAATAATTCAGTTGAATTCATAGCCTTGCTAGAAATTGCCTTCAAGGGAATAAGGCACTGAGCTAAATAATTCTACATACCTTTCAAAAGACCAAGAAATATTATTAGATTTACAAAGCACAGCTTTTATATTTCTCATTGCTATTTGTATGCTCACTTTGCATTTTCCTGAATACTGTTGCTATAAAGAACAGACATTAAGATGAAATGACAGTGCTAACAAAAAATGAAAAGGTGAAAGTATTATAATTGGAAAAGTTTTTTCCAACATACATAAGGCACAAATGCTCAAATCCTGCCATTTCACAGGGTTATAAGATGATGCTGTATTGCAATTCAACAGTCTGATTAYTATCTTTCTGTTCTCATTGGTTTGTAGTAATTTAAGAAGTTCAACAACACTTTTGTCAAGATACACATATTTCAGTATGTGCATTACAAACTTTCTCAAAGGAAGCCRATGATTTGACTTTCATCGAGGTCATAAGACCAAGAAAGTCTGCCAAAGGGGTGGAATTCATTTTTTGAAGAAAGATGAGTTCCACCACATATCTAGAAAAGAAAGTAGATATTGATTATGCTTTTTCCTTTCTGTTTTGAATTCCTTGGGTTTTAGGCACAGCTAGAAATTCAATCAAGGACTGAATGAATGTGGAAAATAAATTCTATTTATGTCATCAAAAGTAATTGCTACAGGGGAGGGACAACTGAACTGTAATAGTCTCATCTGAGTCTAATCTGCTGCRAAATCTGAAAAATGAGGACCTTATTTAATTGTGGGGGCTCTTTTTTGAAAATTTATGCAGATTAACCCCTGCCCTCAAATTCACTCATCTTGGTAGAACATTAAGTTTTGTCATCATTTCCTGAGAGTGGTGGTACCCATACACAAACTGTGCATTTTCTCAGAAGTTCTTTTAATGTTCTTCTTCTGAGTCTTACTAGGAAATTCTCTCATCGTCTTCTCAGCCATCTCAAGTTTACTAGCAGACTGGAAGAAGACACAAAATCCAAGTTCTATCCTGATGATCTCCTTACAACAATCAGTGGGGTTACCCTCCTACTGCCAATGATCTGCTACCCTGTCCACCTGCCTACCAGTGGTCGACTGCTAGTAGAATTTTTGCACACGGGCATGGCTGTTGCACTGATATCAAAAGAACAAACGACACGCTGACACAGAGGAAAGCGAGGAAAGAAAAAGGGGCGTTTTATTAGGGTTTCAGGGTTTATATACAGGTTGCTGGAGAAGCTTGGTAGGCTGAGAGAAAAACTACATCTACACACACGTTGGCTAATACACACGTTTGTCAAAGAGATTCATCCCACTAGAAGGAATGTAAACATTYGAGATAACTAGAAACTGCACCTGTTGTTTACAGGAAAATCCATGGGAATCTGACTCCAAGTTACAATTTATCAGAAGGCTTAGAAATTCAGGGTGACACATGGCTACAAATACATCCTTCACTAAATAAACTACAAAGTCAGAAAAAGCCTTCCTATATATTTTAAAATAAATATGAAGTCAAGCATATAAAAAGGAATGAGGAGTAAGCTATTAACACTGTATAAAGATAGTGCCTAACTTCCACTTTCTTAGCTAAGATATTTTGCTTTGGAAAATTTGTGAAGAAACTTTTTTTAGGAAGTATATTTTATGCTTGTTAATCCACAATATTCATGTATTATTTCCTAATTTCATTGTATCTCACAATCTTACCTGTTTATACCATTTTTGTCATTTGCTGTGTAATATCTCTCCACAGCACTGTAAATAATTTCTTGAGATGCAGGAATCCAAGTGAACATTGCTTTGCTCACTGAAAGAAGTCCTCAAACCAAATAACATATTTGTACTTTTCCCAGCTGTAGGAGGGGTGGGAATTAATAACCAACAGAAAGACAGGATGTGGAAGAGAAAGCTGTTACCATGGATTGTGGAAGCAGAATAAGCTATTGATATATTTAAAACTTATCTGTTTTTCTCCATAGGTGAGGCTCTGAAGGTCTAAATTGTAAATTGTTCATATTTGTAAATTGAAAATAACACCTTAAAATTTCTGGATGAAAATGATCCTACCCCAATGATGTTCAATGTGAAGTCATTGAAAAATCCTGTTTCTTAAACATATTTGAAGGGAAAGCCCTGGTGATTTTCACTGACTGAGGTATCACTGAATAAAACTTCCAACTCAACTTCTGTCAACTCAACTTCCACAAAACCATGTATTTAAGTACTATGTATTTATATCTCAGTGTGTTTCAAAAAGCAATTTAATCCAGTTATGCAATGACACGAAGTTGGGTTTTAAAGACCACAGATATAATCAATCAATTAAACAAATAAATACTTTACCTCTTGATAAAAGTTTGCAAATAGGATAGATGTCAGACTTACCTAAATGGGGTCTGCGATAAAATATAGCGAGAAATTTTCATTTCTACTTTCTTCACTGCAGAAACTGGAAAACCAGTAGGGCTTGACTTTCACCAAATGTTATCAATTTTAGTAAACSTCATTTCAGCACCTCTATCTAAGTTGTGTAAATCATTAAGAAATACCAGGGAAAGATCTCGTGAATAGCTACATAAAGTAAGTTCTCACTTATGGAATGGAGTATACTCCACTTGTAAAGTCTTAACTGTATTGGCAAATAGAATTGAAATTACATTGATTTATGTACCAGGGACAATTCCAGYTAAAGGAGTTTCATGACATCCTGGGTAGTAAATTAGATAACATGTCTGATTAGAACCTAAATAGATGCTCAATAAAGATTTATATGTTTTTTGTTAATGACAATCTATATTCTATATTCAATAATCAATCTTTTATATACTTTATATTGCAATTTCCTTTTTAAATTAGGGATTAAGAGGATACAAAGACACTTTTAAAATAGTTTATAAATACCTGGTTTTTTCATTGTTGTTTTGTCACTCATCACTGCTGCTTGTTTCATCCTGCAGAGCTTATGCATTAAAACTTGATCCTGCAGACAAATGGGCCTATAACTACTTTACATAACACAAGCCTAATATAAATCAAAACACGTTGATGAGGGAGGGGAAGAGGTAGACAGAGGTACTGAAGCGATCAATGGCGATAGGGATTATCTGAATTCTAGAAACATGTCCAAAGCATTGCACAGTGAATTTCATGGAAAATCTTCCACTGACTTTTTTTGCACAGATACATGTGTCCAGCCTTATGGGTTAGAGTCAGCATGATTATTAAAAGAATAAACAAATACATAATATGCTCTGAAAATTATTTAAGAGGTACTATGTGTAATTAAGTAAAGACAACTATCAATCTTTTTGTCAGTGGAAACATTTTACTGCAGAACAGAACAATTGAAGAAAAATGGAGACAGTTGATAAACACCCACATGCAAGAAAATGTTCACCAAAACAGTTCTAAGGAAAAAGCAACTGCTGACCCACATAGCTAGAGAATTGATTACCCAACATGACATTGCTTGAGCAAGCTTCTGCTACACCAAATTTTTAGTTATCTTTTCAGTGTGGTAGTTCCAATAGAAGAGTTTGAGAGATCAATTTTTTCATAATCTGTGATTCAGACCATTTTCCTGGGAGGATGAAAGYATGAATTGCATCTTGGTACACTTACCTGAGTTTTATTGACACTTTCTATTGCCATGTAGGTAGCTCCCTATAGCTTCTCATGTCTCCAGTTGTTTTAGTCTCCAGTTGTTTCAGTCACCAAACCAAAACACCATATAAGACCTTCTCTAGAGAAATTTCTCAAGTTCTCTGTTCACATGGGTGAAGAAGCTGATTCTTCTTTCCTAATTTATATCAGTAACTAAAATGATTGATTTTGTTCAGTAGATATCACTTTTCCCACTTTGTCTTCTCCTCACTCACACAAAATGCTCAAGGTACAGTATTTATAGCTTGCTCTCATTTAAAATTACTCCATATGGTGTGCAAGGATTAAAGTATAGCAGGTTATGCAAATATTTAGACAGAAGAAATTCTTACATTCATGGAACTGAATGTAAATAAGTGAATTATTTACAATATTTGCACTGTCAATTGGTTTTTATATCATGTTGATTAAGAGTAATGATACTACCACAACAACAACAAGCTTTCCAAATTTGCGACTTGGGTGTATTCTGACCATACTTTATTTTTTTTTGTTTTTTGCTATGAACCACCCAGAAGGCAAAAAAAAAAAAAAGAGAAAGAGTTCTGAAAAACAGTGGCAAATACTGAACATATTGATGAGTTAGCAATTGCTTAGAAGTTGTCTAAGCATGCTCTGCTAAATTGAAGGTCATACTTGAACTAGTTTCATCAGGGACAGTAACAGCAGTTTAGAGAGGTTCCATCTGCATGTGGAAAAACACATACATAAAAGATTAGTAATATATTATATGCTAGAATTGTCTTGTATTCCATATTGTAAGAGTGAGCTTTCAGTTGTAAAACTTAAATATTTTAAACTGAAATTTTCCACACTGAGCTTTAGCCTTAGGATGACCATTTTTTGAAAATGTAAGGAAAAACAGCTCAGCTGTTTCCAAGAATGAGGCCAGTTACAAACATAAAGTCTTGTCTATGCAAGAAAGGTCTGGTAATATTTTGGTTTTTTACTAGAGTCCTCATTCATTGGAGGAGGGGCATGATATGCTATAAAATGATGGCTTATGGACCAAGAATATAACTTAYTTCTTTTGGAAACTAGCAAACTTGTACATGTTCCTGAAGGCTCTAAATCTTTGAATAGTTACTTTTTATATTTTCTTAGACTTGTGAGGGGACTAAGAATTTTTCTGAAAGATTAGATTTGCATGAGGTATGCCTCAGCTGAGTGGTTTCTGAAAAGGATGAGTTTCACATGCCTAAGCTCCATCTCCTTGGGATAAATCTGTCTCACAGGGTTGGATTTTATGCAGCCAGAGCTCCAGGAAAGCAAGGGAGCAAGAAAACAACAGTTTTAATATGTAGGGAGCAGAAAATTAAACCAATCAAAGCAAGCAATATTCTTATATTTCTCAAATTGAATTCGTCCATAATTGCAAACTGATGTTCTCATAATCTGTTCTTGCAGTTGTATTTCTGGAGTGTTTTTATCTCTGGCTAGGTGGAGCTCAGTGTTTCTCAAACACAACCTTCTTCTTCTTCTTCGTCTTGTAGTTCAAGTAACCAGGAGCCAGAGGCAGTTTTTGCAAGCATTGTTTGAAGAAAAGGTGCGTTTATATAGGAGTAGAAGAAACCAGGAGTGGGGAAGGATAGAAAGCAATTTTTGACAACATTCAAGGAAAGGGGAAACAGGACTCTGCAAATCACTGGAAATGAAAGGAAAAATCAAAGACTCTGATTACACATTCTTCCATATGTAAAACACTGGGGCAGCTAACAGGGACATGAAACTAGGAAGAAGACAGAGACTTCACTGGAAAAATAATGGAGATTGAGACTGTGTAGATTGAAAAACAGTTGGACAGAAATCAGAAATAGAACTGAGGCAGAGACGAGGAAAAATTGTACATAAACAAGCTGGGATAGGTGAAATCTTTATTGGCAAAAAAAGAAAAGGGAATGGCTTAAATCATAAAGTGAACTTTACTCATAATCTTTGGATTTGAACTGCAGGCCTGAAACCTCAAAAATACTGTTRTTATCCTGTGTCTGTAAAATGTGAAAGCAAAGTTTTGCATTAATTTTTAGCATTGCRCATTGGAGATGACTATTCTTTTTTAGTGAGCCTTACACAGCCTTTCAAGTGACAATCCTGCATGACTGATGGACCCTAAACATCTTAATGTCAAGGACTTGGAGACAAGAAGGCTCGAGGACCTTATTACTACCTGAAAGGAGGTTGTATCTGGGTGGGGGTCGGTGCCTTCTCCCAGGAAGCAAGTGACAGGGTGAGAGGAAATGGCCTCTAGTTACACCAAGGGAGCTTTAGAATGGATATTAGGAAAATTATCTTCTCTGAAAGGATACAGGACACTGGAATAAGCTGCAGAATAACTGGAATAAGAAAAGAGACAAAATCACTGTTCCTGGAAGTGTTCAAACGGTGTATGAATGTGGCACAGTTTAGTGGTAAACACAAATAGATATTGGTTGTGTAAAAATGAAAACTGGAACAGCAATTACTAGCAGAAGCTGAAAGCCTGTTTAATAAAGAAAAAAAGGAAAAGAAAGCATGGCTTCATGGTTAGAGCAGCAATGATATTCTGGAGCACTGTATTCCCTATTTATATTTTCATGGAATTAAAATGCAAATAAAACATTTTACAAGTAGTCATTAATTATCCAACTTCTCCTTGATGCTTGCACGATGATTTTAAGAAGGCATATGCTGTCATATTTGAAACTGCACTTGTTCTTGAATATACAAGGAAGTATACCACAACAGTTTAGACATTTAGACATTCAGAACTAATAAATAATTTTGTGCAGAATGATTTTCTGACTTACCTGCTATTTCTAAGGGGGAGATATTACTACTGCCTTACTTTCATGAACCATTGTGCAAAGAACGGAATAGTTATGGAGCATTAAAACCCTGCCTGTGAAGGGTGCCATAACAAAGTCTGTCTTGGAAACAAATGACTCCTTCACAAAAATGAGGGATGAGTACAGTATAGAAGAAGGAAAAACAAAAACAGCTAGTGATTAAATGAGGAAATCCCTAATCTATGAAAGAGCAGTTCAGGTTTTTCTCATAATGCTGCGCACAAAAGCACAAAAAAAAAGGTATCCATTAAGTATTTCTAGACATCTTTTAATGCTGAAATTCATGTTCTTCAATGCTAATAGCAGTATATTGATGCAYACATGTATTTTTGCATGGAAACTATCATTGTTAGCTAATTCACACTGAAGAACCAATATCTATCTGCTTATCTGGTTACTGGATGCCAGGAAGGGGAGCCACRCCCTCATAGATGTGCATGTACCCCCATAATGAAGCATGCAGTTTATTTGCCTATCTATGTAATTTTGAAGTTCAGCATATTCCTTAAAATTATCTGCAAGATACATTTTTCTTTTCTTCAAATTTTGTCTCAAAGCCAAACCAAGGGAAGAAACTTGAGTGTGACAGGGATGAGTTAAGGTGGTCAAATGGCATTCWACAAGCAATGATAAAAATACCTTATGAATTATTATATAAACATAATATATAGTTCTGTAACTTCCTCTTTCTGCACTGCATACTTTTTTTTTTCCATATTACATATAGCTTGGACCAAACTGATAGAGATATGGACTTTATTTTTTGCACTTAGAACAGTTAATGCATGGAACATCTATCAGCTGTGGTCCCTACATCCTGTTGTCATAATAAAAGCCAATGCAGTTGGAGTTGTTTAGATGACTACTGTAATTTTACTAAATTTCTCAATTTTTCAGAAAATATCTTGTAAATATTTKTCTTCTTGGGTGTCAAATGCTATGGAAACAGTGTATTTTTCAGCATCTTCATGCTTCTTTTGCAGTCTGGTAAGAACAGAGAAGAGCCAAGGCAGTACAAAGCCCAGTTCAATTTGATATCTGGAATGGTTGTTTACAGACATTTACATGACTAGGAGTGGGGTTATGGATTCTTCAAGAGTCTAATGAGATTTTAGTCTCTTCAGTAGGAATTCTGAATATGTTTATCAGTCTAGATCAATCATCATCTGAGGAGCAAAATCTTAGACAAGATTCCATCATAACTTAACACARCAAGTCTACCATTTTTTGGGAGGACCTATTGTGTGTGTTGTGTGTGTGCCAATGCAAACTTCAGATTAGGAACAACTAGATCTGAAATGAAAGGAACTTCAAGTAGATTTATCTTGTGGCTATAATCTTAAGCTTCATATTCATAGCAATAGTGAACTGAAGTCTTGATTCAAAGTGGAGAAGAACTTCAACATTTTAGTGAAAAAAAAACAAACCAAAAAACAAAAAAACCAGTGAAACTTCAAAAGTATGAACTGCGTAAATTAATTGCTAAGTTTTCTTTTTTGTGCTTTATTAATAATTGTGTTGGTAAAGAGTTTTACCAATGAGCAACCTCATCATTCACTGTCAACAGAATCAATAATTTGGACATGGTTAATTTTGGTTTGCAAGTAATACTGTTTTCTCCTCCTCTCCTGTAAGTGTGGAACGATATAGATAGTTAGCTCTGAAAGGCAGATTTAAAGGCATGAAGATATCCTTGTTGARGAAGAGTGGAGGGGAAGGATGGGAAAGATAAATGAGATAAGGGGAGAAAAACCCTATAAAAAAAGAAGCTTAGAAAACCCTATTTATTGGTCCCAACTATTCAGCATCCCTTAACAGAACMAAAAATGGCAGAAATTGGAATATATTTCAGACTTACTGGCCATGAAAAAAGATGACAAATTTGGAGTAGGTGGTATTTAGTGCTGTCACCTTAGTAGGTATTCCAGAGAAAAGTACAGTGAAATGAAGACACTGCAACTTTGAGCACTAAATCTGGACCTACAGAAAAAACAAATTGCCTAAAAAAGTTTACTAGTTTTTAATATGCTTAACATGCTTTAATATACTTTAATATGTTAAAAGGAAATTATAAAGTAGCAAAAATGGAGCAAATGGAAATAACTATGCATCCAACAACTGAAAGCTGAGCAAATGTAAATTATTCAAGATGAAAGAGGTAAGTTTCATATTACCAAATATGAGCACAAAAAGCAAAATGACCTTRCTGTGAAATGGATAACATTTGGAAAGTTGTAGTGGCAACTGTGTTACAGAGAGCTTTTCCTTCTGCCTTGCTCAAATCAAATCTTTCTACAAGTCTAGTTTTTCAGTACATAAGTACTTCACAACAAATTCACAAAATAGAACTCAGAACAGTCAAATGCACATTCAACTTACTGAATTTGCTCTACGAGCAAATCAAGACACTTACATAAGACCAAAGTAGATTTTGAGCCTGATAAAATAGCAGCTTTTTTTTTCCCCTGATCTTTTAAGACCTGTTAAATAGCCAGTTCTTGGGGTTTTTTTAGGCTTTTAGGCTCAGTTTCCTCATACTGAAGAGTATTTCAATTAGCAGGTCACAATATAACAGACACCCTGAATTATGCTAAGACATATGTCCAGCAGATTCTGCAACTTCASGACATACAACTGCATGTTGTCCATAATTCAGCAGGTTGAGCTTTGAGTGGACTACAGTGGTCATTTCTGAACCAAATCTATATGTACACTTTTCATTTCCCTTTTATTTGATGTTTCTGTTTTAGTAATTTTTACATTATACACTTTGCTAKACATACCAGATTTACTTGATTTCTCAGTAAAACCAGAAGTATTAAGGTATTATCTGAAGAGTATTTGTGTATTTCTTGAAACTGTCTAGAATTTAGAGTCTATTTAACCTATACCAAAAGAGAGTTCACTTGGTTTCTCAAAGAAGTTTCACATACTAGAGTTCTGTAACATCTGCATTTCAATGAACATGCATTCTAACACAAATGCCCCAACTGTGGAAAAATATCCTGGGGKTTTTTTTTATTTTCAAAAGGAATTACAAATAATTTTTAAAAATCTGCTTCAAAAATATTTTTATGTATATAATSAGACCAGTTCAAATTCATTTTTAGATGCATTTCAAAGACTGTATTTCAGATTTTGACTTCTAATAAGAGAATGGAATATTGAATTTTCCATGTTTTTTTCATAAGAAGCATTTCAGCAGTGCAAAAGTGATCGTTTGGGGGGTGGRCGGGTTGGTTATTGGGATTTATTTGGGAAACTGACTTTGATATAACAGCATTTTTGCCAGGGGAAAAAAAAAACAAAACAGGATGAAACTGAAAATTAATAATTTTAAAAAACTTTAGTTTTTAAATCCTCCATCTATTAGAAATCTACAGGATGCTACTTGCTGCCACATAATTTTTTTTGATTGATACTACAATAAGCATTTTAACAGATGAGGTGGAAACTCTTGGAAACTGGAACAGAGTTGATAAAATGCAGCTCATTCTTCAAAATAAGTACAGTSATTGAAAACTCCTGTCAGCAGCATCTACAGAACAAGGAAAATATGCAAGGTCTCTTATACATATTACAGGGTTTTCTGCCAGGAGAATTTTGCTCTAAATATCTAATATGTGAGCAGCCTATCTACTAGCATTTGAATTTAACTTTATTTTTTTTAACTTAGCTTTAAGCAAATATAAGATTAGATTGAACTGTGAGGGCAATGCCCTGTTTTCTGCTTTAGMTTACATGATACAGACTACTTATAATTAAGAGAGAATGAGGGCAATAACCTCCTGGACCTCAAATTTGATATCCAGAACTGTATTTTATAGTAATAGCAAACAAAGACTATACAAAGGCTAACTCGGCCTTTTTATTATATTATTTTATTCTTGATGCAGCAGTACCACATAGAACCTAACACTCTGAGACACACAAAAAGGACAGGCTGGAGCTACTCAGTGGTCAGCACATGTAAGCATCTGAAATGTCACAGTGAAGTTCAATGAGGTGAAACTCTAAAACAAACAGAAAATTGTTTTGTTTTGTTTCATTCTACAAAAGTACATACAGAGTGCTCAACAGGATTGAGGAGAGAAATAACAGCAGGCCAGCTAGACTCTCTAGACAGCTAGTACTGC
Source organism: Alauda arvensis (assembly GCA_902810485.1). NCBI lineage: Eukaryota > Metazoa > Chordata > Aves > Passeriformes > Alaudidae > Alauda > Alauda arvensis. Next base: position 131,098 of record CADDXX010000360.1, read on the forward strand.
CTTCTGCTCTTCATCCTAGATGCTTTTTAATGTCAGCAAAGCTATTGGGTGGAACGACATAATCTTGAAGTCTGGGACCAATTGAGACCAGTGTGAATATGTCAAGATCAAAGTGGCCAAATTCTTTAGCTGATCTCTGAAACTCTTGAAAGGAGCCCTACAAAACAGAACTCCCAGATGACCTCAATCATGGAGGAAAGAAGGGGTGTGTCTGCTGTTTGGTAGTAGGTGCTTGCAGCCATCAGTTTGATTTYAACACCTATTCCCAACTGTATCTCATACAGCCATGTTAAATGTGAAAAAAAAATCTGTAAAAGGATGCATAATCTTTTTAGATGATGAGATAAATGAAGTCCAAAGATTCCAGAATTAAAGTATTGTTATGTTAAGACTCCCAGCTATATGCTTTAAGTGTTCTCTAAAAAGGAAAACTGGTACAGATGATGTTAAATCTGTACCCCAGTTTTAAGGTCTGTACCCCAGTTTTCCCTGCACCCCAGTTTTAAGACCTGTACCCTAGTTTCGGGTTCTGATCCTCTACAGTTGGGAAATACTTGTCCTTTCCCTAAAACCCCAAGAAATCCTTTACCTGCTGCCGCCGAAGCTGCTCTGCTGTCTGCTTGCCGCTGCCGTCCCCACTGGGCCTTGGTGCCCGCCTCCCTGCAGCCATCTTCTGCCTGCCCCTCATCCCCCCTGTCCCGTTTGCCTATCAAAATGGAACCACCACCCTTCTCTGTCTGCCTGTCAAACCACCACCCACCTCCACCTGCTCCTTTTCCCACCTCCCGTCTGTCTATCAAGATGGAGCCGCCATCATATGGTAATTGTTGGAGCTCCCATAACACCTCGCTACACCCAGAAGTGCCATCCAGACCAAAAAACCTCAACTGCAATGAGCCAAAACAGAACTGGAGAATATAAAGGGTACCATCGAACAGGCAAGACCCTGGGGCATGTATGGACACTTCTTGCCCCCTCGCCATGACTTGAAAGGAACTCGATAAGAGGGACACCCCTGGACTTAGTGAACCTAAACAAGTTCCTACGGTTCCCGTGAGGGCAAACTCCCAGATCTGTGGTGCAGGCTTGAAGYGGACCTCCTCTCTTGCAGTGTAGTAGCGTAGGCAAATCCATTCAGCTACCCTTTTTCAAAAAAGGCTTTAAAGGCGTTAAATGCTCTCCTGCCCTGTATATTTACCTCAGATGACACAGAATTTCACTACCCGTTGCATTTTCCRTGTCTCAGAGCAGAGAGAGAGAAACCCCCAAGCAGAATTTTTCTTTCTCTCTTGTTGGGGTCAGAAAACTTTGAGTTAAGACCGTGGGTGAAATCCCTCTGGTTAGGGTAAGGGGAATCCCACCCTCGAGGCTCCATGGGAGTCCTCAATGTTAATTTGACTAGAAAGTTCTCTGTTCTTTGTTCAGTGATTCRTTTATTTTAGCTGCATTGTTATGAATATCTGTTATTGTGTTCCCTTCATTGGACCCACTTCCTCAAACTCCACCCTAAGCCTACCTTATATAAATATTGTATCCACCCTGGAACCTGCCCTTTCCGTGCCACCCCATACTTGTTGCTCAGCTTCTATAGTTTGTTATTTTGCCTATTAAAGCAGTTCTGTTTCAGGTTGCATCAGAGCGTGCCCGTCTTTTTTTTATCTGCCACTGCGGATTCTCAACTGACATCCCTGAGAATTGCAGCCTATTGGGGTCTGTGATACTCTCTTTCAAAAGAGCCCCAGTAAACTAAACACTCAACACCTCCAGATTTTGTATTGTGAATAAAGAAACAGTTCTACAAGAAAATTTGGCAATTATATTTTATCTTTATACTAACTAAACTAGGTCTAACAACCCAAGCCTTTAGAGAACTTATGAATTACTGACATATTTGAAAAGATGTCATACTTATTTTCCATTCCTGAATCCATGAATGCTTTSAAAAACTCCCTTGCACCTGTTTCTTGTGCCAAACAGGGTGAACAGAAAAGAGCTTTGATCTTTTGTGAAAGACTATGTGGGGTGCTCTACTTTTAAGAGTCTTGATCTTGTATAAGCCTGTTAGGAGAATTCCTGGAATTTAAAAATGGCAGAAGGATACCCCAAGATATTTACCTGTGAATTTACCTGTCAACTAAATTCACACTGTTTAGGAACATGGTTTTCCAACAACAGGATTATTACTCGTTGGTAGTGTAGCAGAATTATAGTGCCAYTGTAGAACAAAAATTTTGGAAAATACATTCCAGTTTTACATGAAAGACTACACAAAATATAACATCAGATTTGGATACATCTAAGCTTTAATAGTTCTCCAGCAGGCTGCATTGTAATCCAGAAAACAAAAAAAGTCTCCTTCATAAAAACCTCTAAGGAGATCTGAAGGAGGTAAAAAATAACAGGGCAGAACTCAGATTTGCTTTCATGTACATGCCAGCAGATCCTACCATTTTTATTCTCAGAATTAAGTCTAAAAATAGATGCTAACATAGAACAATACTCYAGACAAACAGTCTTGTTACAAACTACCTTACTAGCATCTAAATTGTGACCCAAAACCCTGGGAAAGTTATTTTTTAAAATAAAGCAGATCATGTCTTATCTGCTAGTGTGTCCAATCCTGCCATTTAAACTGCTTTACAAAATATAGAACTGAATACAGAAGTTGAGGAAACCTATAAGCAAAAAATATGAGCTTTAAGATAACACATTTTTACCTTCCTACTGAGCACACTTGAAGATGACCACAAGTGAACTTGGTCACTTTTTCAGTCTCACCGGGCCAAAAACTCAAATCAAGAGAAGGAGACAATTTGGACCACTGAGACAGAGTAAAAATGAATGCAAAAATACCCATTAACAACCAATTCAGTTGTAATACACCATTTCTAAAAACATACAGAATTCAAGRGCTGAACTTTTGACATATGAATAAAAGATAAAATGAAAATGAACAGCTGGAAAATATATTTAAAATTAGCACATTTCTGTGTATTCCTCTCTTGGGCATGAATTCAAATCCAATTAAATTCAATGCTAACACTAATAATTACTTCAGTGGCTTTGGACAGGAATCTTACTGACCCCAGCTTGTTACACTGATATATATACAGCAACTTGACTCTAGCTAATGGAATCCCTTAAAGATTTTTGAAAGGCAAAGAGCTAAGTACCCTCAACTTTTCTGTGAGTGGGTGCTTATGATTCCACACAGTACTGCCTCCCAGCTATGAGAACAAGAACAAAATTTGGTTTGTTGTGTTGTAAGTGCCAGCTTCTGCTAAATTGAATTCCACATCTTTTT
>CADDXX010000360.1:138302-154318 GCA_902810485.1 Alauda arvensis
ATCATTAATCTCAATTTCCATGGTGTCAAGAGCCTCCCTAATATAAAGAGACACATCTCCACCTCTTCTTCCTCTTCTGTCTCTTCTGAAGAGCATTTATGTTGGGGGGTTAGATTTGTTTCTTTTTTTTCTTACAGAATTTTTCCCTTAAGTTGCTAGGACACTAAATATCAAGTACTTATCGGTACTTAACTGAAGACAAAAGAGATGGCCAGGGAAGATAAGGGAGAATGTGACTACATCTTTTTTTGTATCTGGGAGGTTCCCCTCAGATGGGGAAGATAACACCAGATTTTGGGGGCAGAAAATGGATGGGGGGACTGGGGCACACACTGTTGCTCTCAGGATTGGGGAGAGAAGACACAGCCAGCCTGCTCTGCTTGTTGTGGAACAAATTCACCAGTCACCACCGACTCTGGTCCTGGGAAACCTACCACCATCTGCTTGGGGATTCTGAGCTCACCTCATCCTCCTGTTGGAGCGGGGCTGTCCCTGTCCCACTGCCATCTCTCCGGCCCTGCTTTGAGGTTTTTGGCTAYGCTGTGACCTTGCATCCCCTGCTGTGCCAGGACATCCCTGCTGCCGTTCCAGCCACCACTGCGGAACTTCTGATGTGCCTCATCTACCATCTGGCTCCAACAGGCCAGGTGCCTTAAAAGTTGCTCCATGATCAAAGAACCCAAATGTTCACAACTGACTTCCATTTGAAATTACAAATGTGAATGACACATCCATTCATACTCCACTTGAGATGTATGGAGTATGCAGGAGCGCCTCAGTATGGGTCATGATCCCGTACCACTAATTGGGTAAATAATTCAGTGCCAGTTTTTGATCTAGTAGAGATAATATGCCAGTGTTGTTATATACTGTTATATAATAATATACTGCTGTGAGTTTAAATGTCTCAAGGTCTTGTTTTCAAGAATAATAATAGCTGTAAGCTATTAAGTCCATTTAGAGATTACCTGGCAGACCTCAGCAGGGGACTGGAATTCATTGGAGCAAGTTAATTAAAGATGTTAAAGACCTATTTGATTACTGGGTTCATTCCTTGCAACTGCCTCATAGAAGGGGCATTGATTTCCAATGTACTCTTGATTACATCCACAATTACCAAGAGACAAAGAGAAAAATGAACAGTAGATCACTTCCTGAAAACTGGTAAAAGCTCAGTAAATCTGCTGGAAAGTGAGTCTGCATCTAAGCTCTTGTACTAATCTTTTACAGAAGCTATATGTGCTCACCTAAAAAAAATCAGTGCACATGATAGAAAATAAAAACTCAGTGATGAAAGAATTGTAAAGACTTTTTTGTAGGACAGTATTTTCATTACTTGTATTTTCCAAAGAAGGAAAAAAAATTTCTGATGGCACCAGAGCAGTGTCTAATATATCTTATTAACCAACATGTTAAATCAAATAAAGAMCAAAACTGCGAAATAGACACAGGCTGCAAAACTAGTTAATAGTATTTTAAAGATACTTTAGATTTGGAACAAATGTGAATGATGGTTGTAGAACACATTTTAATAAAAATTAARTCTACAAGGTGAAAATGCTGGGTGAAGAAAAAGAAGTTCAGGTTAAAAAGACTTCAAAATTATTTTTAATCACTTATTTTAATGACTGAAATTAAGAGAAGGTAGTATCTTTCTAATGAGGACAAAACAATCTAGAAGGAAGAGCATTTCACTTGGATTGTAATTTAAAAAAAGAAATATCTTCCATAAAATATATCCAAAACCATTAACTTAAAAAGCAGTCTCAGAAAAGCCCATGAAAATAGTTTCTGAATATCTCTATGCAGGCATGTTTTATACATACGTATATATATATATATATATATATGTATGTATGTATATATATATATATATGTATGTATGTATATATATATATATGTATATGTATATATGTATATGTATATGTATATAAATATATAAGAAAAACCAGAAGCAAATTTTTGTTCTGTGAATATGTGTTAAACCAATAAAGCTATTGAGAAGTACAGAGAAACTTAATCCTATTCTAAAATTAGGACTCAGCATCACTAAAAATGAAGATGTGGTGGTTTCAGGTTGAAACTAAGTGGAAACACCAATTTCATGTAGTGGTTTTGGTTCACCAATTTCTCTTTCCTGGCCAATGCACCAATTAAATGTGGTGGTTTGAGTGTCCACTATAATTACTTACTCTTTTTGTACTGTGAGATAGGATTAGGAGAAAAAGCAAAGTAGGCTCAGACTTTAAGGGTATAAAAAAAAGCTTTATTAACAAAACTACAATTCTTATTCTTTAATCAAAATAAAACCTGCAAAACCTTCACCTCTCCTCCCATCCACAAGCTCCTTTTCTTTTTCACTGATAACATGCAGAGATAAAACTTAAAACTTAGGTTGGTTGACCACCTTTAAAAGTAGTCTATCAAAAGCTCCTTTATAKAGAGAGAAGTCTCTTCCGGTTTGCCATGGAAACTTCTCCAAAAGCAAAAACAGTTCTCTCATGGCTTCAATTCTCACAAATAGCAGCCGCCTGGGAATCGGCATTTGTGAAGTCTCTCCCATCTCATGCAGCCTTCCCACAGCTGCATTATGGGTCATATCAAAACTCATGGGGTGCATTTTAAGGATGAGCTGTTTGAAAGCAAAGGTTCTCTTCATCTCTAGGAACAGAGATCTTCTGTCCCTGGGGCAGATCTTCATCTCATTTCTCTCTCTCTGTTCAAGCTTCTCATGAAATCACAGCCACCTCAACATTTACTTGCTTCAACACAAATGCCTCTGCTCATATCTGCAATATAAAACTCCATCCCTCCATATGGTTTCCATGCTGTTTAAAGGAATATTCTAATAATTCACAGTCTATCACCATGGCCTTACAAAAGAATTTCAGCCTAAAACCAAGGCATCTTCTCATTTTCGTCCCATCCTAGGATGTGACTCCTCCTTCACTGACCTTAATGTCTTCATATTGTCTCTCTATGCGGTTTCACTCTGTCCTTTTCTCTCACTCAGAGAGGATTCAGTGTCTTGCAAGTTTCATCTGTGCAAGGAAAGAGTTAGTATCTCGCCCAGRGCCTGAAGAGGGCATGATGGCTCCTGTTGGGCAGTGGCCGAAGGTGGTAGATTCAGGCCACCCTGGGGTTGGACCAGGATCTCAGGGGTTCTGGCTGCATTAMATTTCAGCTGCGAGGCCACTCTGCAGAGCCGCCCCTGGTCTCAGATGCATGAGCTCCTGCGCGGCTGGGACGCTCCCTCAGCATGGTGACTTGGTAGTTGCAGCTGGAGCTGTTTGCAGTAGAGGATTCTTCAAAAGCCGCGCTGGAAGGAAAAGCTTAGCGGCAGGATGTTAGCAGCTGGGGGCCTAATCCAGCCAGGACGGGGCCTTCTCTCCTCCCCTCCCCATGCCCGAGAGCTGCCAGGCCCGGCCCTAGCCCATGACGGGGCTGGCGGGYTTCCTGGGAAAGGGGCCTGGCCCCTCAGCAGGGCCCGCCTTGCCCSGCCCCTGCAGCAAGGAGGGAGCCAAGCCAGCTTACCTCTTCCCAGGCCAGAAAGTAAGAGTACTTTCCCCGGGGTACCTCTGATTTTTAACCTATGCTTTCACAGATGCATATCCAGCTCCCCAATTGGTTTAACAGATTGTCAATAGTCAAACTAGCCACTGTTTGGTTTTGCCACAGCCTTTCTTAGAAAAATCACTTCCGTAGGTAGCACCTCTTTCCTCTCCAAATGTCAATCAATGCAAAACCAGCATAATAAATAATCACAAATTTTATAAGAAAGGCAATTGTACAGCAATTATGGTTAAGGATGATTTTAAAATCAAAACCACATTTGGTTTTTGACTAAAAAAAAAAAAGTAACAGATGTTCTTCAAAGAAATAACATGAATAGGAAAAATAATAGAAGCATCAAGAAAATCAGGTATTTGCCCGGGAGTGTGAAGTAAGTCTGTGGATTTGCTGAGAAGAAAGCCTAAATTGCCTGCCAATGTGTCCAACRCCATATTTAGTCAACTTTTACTCCTCATAATCACATCCAGAATCGAGATTAGACTCATGACCTATAGTGATTAGTAGTGGTGGATTAGGGAGAAAGTAGAAATTACATTACATGTCCTTATTCCTATAACTGCACAGTTTTGGGTATTGACAAAAGTAGGTCTTTAATTGAAAAAGTACATATGTTAGCTATATCTGATGCACTATTAGAGATGTATTGTAAAACATGTATTTTTGTGCATGATTCATTCAAGAAATCTGTTTCTAGATACCAAAAATATGCACAATAATTCATTCACACATAAGATTAGTTTGATTCTTTTTTCTTTTACTATTGATGAACAAAGGCAAATGAAAGCCATGACCTTGTACACACATATTAGCATATATTCCAGTTTAAGGATAATTTTAATACTAGCAGTGAATATTTTAACATCAAAAATAAATACATTAGGCAATAAAGATCTAGCCACAGAAAGAATAAAAATATCAGCCTTGAATACCACTACCTGTAATAAAAGCTCAGCTTTTAAATAATGGTGCTGTTGAGTCATTAGAGTTTTGTTAGTAAGAGATGATGGTTTTACCATTTGATCCTCTTTTACGTTTCCAGATTCAGAAGAAAAAACAAAAAAAGCAGGAAAATGCATTAATAGAAAAAGATGTTGGCATTTTCATTGCTTTTGAAAAAGGATGCTTTTGAAAAAGGATGGTTTCCTTAACTTGAATTAGGGTGTGCCAATACAAAACTCTATTGTTAATCAGCACTGTTACTCATGGCAGAAGGTGATACTCAGCATGCTTCTGAGCTCCTGTATTGAACTGTAAATAAGAGACAGATGAGAGGAGCTAGACTGTGTATGGAATCYAGCAAAGATCTTGTAGATTGATGCTGATGRTTATCAGAAACACTGCACTGGTACCTCTGCACAGATGAGCAAAAATTACAASACYCATACTTTATGRACTATACAGTTTTTAAAAATAAGTTTTTTTCACCTGTATCAATATGCTGATACAATGTTTTATTGTCATGTTTTTAGAGCAGCAAAAAAACCCAAACCAAACAAAAAAAAACCCAATTCCACCCCCCCCCCCAAAAAAAAAAACCCACCACTGAACCAAGGCTCTGAGCAATTTTTWAAAAATCACCTTTTTTATATATGAGAGGCAGAATTTCCAGTGTTTACTTGTTGCTGTTGGTAGGGACAGGAATTCGAYAAGCACACACCAAGATCATTCAGCAACAGCCAGATGTTGTTGTGGGGTGCCTCTTTTTATAGGGGCTTTGAATTTCTTTCTCCTTAACACGCAACTGGGTAAGGATCTCAACTCTGCCCAGCTCACTGGCCAATGATGTGGGTGCATTCTTGGTTCAAAGGGACTGGCTTGGGTCCCCTGTTTGAATTCAGTCAATCACTTTCATACCTGGGAACTTGTTTATCTCTATTTCCTAAAAAGCTAAGCTGTCTGTCATGGCCAAATTATCTTTGCAGCTATAGCTGTCACAGTTCCCCATTTTCTGTTTAAAAAAGCGCAAAGTGTCATTTGTCATCTTGTGCAGAGCTCCTTGCAGATAGGATGACAAAGGTAGCATGATGACATACATGATTCTTCCTAACTTGACAGGCTTAGCATTTCCCAGCCACTGATGCATCCCACATATTATTGAAGATGTTACATTCATTCTAGGAGTTGTCAAGGAGGGATTATCAACAATACAAGTTCTCACATTGGCATGCCGCAGGCTTATTACTTGGAAGTTACAAACTTACAACTTAACTCTATAAACAGGAAATATTTCAACTTTAAAACCACGGGAAAACCAATCAACAGGGAAAGAAATTTGTTTTAGTCAAGGTCTTTGATTCATATCCYTAAATATATAAAATCCTTAATCCTCATCTATTTAAATATATAAGATCCTTCTAAGGGTGTCAAGTGATTCAGGGTATAGATAGCACCAGGCGTTCCCCCTTTTTCTGTTTAAAAAGAATACATTTTAAAGTGCTGTGCAGGAAATACCACTGTGGTGTAACACAACCAGAGCTATAGGAGTCATTGTTTGTTTAGTGAGTTATACAACTGCTTTTGAAAGTACTATTTGCCAAACCAATTCAAAATTTTCAAAGGAAATATGTTTCAGTTACGTTTCATAGGTCACATCCTGGTATATGATCAAAAATGACACATCCCTGTGATTGTAATGTCCTTAAAATAACTGACTTTCGAGGTATTTCAGTAAGTCATAAGTGAATTGTCACTCTAAAGGTCCTATAGATGGTTCACAGTGTACATCCGGAGTCTTCAGACTTCTTTTGTGAAGATTCTTCAGGATGGATATATACCATGTTAATAACRCTATTCAGCTGCATCTGTAGAATCCTTTTGTAAAGTCACAATATTGAAAACATGGTGTAAAATCAGTGTAGCTTTTCTAGAAGTCAAATAAATTGATGTTACTTTTAACAGAATTCTTGTCATTYTCAGAAGTGGTGAACATAATGCTGGTTTAACCAAACATGAAAAAAATATCTGGCMGAAAGGGTCTTAGATCTCGGTTTCAGTTTACCTCAATTGATAGCACTTCATWAAATAAGTGAATATAAAGCTTCCATTCTGTTCTGAGTCTCTGCTTCTTCCCAAAGAAGAAATACTTAAGATCGTCAAATTAGCACTTCCATGAGCATTCACTTTGCACATGTCAATATATGGATTAAAACAATATGATTCCTTTATATAAATTAAATCATATTTCAAAGAAATAAATAGGCAGGAGCTCTGCACAAAAGAAACCAGCATGCATTGTTGAAAGGAACTGTAAAATGTCCTTGAAATTACYGCTGTCTGAAATACCTTTGAAATAAATTTAACAAAACCTTTAGAACATATTAGATCATGTTAAAGAAATTTCTATAAAGCAATGAAAAGCATATGTGCTTTTTCTTTATAACCTTTGATTTTTATTCCTTAAAAGTTAAGTTTCTCTGTTGGTATATTTCCAAGGCACTTGTCCATCCTAATAAGTTTAGATATATGTCTTCTTTGATTGCAAATAAAGCATTGCACCTTCTTTTAAATTAAAGAATATGATCTTAAAATATAATGCCAGTTATGCACAGGTTATATTGTGCTCATTGTCTCAAACAAGGTCCTCATAGATATATAAACTTGCAAGTTGTTATCTAACTGCATGAACACTTTGTCTGCTAAACCAAATTAGTACCTTTATGTTTGCTTTCCTGGTCTTAAAATGTTCTTTTCAGGGCCTTTCAAACAAGTAGTGTCTTTGAATTTTAAAATGTCACAAATAGCATTACAAAGTATGTCCATTTAGATATAAGGTGATAAAGTCTAGACTAGAGCTTTATTTTGTGACTTTTCCTGGCTTACTATAGATGTATTACTTGTTAGATAAATAAAAAATAGTTAATCTTTGAATAAAATGTTTGTACCAAGAATGAAACTTAATTTTAGATTTGGAAATTCCATAACTGAAACTGTAAGATTTGTGGAAGAGAAAASTATTACCTTAATGTTTCTTTTTCTTTTGAGGAAAACTATTATGAGGTCTACATAGAAGAAGATCATTAAATTAAACTGTAATCCTTAAGTATTACACAATATTGTACTGAAAATTAATTAGGAAAGTATTAGGAAAGTCATATCATTTCCAACAATAGCATCTTGCAGAATGCAGGATTTTAGATTTCTTTACACATATTCATGTCCATTTTATTGCAACTTACAAACTCATAGTGCTATTTTGGTTTATAAAGGGGGAAAAAAGTTAACAAATGTCTGTCTTTATCCTTAAGTTCAAAACTGATCTGGGCTAAGGGTCCTTCTATATGAGCTATGTTCATTCTRACTGCAATGGTTGAATTGCTCAGGCTGACTGTCTGAAACTTGGCCGTAGGTCATATCCAAGGTAAAAGAACAGCAGAGGGGAATCTGAGACACATTTAAATGCACTTTTCATATTTTGCAGCATTACACAAACTGCCAGGGAAATGGGGTGCTCTTTGACCTGAGGAAGAGTGGGAAGTAAGTAAACATCAGCTCCTGCCAGCTCTGCAAAGACAGCCATATAGTCTGGAAGTAGGGTCCAACAGCTGAGGTCATTCTTTATTATCATTCTTCAATAAGCAACAGTTTACTTCAGGGTTCAGTGACATATCAGGCTTCGATGATACAGACACTCTGTCAGCAAGCACCACTCTATCAAGCTGCTGTTAACTGTTGACTTTTGTCACAGAAGATCTTGCATTAGAGATAGAAATGAGCCACGACACACACTCTTGTTCAGCAAAGTGAAAAGGGTCCCGGTTTATTCTTCCTCACAACTTGGGAAAAATTCTGACTACAAAGCAGAAAAACTGAAAGAAACAAAAGGCCTATTTGTATAAGTTTTAAACTAGTTCTTCTTTCCTTGAAATCACTTTTCTGGAAGTTTTTGTATGATATTTTTTGTTTTACTGATAAGTGGGAGGAGAATGAAGTAAGAGCAGCAGCAAGCTTGTTTTTTAAATGACTGTATTTGCACATCTTGGATGCCATTCCTAAAACATAACACAAAGTATTTTTGTGGGGATGAAAATTATAAAGAGAAAGAAGGAACTCTCATTTAGACAAGAATGTAAGAAACCTGGCTTTAGTTTCCCCTTTTGCCATAGATTTTCTCTGATACATTTGTTGATCCATTAAATTTCTCTTCTATCACTTCTAATCTGTGAAATCTGTTTTTCCAGAGATATTTTTCTGAGCACAGCTACTTTCTGCTATGTGTGGCTAATGTCAATCACAGTAACATCCAATCTAGAAGAAATTTCCTCCTTTTTTATCCCCTCCCCCTTGCTTTTTGGAGACATTTTGGAGATTGCACTAATCTTCATAAATGTGGTATTATGGGAAGATATGCTCACCCATATAGAAGATAGACTCTCTCAATATACTCTTGCCAAATGCTTGATGGTCAAGAATTACCTGTTGCCTTCCTAGCAGGACGTAATAATGAATGCTCCAATCCTCTTCATCAAATGCAGCAAGCATGGGGTAAGGAATCTTAGGGTCCATGAATGACTCCAGATACAAAGAAACCTTAGAGCCAGGAAGATGATTTGCTTGTTTAGAAAGGAGTCTGGGAGGCTGTCAATGACAGAGTAAAGTTAAAATTTGAACGTAACTTGACATGAAAATCCAGAATCAAAATGCAACTTGAGCACACATAAAGAAATATGTTAGACTGAATTATGCTGCACTTAAAGATACCAAAAGCGAAACTGAACCCCAGCAGAGAATTCACATTTGTTTCCACCAGCTCAGCTGAGAARGCTATGAAAGTAACTTCTGGGAAACCAGGGTGAAAAGCAACTGATACTTTTTCCCACAGGTACCACAAGGTTGTCATGTCATGGTTACTTCTCAAAGTCTTTTGCAATTAGTTTTTGGATTCCTACAGAAGCTRTGGAAAATGTGTTCTCTAGCTGCATATATACTCATAGGCATTGAACTACTCAAACAATGCTTTTAATTTTCTTCTTGCTYCTGTATGTCCTAATTTTCTTCTATATCTATAAAATAATGAAGAATGTATTTATATGGAGCCTTGGGAGKGCTTACTAAAAGAAATAATTAATTTCAGTATCCACAACTATTATCGCACCAAAATGATTTTATAAGACCTTTAAGAAATTTTTGAAGGTCCAAGTTCGATTTTTCTTAGAATTGTTTGTTTTTTCCCACCATATCAGCAGACAGTAGTGCCACACCAAATGGACTGATGTGATGACATGTATGACTGAACTATACCAGCATTCAGCTAGTCTGATGTAATGCTGCAGAAGACAGATTTATCACATTTCCATTGTCTTGGTATTGTTTCCTAACTTAGCATCAACACTGCCCCCAATGTAAGAAGAACATGGACATGCTGGAGCAAGTCTGCATGAAGGCAGATGATGATCAGAGGGCAGAAGCACTTCTGTGAATACAGGACAAGAGAACTGAGGTGGTTCAGCCTGGAGAAGAAAAGGTTCCAGGGAGAGTTTTAGCACCTTCCACTGCCTAAAGAGGACCTACAAATAAGCTGGAGATGGACTTTTTACAAGAATCTCCAATGAGAGGACATGGCGCTTTCTGATTTTCTTCCCTTCGCTTCCCTCACAACAAAAATCAATTTGCATTAGTCTAAAGGAATGTTTTCAATGAACATACCCTTGGCATTTGGAAGACCTGATGCTGAGGGCTAAGTCACTCRGCCTCTAATCCTTCATATCTTTGGGTCTGTGATGGGGATGAATTGCTACAGTTAGGTCAAAGGCAGCAGACAATTTTAGTAATACTGCACTGAAGAAGTGGTACTTCCACTTTTTCATTAACCCAGATGAAAGGCTGGAACACTCGTGTAGGTGATCACTCAGCCTAAGGAGTTAAGAACTCAACATTTCTTATCTGAGAAAGAGAAGATGGATCCTCCCCTAGTCTGTTGCAATCTGAAGAAAAATAATGTTGATCAATCCATAAGAAAAAGAGATCACTGACTGTGTAAGTTTGAACAAGTAATAAAACTGAGCAATGTGAATACATTAACAACAGTAAATGTATCAAGAGAAACAAAAGAATGCATGAGATTATTATTATTATTATTATTATTATTATTATTATTATTATTATTATTATTATTATTATTGCTGTTTGATTGACTTTTAAGAATTAATTGAAGGTCTTGCAAATGAATGTGGTCACTGAACAGAATTTCACTGCCTAATTTATACTCCTTCTTGTAGGATATGGGGTTATAATTGTTAAAGTTATTAAAGCCTAAGTTTACCAGAAAGCCCTGTTGGAAGGCAYAGCTGCGGGCTGGACACTTGGAGGTCATTTGGAGGGTGAGAGATAGTTGTGACTTGTGACTGAGCCACCCAATGGGTGCTCTTCTTCTGTTGTGTTTTAGTTTTGTCTGGTTGAGATTAAAGGTATAAAAGGGGAGTGACTTCTACAATAAAGTGATTCTCTTTGCATGGATAAGGGGGTCCGTGCCTTTGTTCCCCATTGATACACCTTCTGTAATCTAATAAATGTAACTGATCTTTCTATTTATGGTTTGAGAACAAAGTAACTTCGACTATGTGGGGTAACAATATTTGAGTCTACAAACTTCAAAATAATAAAAGTATCTCAATTTTCAGTTTTCAAATACTTGCACTTCATTCCTACAACCATGCAAATAAACATCCAACTCAAATGATATTTTTCTGTTCCTGAAGCCATCCTTTCAAGAATAGCTTTGCAGAAAGTAAAGTTTTTGTTGGGGGTTAGATTTGGTTTTTGTTTTGTTTTGTTTTGCGCTTGGAATTTTTTCCCTCGAGTTGCTAAGACACTAACGACTGGGTGATTGTCAGTACTTAACAAAGACAAAAGAAACCAGGGAAGGAAAGACCGAAGGGACAGGGGAGCTGGGATGTGGGCACTTCTTCCCCTTGGCACTGGAGGAGAGAGGTCACCCAGGCTGTTCGCKTGCTGCGAGAGGAGTTTTCACTGCCACCATCGACTCCGCTCCTGGAAAAACCTAYTACCATCTATTCGTGTGCCTGGGGATTTTCTGAGCTCTCCTCCTGCCCTGCTGGAGTGGGCCCAACCCGGTCCCCACCGTCGCTTTTGCGGCTTTTGCCTATGCTGACATCACACCCCTGTCCTGCCGGGACATCTCTGCTGCTCCAGCCACCACTGCGGGACTGCCCATCTGCCTCATCACCAGCCCGGGATCTCCCACCGTTACAGCTTGGTGCCTCAGAGCCGGAGATCAGACTGCCCTGGGATTTGTGGTCCCTTGAGGTTTCCTGGTTCTGTCTTATTATTAATGCTGTAGTTTTTTGTTTGTTTGTTTGCTTGTTTTGTTAGATATATATATATATATATATATATATAGATAGATAGATAGATAGATAGATAGATAGATAGATAGATATAAGTAAAAAAACCCTGTTATTCCCATTCCCACATCTTTGCCTGAGAGCCCCTTAATTTCAAATTTATAATAATTTGGAGGGAGGGGTTTGCATTCTCCATTGCAAAGGGAGAGCACTGGCTTTCCCTAGCAGATACCTGTCTTTTCAAACCAAGACAGTTTTGTTTCTGAAGAAAACTTTCACATAAACTTTCATTTTCAATGAATGATTTTAACACTAATTAGTATTAAATATTTTAACACATATTAGAAAATTTCAATTTTCATTAAATGTTAAAAACTTTTTTGGGTAAAATGATAGAATTCCCCTATAAGGGCAAAAAACTAAATTACTAAAAACTAAATTTTATGATGGAAGTTTTTTCAATGTAGTCATACTTGTAAAGGGACAAATGTCCATTATCATTGTTGCCAAGTGCTTTCTGTTTTTCTTAATGTTATCAAACATTGATTTGTAAAAATGACCATGAAAGAAGTGTTGATAATACTGATTCAAAAATTAAATTGTCTTTTAACTCACAGTATAGGGACAAATAGCATTTCCTTCTTCTGTCTTTGTACACTTGAATCTTCTGATCATATACAGTAATATTTTAAATTTTAATTACTCTTTTCAATCAATTTTCTATTTTTTCCAATTAGTAATCAATGCATTTAATATCTGTCATGTCTGTAATTGTTCTTGAAATCACCTCTTCTGGCATAACAATAGCTATAATATYCTGAAAAATAGCCTTCAGCCCATCATTCAAACAGTTTACAAAAATATTGAATATGGTTGGGTCTAGGACATTAAAACAACCAGCCCACCTGATAAGAAGTGCTCTTCTAGAGAAAGAGTAAGAGCAATGTACACTTGTTTTTTTGCAATTACACATAGATTCTACTTCCCTAGTTTGCTTATTGGCATGCATTTTCAAACAAAATGGTGAATAGATAATTGAAGAATTCAGCTTTCAAAACCGAACCATTATTACAACTTGATGTTGCACTAAGTATCATATAACCTAATATCATCTACTCATACACTGTCATGCCTTGACAGCATCTCTCCTTTACTGCTGCTTTACAACTCTAATTTATTTTCTGCCTCCTGGTTCCTCACTGTCCATAGCCCACTACACATAGCAAAACCGATTACTGTAGGAGGACATAAGAGCCTTCTGTATACTTGAGGACTGTCATCAACCATTTCATCAAAAAATATGTACTATAGTGGGGCAGCTTTATATATGCTTACCTTGTGGACAAGAAATCTGAACTTTGCAATTAGTTCACTGTGTATCCCTGTTGCTTACTAACTTAGGCACACTCCACATTGCAGCAGCTGTAAACATCACACAGCATATGCAATGATTTGACCTGATTTGCTCTCTATAATCTTATATATGTTACATTTTTTTAGAGAATTTTAAGTAGTTTATTTAATGTTTTGTTCCAATATCTTTTATCAGTGACTCTGTCTGAGTTATTGTTCCCTGTTTTTCTTCACTTTTAAAAAGTGCATACAGAATTTTCTTTTGCCATTTGTCTGTCACATTGTATTTACATAGGTTTCCAAATTACATTGAGTTGTTTAAGCATCATTCAGATGTTTACTCTGAGATCTATATTAGATATATGTCTATATCCTTCTGAACTTTCAAAGTTCAAAACTCTCCTAGTTTGAAAGACAGGTGTCTGCCAAAGAAGGTGGGAACCTCCATTGGAATGGAAAATACGGCACCCTTCCCTCCTAATCATTATAACTTTGAAATTAAGGGGCTTTCAGGCAAAGATATGGGAAAAGGCATAACAGTTCTTTACTAGAATATATATATATATATATATATGTATATGCATAGAAAGGCAAACAAACAACAACAATGGCAGCACAACAAACAAAACCAGAAACCCATTAACGGCCTTCTGTCAACTGTCGAGCACTTTCCCCCTTGGTGTAGTTATGGCCAGGGCCAGCAGGGGAGCTGTTGGTTCCCAGCCAGTCAAGGAGGGTGCAATGATTCCCCTGCGGCTGCAGGGGGTGCGGTGATGCAAGCTCAGGCACCTCTCCATGTGCTTAATGGCCGGTAAGCTGGTGGGAGAGATTGAAAAGGGTTTTCTTTTACAAATTGTCATGGTTTCACACTGGCCAAACACCAGGCACACACAAGAATCATTTGCTTACCCTCTTCTTCTGCAGTTGGGCAGAGGAGAAGGAAAAAAAAAAAAGAATTAAGAAAGGGTTTGTGAGGTGAGATCAGGATTTAGAGAAAAACACTCTAAGGGCAAAACAGCTCTAAATTTAAAGGTAAGTTTTTTTATTAACAGAGTCAGACAAGGATAATGAGAAATCAAGTAAACCCTTAAAATGCCTTTTTTCCTTCCAGCCCCTCCTTCTTTCTCACTAACAGTGCAGGGAGACAGGACGTGGGAGTTTTGWTCAGTTCATCACTCAAGATGTTTTTCTATTCGCTCAGGTCGAGAAGTCTTTTTTCTGCTATGCCGTGGAGTCCCTCCCGGCGGAAACAATCTTCCCAAAACTGTTGTGATGTGGGTCACTTGTCCACTGGGTGCAGTCCTCAAAGGATAGGCTGCTCTAGTTTGGAAGCAAGGGCCCTCTCTGTCTGGGTCTCCCACTAGACCACAGCTTTCTCTAGCATCCACCCACTCCAGTGTGAGCACTTTTCCCACAGGCTGCAAGTGGATCCCTTCATCCCCCATGGACTTCATGTACTACAAGGGGACGGTTTGTTTTACCATAGTCCTCACCAGGACTTGCAGAGGAATCTCGTCTCCAACACCTGAAGCACCTGTCGCCATGTTGCTTTCCCTCATGTGTGCTCACTTTATCCTCTTCTGTGACTAGAAGAAAAACTGCTGCTTGTAGGTATCATTGTCAAAAAGTTCCACTAATTCAAAGAGTCTCGCAGGATGCTGCAGCACCGAGAAGTTGATCWTGTCTCGGTTCTGTGTCAGTGAATCACTTGTCACACTTCCGCAGCTGGCCAGCCTGCCCCATCACCATGGGAGAGGACAGTGGTGGCTGCTGGTGCTATTTTATGCCTTTTTTCATGTGGGGTGCCAGGAAGGGGAAGCCGTCACCACCGCCCCTGCTCTTTTTGCCAGCGACATGGCTGGCTAGGGGCAGCCAGGCAGGCAAGGCTTGCTGCAGATATTTGTGGCCGTGGTGGCAGATTGGCTCTTGCTGTGCCAAGGGTGGCCCCTGACGGCAGCACTTCACCACCCCTGGAAAAACTGCACCCGAGCTGTTTTGATTTTCTTCTTAAATATGTCATCACAGAGGCATTACCAACTTCTCTGATTGGGCCAGTACTATGTCCATTTTCAAAGCCATCAGAGATTGGATCTGTTTGACATGGTGGAACTTCTAGCAGCTTCTCACAGAAACTACACCTGTGGCCTTCTCCACTACCAAAAACTGGCTATGCCAAACTAACACACAAACCCACAGGGGGCAGCTGATCACAGTGCCCGTCTGAGTGGTAGAATAGTCTGTGTTTCATTTTGGAAGCAGCAAGCTGGAATGCCAGAGGCAAGCAAACCCAGGGTGAGAAATGAAGTGTAGCAGAAACTCTGGGGTCCTGACAGAAGCCGTGGGGTGTCCGGATGTTGGGTTAAAATGCAGCAAGAAGCCCTGAAGCAGTGGTAGAGAACAGCTAGGAATTGCTCCCTTGTGTAGCTTATTGGCCATGGCTGATCCCTGGGTTAAGGTGTGCAGATGGGGCTGCCCCCAGGGGCTACTGGGTGCCTGTGTGCCACACATTGGCTTTGGGCTCCTGAAATAGCAGAGAAGTAGAGAAGCAAGCCACTAAGCTCCAGTCACAGTGCCAAAGGGAAAGGGAAAAAAATGGGCAAAACCTACAGGGCAACCAGTACCTCATCAGAGGGATTGGCTGCTGAGATGAAATTGCTGCACCAGAAGGAAGCAACCATCCCTTGCCCCCAACTCTCACAGGAAATCCTGTGTTGGCTGTCACCCACCACAATACTCTCAGAGCTGGGGAGGGTGGGGGCAGTGACTGCCCCAGACACAAAACAAAAAAAC
>CADDXX010000360.1:154417-176447 GCA_902810485.1 Alauda arvensis
AAAAACAAAAGAATGGACCTCATCTACCTTCTATGCATCATCCGCTGTTTTATTTTCTTTCTTATTGATTAATGGGCCTATGTAAAAGTTTTCTTTTCTAGGGAAGAACCTTTGTTTATTACCTTTTCTGTCCCTTTCTAATGAAATGCACTGTCTTTTGTCTTCTTACTTTGATTGTGCTATTTCTTCACACACATTTTTAAAAAAATAATTTGCGGTTTGACATCCATAATAAAAGCTTTCCATCATTATACATAATATCCTTTATTGCTGTTAGAATAACTTGCCATTATGATTTTCTAGTGATTTGTGGTGTTGGAGAGCAGTGAAGAGTAGGGACAGAATCACAAAGTAACCATTACACATGATGGGGCCCTGCTCTGCTGGGGATGGCTGAACACCTGCCTGCCCACAGGAGGCAGTGAAATAATTCCTTGTTTTGCTCTGCTGGTGAGAATGACTTTTGCTTTCCCTGTTGAATTATCTTTATCTCAACCCATGAGTTTTTTCACTTTAACTCTTTCAATTCTGTCCCCCATCCTGTTGGTGGGGGAAGGACTGGGAAGCTGTGTGGTGCTCGGTGGCTGGCTGGGGCTAAACCATGAAACATATATAAACATTAGCAAGACTATTCAGTTTCTGCATGCATATTTATTGATTACAGTAATAGATACATTTTATGAAGCTGTTCTAATTACTGCATTTGTATTTCCATATTATTGCTATCACAAGTATTATGCAAATTTTCTTATACACGTGAAATAATTTCTTTCATGATAAGATGCAGTACTTATGTTGTTCTTATTACTTACTAACTACTTAATGTTCATATCTTCTTGCAGTCCACCAATCAGCTGTTGACAGATTTACTACTTGAACAGGAAAGTCAGAAAACACATCATGTAAGGACTCTTACCTTTCCAAATGCAGATAAAGAAAATTACAGGGAAGGAACTGTGACTACATGATTCTGAGTTGTAGTTCCTCCCACTGTTGTGCAGTTTATGTACCTTGTCTTAAATAAATTAATCCTGATACATATTATCTAGTTTTATAATGAAATAATAGGAAATCAGGAAAATTATTCATCTTGATTTTCATGTGATCAAAATTTACCCCAAAAATATTACAAAGCTATTTAGTCTAAGCAATATGTCTTGGACAACATATCAGAGGAAGGATGAACATTTGAAACAGAATTTTGTAATTTAAAAATCCTTTTCAGTCTGATTGCTAATATCTGCAATTTTAGCAGTGCAAAGAACATTAATATTCCTGACTATCAAGAAGTTTGGGGAAACATGAATATTTTATGTTGATTATCTTTAATCTTCTTACCCTAACCCAAGACTGAAAAACCAAATAACCTCAACTTTAAGGCAAAAAATATGCACTACAATAAGATGTGAAGAGAAAACATGGTAAGGTCCTCAAGCAATAATATTTTMCCACAGCTCTAATGATCCACATGTGGCATAGAAGAAATCATATTTGCCTCCAGAAAACAAATTTAAAGTATGGTTTTAATAATGCCAAGATTACAGGCTTGATCCCCATATGGGCCATTCACTTAAGAGTTGGACTCAAAGATCCTGTGGGTCTCTTCCAACTCAAAATATTTTGTGATTCTATGATTCTGTGAAGAGGTTCAGAATAGGAGTTACAGAAGCCTGTCTCAGACTTTACTTGTCTAAAYGATATTATCCATAAATCTAGCTAGTTTGAATTCCCTAGCTTAATCCACTTTTAGTTKGAGTCAAGTACATGGTTGCAACAGATTTAAGTTTTCAACATTCACATTCTGTCAATTCGCAGATGCAATAGCTTGAAGGCATATCTAGAGAAAAGGTTTAATCTTTTAATTTAATGCAATATCGAGTCAACAATCCTCCCATCACACTTGATTAATGTTTATATATGCAACCTGAATAAATATACATATTTCACTAATTGCCATGGTATTGTAGGGTATGCCCAACATGGGATAAATTTAAATAGAAGAGCAAGTATATGGATGGTTTCCATTATGCCAAAGGTGATGAAATCCCAAAAAGAAATGCATTAAATATGAAGTTCAAACCTCACTATTTAGGACTTTGGTGCTTTCTGTCCACTAAATAATAATTTTGCCAGCTTATTAACATATCTATCTATTGTAGTTCATTCTCTCAGCAATGATTACCACGCTTATGATGA
The DNA here is from genome assembly GCA_902810485.1 of Alauda arvensis. NCBI lineage: Eukaryota > Metazoa > Chordata > Aves > Passeriformes > Alaudidae > Alauda > Alauda arvensis. The sequence goes on from CADDXX010000360.1 coordinate 156,614, forward strand.
ATAAGTATTGTAATTTGAGACCTTATTCTAACAGTAATTTTCCCCATATCTGCATTAAATATTGTTCCCTGATTTCCCTCTGCTTGAAAATAGCAACAGACCATTCTGCACATTGCAGTGCAATCTCTAAATAACCATTTTACCTCAGCATACTTTAAGCATAGAAAAAAGTATAGTGCAGAACGGAAGTGAAATGAGCCAGTCAGCATGAAGGCAGGGCAAGGTTACACAGGTAGGAAAAACGTAGCTATATGAATTGTAACAAAATGGATAGGATAAGGTTCAATATCATCCCAGCCACTGGATTTTCCTGAACAAGAACATCTTCAAAACTCCACCAAATTTGGATCTCAAAAGAATTTTTAAACCTCTAGAACATAATGACTCACATGTTGGAGAAGATGAATCAGGACAGACTTATATCTGGCCAAGGGGATTATGACAATATGAAATCTACAAACAAGGTAGAAATGAAAGTAACCTTTGACATCTTAAAAGCCAAAAGCTAGTCAACGAATGACTAGGAAACAATAGCTTGGCCGACCACAGGAGAAGCCCCCAGGATTAATCAATACCCTAAGACAGAGAAGGTATGCTGGAGAAGTCCAAAGGTTGGAGAAGACCCTGCCAAAGTGACAAGGAGTTTTTGGGAGTACAGTTTAGGTTTAAAGTATAACAAATATGTTAATGTAGCAACCCCTATAGGCTATGTGTAAATTCTATAGGATCTTGTGTCTTATGCTGATTGGTTACTGTGAATCAGAATATTCAGGATGGGAAAAGATACAATGTATTGTAACAAGATTGGAGCTCTACTCTCTTCTCTTGCTTCTGCTCTTTGTCTCTCTCTCTCTTTCCCTCTTTCTCTCTCTCTGGGGCTTACTCAAAGGTGYGGCTGGTMGCTTGAGTGAGCCYCCCTTTGGCCACRACTATCACAATAAACTACATGTTTAAAGAGCTAGCTGGACTCCGAGAGATCGCCTCCCCTTGATGCCTTGGGAAGGCTGACCTGAAACAGAGACTGGACAGAGCTAGAGAATAAAGCAGATATTTATTGAAAGGCCCCAGGATACCCCTGGGACACCAGAACCTGACCAGGTGGACCCTGAATAGTCCCCGGCGCCCCAGTCACGAGGCTATACCCTCTAGTAAGTTTGGTTCCATTTGCATGTTGGGGTTTAATTGTCTAATTATAACTCTAGGCTGTGAAGTTTCATCCTTCTTGTTTCTCCCTTCAGTCTATCATTGTTTATGCCTTTGGGTCAGAAAGTTGTCCTTGGTTTCCAGCAGAAAAGGATTTGTTTTGTCTATTTACTACCTACTAGAATTTGATATGAAGCTTAAAACTACACCCGAAACAGCATGGAATCTGGAAAACATAAAAGCTAAAACTAAAGCCATCATTTCCCCTCTTTAGAGGCTTGACAAGAGGCTTTTCCTTGTTGAGTCTCTATTCTAAATATCTAGTACTAATAGATATTTAATAACAAATAAGTACATATCACTAGTAAACAGCTAACAATAATAAACATTTAACTATGGATAAATATCTAATAACAGTAAATATCTAACAAAAGTAAGATAAGGGATAAATATCTAGTAGTAATAATAGTAAACAATAATGAACAGTAATAATGTCYAGTACAATATCGTGTAAAATAATTATTATTTTGAATGGGTTTAGGTACATAGAAGAAATCATTTAAAGCATGTTTTCATCTGCATCAGTCTTTGTTGTTTCTATTCTTATAGTTGTTTCAGGAGCTGAAGCTTTCTTAACTTGGGAGTAGTGAATCTAAGGTCTTTTGCTAGCAATTTTGATGGCAATTTTGAGGGTAGTCAGTAGAACTTGGAATGGGCCTCTCCACCTGGCTTGTAGAGGATCATTGTTTTACTACTTAACATAGACTCAATTTCTAGGTTGGAAGGGGTGTGCCAGTGTGTTTAGTCTTAGGGGTCTGGTTAGCATAATGTAAGGCTGGAGTTTCTGCAAATTGGAACTTAAAGTTATTAGGTATTTTCTGTAAATTAAGTTTCTCTTTCATGTGAATTTTACTTGCAATATGTGGGACCTGGTATGGTCTGCCATATAGGATTTCATAGGGATTGATGTTATCTCTCTGCTTTGGTTGTATGAGGATCTTCAGTAAGGCTATAGGCAAGGCCTGAACCCATGTCATGGATGTTTCTTGACAAATTTTGCTAATTTGCGATTTGAGAGTTTTATTTATATGTTCAACTTTAATATTTGCTTGGAGTATGTAAGGTGTATGCAGATCCCAAGTAATTCTTAAAGTTCGGCTAGCTTCTTTAACTACTGTTGCAACAAAATATGGTCTTCTAACTGATGACATCTTTAAGGGAACCCCAAACTTTGGAATTATATGATTGAGTAAAACTTTGACTACTTCTTTGGCTGTATTGGTGTGACAGGGGTAAGCTTCTGGCTATCTACTAAAGGTGTCAACTAATACTAGTATGTACTGGTATCTCTCTTTGCATGGTAACTGCAAAATCTATCTGCTAGTAATCTCTAGGAAGATATCCTGCTTTTGTCACTCTTAACTCTTTTTTTCATGTCAGGGTTGTTTTTACAGCAGGTTTCATATTTGCTTACTACTGATTATATTATGTCAGTTATTCCCTTTCTTATTATTACCTTCTTTAGATGTTTTAGAAGATTTTCAACTCTAAAATGTGTATTTTCATGTTCTCTTTGAGCTAGCTCTCAAAGGATCGGGGTGAAACTACAACTTGATTTGCTGGTGTAACAGCTCACTCACTTTCTATGATCTCAGCTTTAAGAAACTTGATTARTTTGTCGTTTGTTTGGTCATATTTAGGGGTGAACCCCGACAAATCAGTCTCTTTTTGTGGAACTACTGCTAGAATACTTTTTTCTGTAATCTCTCTCGCTGCTTTATCAGCAAATTGATTTCTCAGCTCTGGAGTGGTTTTCTCTTTTTGGTGACTTCTACAATGCATGATAGTTACTTCTGTGGGTTTTTTAATGTTCTCTAAGAGGGCAAAAATTTGTTCAGCATGTTTGATTGATTACCTTGAGTATTCAGAAGTCTTCTCTCTTTCTAGATGGCTCYATGGGAGTGGACAACACTAAATGCATATTTTGAGTCAATCTATATATTTACCTTTTTATCTTCAYTCAGGTTTAAGGTTCTTGTCAGTGCAATCAGTTTCGTTTTCTGTGATGACACATTTGCTGGCAGGGCTTTTGCCTCAATTACCTTATCTYGTGTGGTTACTGCATAACTTGTCATTTTTTTTATATTTTTCATAACATTGCTTTTATTTGTAAAGAGCTCCCAATCTGGATTTTCTAGGGGTACATCTTTCAGGTTAGGCTGGTTGGAATAGACTTTAATTGTCTACAGTCATATTTTAGGTTTATTGTCAATTAAGGTGGAGGAAAAGAACATGGCAYGGTTAACTACAGAAGTTGTTTTCAGGGTAACATCTTGTTCTAATAACAGWGCTTGATATTTAAGCATCTGGTTACTAGATAGCTAATGCCCCCCCTTTTGTTTTAGTACAGCTGTTACAGCGTGGGGTACATATACTACAATGTGTTGCYTGAGGGTGAGTTTTTGGGCTTCCTGGATTAGGAGAACAGTGGCTGTTACAGCTTTCAGGCATCATGGCCAGCCCTGGGCGRCATTGTTTAATTGTTTGGAAAAGTAGGCTACAGTCCTCTGTTGGCTCTTGAGGTGCTGTGGTAGTACTCCTAAAACTACATTCCGTCTCTCATATGTAAAAAGTTARAAAGGTTAAGTCTGGTTAATCTCAGCATGGAGCTGACATTAGAGAGCGTTTTAGCTGTTTAAAAGCTGCTCTAATGTTTTCAGTCTRTATGATAATTCTTTTTTTAGCTGCTTTTAATGCTCTAGACAGGGGTTTTATTAGTAGTCTATAATTTGTTATCTACAAACGGCACTAACTTACCATTCTCAGAAAAGCTTGTATCTCTCTCATGGTACGGGGTTCTGGGAGTCGACAGATGGCTTCTTTCTGTTCTTTGCTGAGCTGTCRGTGTCTACGGAAGATTTCGAGCTCCAAGTAAATTACTGKTTTTTTGGTAATATGGGCTTTGTTTTTAGAAACTTTATACCCACTCATTCTCAAAAAGTTTAATAAACTTACGGTAAGTCGCACRCAGTTATCTTTAGTTCTGGCTGCAATTAGGATGTCATCTACATATTCAAGGATAACTCCTTCTGGTACTTGTCTTCTCTAGAYTTCTAATTCTTTTACTAGCTGGTTGCTAAAAATTGTGGGGGAGTTCTTGTACCTTTGTGGCAAACATGACTAAGTGAGTTTTCTCCCTGTCTCAGGATTTTCCCACTCAAMAGCAAAAAGCTCTTGACTGTCTTTATGTACAGGAATGCAGAAAAAGGCATTTTTCAGGTCTACAACAGTAAACTACCCTAATTTATCTGTCAGTGTGGTCAAAAGGCTGTAGTGATTGGCTACTACTGGATGTATGTCTTCTGTAATTTTGTTTATCGCTCTTAAATATTGTACTAATCAATAACTTTTACTATCTGCTTTCTTAATAGCTAAAATTAGGGTGTTGAATTTGGATTCACATTGTACTAATAAATTGTGTTGTAGGAATTTATCAATTGTAGGTGCCAATCCCTTTCRGCTCTTTACTTTTAAAGGGTATTTTTTTTTGCCTTACTGGTGTGGCTCTTGGTTTGAGGGGAATAGTCACTGGTTTTGCTTGTTTTGGTCTTCTTGGGATATCACTGGTCTAGACTATTGGATTTACCGCATTTTCAACTTCAACAGGGATTTAGCTTAATGTTTCTTGTACAAAAAGTGCAGCAACTTGGACAAATTTAGATTCAGGGATTATAACTTGTACACCCTTCTCTTTTTTAAATTTAATTTCTGCTTCTAATTTCTCTAGCAAGTCTCTCCCCAGTAATGGTTTAGGAGAGTTAGGCATATAGAGGAATTGATGGGTTACTCAATGCTTCCCTAACTTAAGTTTTAACGGTTGGAAAAAAGGCTGTGTTTCGGTTACCCCTGTTGCCCTAACAAAAGTACAGTCTCATGACTCAGTTTCCCTTCCTGGGTATTTAACAGAGAATAAGCAGCTCTAGTATTTACTAGAAATTTAATGTCTTCTTTACCCAGCTTAGTTATAACTAAAGGTTCTGCTGGGGAAGAAATCTTTGGTCCCCATCACTSAGAATTTGAGTCGCTTGAGGTTTGTATTACAGGGACTTGGGGAACTGAGGAATTTTCTTTCAATGCTGGACAGTCTTTTTTCCAATGTCTCCAGTTCTTGCAATATGCACACTGGTCCTTCTCTGTAGGGGAAGTTTTCTTGGATGACTTTTCCTGAGTTGCTTTTTTACTAGGTTGAGATTTAACTTTTTCAGTTGTGCCTCTATCTTGAAATACCTTCTAAGCAACTTTTAGCAATTTGTCTATGTCTTGGACTCTCTYTATCTTTTGTAGCTTTCTCTTTATATTATTTGAAGCTTGACTCATGAACAAAAGCAYTAGATGTGCTTTGCCATCAGTTGACTCTGGATTTAAATCTGTATATTTAATAGCAGATTCTATTTAGCTTGTTTAAAAATCAKTGGGGGATTCATTATAATTCTGCTTTACTTTATCAATCTTTGACTAGTTTAGGAACACTATGTTTTAACTCATATCCTACTAGGCACTGACATAATTTTAATCTCACCATTTGTTCTGGTGTATTTGGATTTCATTTCGGATTTTCAAGGGGAAATATCTGGGGAACAGTCTCTTGAAGTAATTCTTACAGTCACATGTTAGGCTGGATTAACAGCTCCTGTAATTGGTTTTTGGAGGTTAGGATTTCCCCCCTTTTTTTTCCCTTCTCTCAATGAATTTTCTCCCATTTGTTGCCTAAGAGATGATAATGATGAAACTTTAGAGAAACAAAAAATGTGGCAGAGAGGAAGAAGAGGGGGGAAGGGTGCAGCTGGCTGCAGTCTCTTAGCTCAGGGACTTTCTCTTGGGAAGTACAGACATATGGCAAAATTTTGGCTGGGAGCTGAGGGGCTGGGCTCAACTCCATATTCTCTTGCTTTTGGATTGGAGAGGAGACAGGTAGGCTGCAGTTGCTGTGGGAAGAATTTTCTGCCACTGTGGAGTTCCAGTTTTCATTGCTTCTCCTACCATGAGTGAGTCATTGCTCATAACAGTGGCCATTGAACTGTGACATTATCAACACCTGATCTTACTGGAATGGATCCTCACCATCTATTTGGGCGCCTCAAGGAAAACGCCCCAGGATCCTGACCCCCTTCCCCCTCCAAGGGGATGTAATCAAGTGCCAGGCTGCTGCTGCCCAGCCCGGTTGTTTTTCCTGCTGCTGTTTCAGGTTTTCACTGCACTTAACCCCATACCTCATGTCCTCCTGACTCCCACAGCTTGTGCTATGGCTGCAGAGTTTCTGCTGCGTTTTGTTCACCACCCTGGATGTGCTGGCCTCTACTGTTCCAGCCTGCTGCTCTGAGCTTCCTGCTACAGCCAATTTTGACATCCAGAGGAGCACCGGGATTGGCTGCCCCTGTGAGTTTGTAAAGGAAGCCCCTTTCTATCTCTCCCACCAGCTCACCCCCCATTAACCATATGGAGAGGTGGCTGAGTTCATGCCGCAGCGTTCCCCTCCAGCCGCAGGGGAACCATAACACCCTCCCTTCCTTGGCTGGGAACCAGCAGCACCCCTGCTGGCCTTGGCCATACCTACATCAAAGGGGAAAGTGCATGACAACTGAGAGAAGGGTGTTAATGGGTCTCTGTTTTTTTTCTGTTTGTTGTTGCTGCTATTATTACTGTTTGTTTGCCTTGTTATGCATAAATACATATTCTAGTAAAGAATGGTTATTTCTTTTCCTATRTATTTGCCTGAAAGCTCCCTAATTTCAAAGTAATAATTGGGAAGGAAGGGTGCCATATTTTCCATTCAAATAGAGATTCCCACCTTCTTTGGCAGACACCTGTCTTTCAAACCAACACATTGGTAAAGCTTTGTAGGAGACACTGCTTTTGAAGAGAAGACATATTACAAACCTGATAAAAATCACAGGTAATAGTTCTGGGTGGAAAAAAAGAAATTTGCACATACAATTGTACATGGCTTAATGGTCTAAAACATGCTTATATATACCCTCCACGTTTGCTATATGGCATTTCAATTGAGAGTTGTAATCTATGAAAAATCATTGAGACACTTTCAGTATGAGCACAGACCTCATAAAACCTATTARAATTCATTGAATATGTATTTGAAGTCAATTTACCATACTATTAAGCACAGTCATTGAAGCATGGGTTGATTTATAAGTATCATGTTCTGTGATTTGAAGAAAAATTATAAACCAAAGAGCAGAATTTGGTTTGCAATGCAGTCAAAAATAGTTATTAGGCGTGTCTAAAAAATATTTATCACTTATAGGAGATAGACATCCAGAATGTGCAGATGTTGCATAGTAGCCAAGATTTTTGTTATTCTGAAGGAGTGATTAAACATTCAACGAGGGGAATCCAACTAGATTTTAAAGTGTCTGCACAAGTTTTAATAGCGTAGCCTGTTTCTGCACTGGAAGATGAAAGTATATAGGCTGCATGAACACTACCATAGAAATAGCCTCTTTTGTGGAATCATTTCTCAAGAATAATTCGCACAGCATTGCAGTATCAGAGACGGGCAAGCAACAAGAACACACCRAGATTCATGCAGCAACAGCTGAATTTTATTGTCGGGCTCCCCTTTAATAGGCGCTTCAAATTTCCTGTGTTTAYTAACGTGATTGGTCAAGGATCTTAACTTCACTCAGCTTACTGGCCAATGGTATGGGTGCATTCATACTTCAAAGGGATTGGCTTGGGTCCCCTGTCTGAGTTTGAATCTGGCCTATTAGTAAAATGCCTGGGGAGTGGTTAGCTTCTATCTTCTAATAAGCTAGGCTAGTTGAGTTGGTTTCTGTTCAGCTAAATTATCTGTGCAGCTACAGACCAGCTGTAGCTGTCACACCACAGAACGTAATTCCTACAATCCTTCACTGTGAGGTAGTGTCAGAGTGTGGGTTTGTGTGACTAAAGGGTCTATGGCCAACCCTTTTGCATGCAATGTAGTAGTAATTGTAATAGCAGTTTTTATTCTGCCTATTGTTATATGTACAATTTTTTAGWGTAAATTTTAGTGCCAGCTCTTAACAGCTAGTGTCTGAATGTGCTAAAAGCCTCTTCACAATTTATTCTAGAAGACTTTAGAAGTGAAGCTTGGAGAGGTTTGATTGACCATGTTACCAAAGTAGCAACTTACCTGGCAAGATAAAGATGTCATACAAAAGGTATTTAGGCAAACATAAGAAAATTACAAACTTAGTTTACTTTTAAATGAGCTTARTTATGTGTTCAATTTGTAATTGTTTTTAATCAGCATGTAGAAGGAGTTCTGATTACTAGGCATAGTGGTTATGTCACTTATAGGAACTATACCTGGTTAATCACTGTAATATATGATATGAAATAATTCGTGATCTGTATTAAATGGTATAAAATCATGTGTGCTTGGAATGGGTATACTGAGATTCATATCACCCCTGCCAGTAAAGGCAGAGGTACAGATTTGTAATAGAAAGGACGGGTGGATCCGAGRAAGAGATGGATATTGGGCCGGAGATGATGGTGAGAATGAAATGACTTGGGCACTTAGCAACACTTAATGCCRATATGGGCCTTATCGGTATCACTTGACACTGCATCAGAATACTAAGTTCTCGGAAACCGAATAAGTCTACATCACTGCCTGGAAAGCTATTCAGTCGACCAACTACACCAAAAGAAGATGACATGAATATGCAAAAGGAGATGGAAAAAGAAAGGAGTGTTCCAATAGGCCTCGTCAAAGCGGTCTTTGTGAACTGTGAGTGGGTACGGTGCGATAGAGGCCATGTCTGCAGTTCACCCAGTGCCAATCCTGGGCTTAGCACTGCCTTTGGTCGGTGGCTTTCTGGTATTTTTGTCTTGTGATTCCATAATGAATTATTTTATTAATTTATTATTGGCTGTTCATTTATGACAATTAGGCTTATGGCAAATGCAAACTTCAACTGAATAAACAACCCTCTGAAGTTGATGGGACCACACAATGCATAATAGGTATGCGTGAGCAAGGTTATTTGTTTTGCTATGGGAAACCAAAAAAAAGGCAATTATTTCATTTCAGTGAGTTAAATCTAGCTGTACTCAGAAAAAAATTCCACTCATACAAAACGAATTTTCCTTGAGTAAAGAGGGAGCATCTGGTTAGACTGAATATCAGTTTAGACCACAGAGGGAATAAGCAGTTGTCCACTCTCTGTCAGTGAGCAGGTCCACAAGAAACTGAGAGGRAGCATAGCCAGGACAACTGAGCCAAACTGGAAAAAGTTATTCCAGTTATTCTACACCATAGAGCATTATGTCCAGTATATAAACAGTGGGAAGCTGCCCAGAATGATGTACAATAATGGCTTGAGGATAGGCCAGGCATTGATCAGTGGAGTGTGAGGAATTGTACCATGCATCACTTCTTTTACTTGGGTTTTATCTATCTCTCTCCTGCCCCACTCCTTATTGGTATAATTGTTATTGTTTTATTTTACATTGTTTCAATTATTGAATTGTTCATATCTTACTCCATGAGTTCTCCTCCCCACTGCACTGAAAGTGAGGGGAGTGGATTCAGAAGGGAGGAAAGGAAGACAGTAGCTGTGTGGCATTTAGTTGCTATCTTGACATCTGCCCAAAGTGTATTGCACTTTCCACCAGCTCCTCTAATGTAGAGAAGTATAATTTTAAGGTTTTCTTATCTTTGCCTATTTCTGCAGCTCCTCCCATGAACAAGTATCACATACAATTTCCATAAACTGTAGCTCAATGTCTAACTATTAACTGAAGAGTAGACCCAGGACAGAGCCATGTGAATAGTAAACTATTGGTAGCTATTCATGTTCAACAATAATCTTTATGTGCCTTAAACATGAATTTCATTAAAATTATACAGTTTTCTTATAACAACAACAAAAAAAATTGGATGAGATGCAGAATATCTTTGCTTTTTCTAGTGATGCCTTGGGAAGGCTGACCTGAAACAGAGACTGGACAGAGCTAGAGAATAAAGTAAATATTTATTGAAAGGCCCTAAGATACCCCTTGGGCAGCACAAAAGCTTGACCAGGGCTACACCCCAGGTGGATTCCGAATGGTCATAAAATGGATGCCTGGTCAAGAGGTGTTGCACTTTTATAAGTTTTGGTCCATTTGCRTATTGGGGTTTAATTGTCCAATTACAGCTTCAGGCTGTGAGGTCTCATTCTTCTTGTTTCTCCCTTCAGTCCACCACTGTTTATGCTTTTGGGTTTGAAAGTTGTCCTTGGTCTTCAGCAGGGAAAGGATTTGTTTTGTCTACCTACTCTGTGATGAGAACTCACTAGCACTTAATATGAGGCTCAAAACTACACCCGAGCAGCATAGAATTTGAAAAACATAAAGCTAAAACTTAAGGCATCACTTCACCTACAAGCCTACCACTATATTCAAGATGAAAATTAGACTTGGCACAATTTTGGCTGTGCATCTTCTTTATTTTCTGCCACGTAATGACAAAGAATTAATCTGATTGCTCTTGCAATGTTTTTTGCATGAATCAAAATTAATGGACTAGCATATAGAATCTTATAGGCCCTCTCTGTCTTTCATTTCTTTTGTCATCCTTTGACACTGGCCAAATGCACCCCATTAAAGCCTCCCTCCCACTCACCCTCCCATGCCACAGCTGAGCAGAGGAGAGAAAAAAAAAAAAAAAAGAAAGAAAGAAGGGTTTGTGAGTTGAGATAAAGACTAGGAGTAAACACTCCAAGGGCAAAACAGCCCCAACTTAATGGTACAAAGCTATTGAGATTTAAGAGAGAAGGGACAAATGAGAGACATTGTAAAAAATGGTTTATTGCTTAATCAGTCTCATGAGAGGGAGAGACATTAAGGCTGTTCTATCCAATGCCATCACATCAGAAGTCACCTTAATTCTAGTTACAATGCCTTATATAGGTTTATTAGCCAATCAACTACTTTCACAAAGCCTCTTAGYATCTTCTTGCACAAATCCTTAACTGTTTTGCATTACATGGCTCTACTACAATGTGTCGTTTCTTATCAATCATATAATGCTGCACAAACTCACATTGCTACATCTTAAGCTCCCTATTAACTCTATATCAAGCTTTATTGCTACATTTAAAAATTTTCTACTATCTTCATCAATATATTTTTTCAACTACCTAAAGCATTTTCTGCTTGCTTAAAACATATTTCTGCTTAAATCATAAACCCACGTTCTTGCTTCTTGTCTGTGTAACTTTACTGCTTCAAATCTGTAAGCCTTCTCCAAGGTCATAGAGCAAACTCTGTATCCATTTTCTCTCTCTAAGTGTGTATGCACACAGTTTGGGAGCTTTCTGTGCTTCCATTTCTCACACAAAGCAAATTTATTGCTAACAAAATCAGAGGAGGATAGTGAGAAGTAAAATAAGCCCTTAAAAACAGCTTCTTTTCCYCCAGACCCTCCCTTCTTCCCATCAACAGCATAGGGAGACAGAAAAGGGGGGTTCTGGTCAGTTTGTCACCCGAGATTTTCTGCTGCTCAGGTAGGCGAGTCCTTCCCCTCTGAACCTGTGGAGACAGTTCTCTGTGAACTTCTCCAGCATGGGTCCATTCTCACAAGCAGCAATAATCCCAAAACTGCTGYAGCATGAGTCCCTCCCACAGGCAAGTAGTTCTCCCAAAACTGCTGTGGCTTGGGTCACTCCTCAACAGGATACAGTCCTCYAAGGACTTCCTCCAGCCTGGAAGCAGGACTCCCTCTCTCCCCAGTGCACCCTCATGGGCTGCAGCAGCACAAACGCTTCACCATGATCTTCACTACAGCCTGCAGAGGAATCCCAGCTCCAGCACCTGGAGCACCTCCTCCCCCTCCTTCTTCAGTGACCTTGGTGTCTCCATGTCATTTCCCTCACATGTTCTCACTGCCTACTCTTCTCTGGCTAGGAAAAAAMCTGTGCACTTTGCTTTGATTTTCTTCTTAAATATCTTATCACAGAGGCATCACCAACCTCTCTAATTGGTCCAGTTTTGGCCAGCAGAATGTCTGTCTTGAGACCCCTCAGAGACTGGCTCTGCAGGACATGGTGGAAGCTTCTASCAGCTTCTCACAGAAGCCACTGCCAAAAATCGGGCTGTGCAAAACCAACACATCTTCAAATGGATTTTAACTGATGATTTTTTTTTTTTTTTTTTCCCTCAGGAGAAAAAAATCCAATTGCGGTAAAGGTTAAAATTCTGCTTTGAATTTTAAGGAAAACATTTCAATTTCTTGACTCAAAAATAACTTCTGGTGTAAAGTTGTTATTTTGGTGATTTGTTGGGTTTTTTCCCCCTGCATTATGACTGTAGTTAATAATACAAAGTATTTAAAATCTCACTGCTGGATCGGAAATATTTTTTCTCAGGGCCTGAGTATATTCTATTTGATCAAAATTAGTGGTTGCAATTACATTTTCAGTTTATTGAAAAAACTGCATTAAATTATTKTGTTCTAGAATTAGCCATAATAGTTGCCCTAGTTTATTTTTAATTATAGATAAATAATGATACCTGAGTTCCTAGGGTGAAGCCTAACCCGTAAGTGAAAGGTCTTGAGTGATTATCAAGGTAAAAAAATCCTCATTGCCATTTTTAATTTCAGGAAAAGGAAATAAAATTCTTCTGAAGCTTATACTAATGCACTGAGATTCATTTCTGGTAATCAAATATATATGTTGCTTGTTGACATGAACTGCATATATTCAGTTGTAAGGAAACATTATAGAAGTTATGTACTTACAAAATCATAGAATCACAGAATAACTAGGTTGTAAAAGATGTTCGAGATCATCAAGTTCACCCTATAAACACCTTGCCAACTAGACCATGGCACTAAGTGTCACATACAGTCCTTTCTTTAACACCTGCAGGTATGGTAACTCCACCACCTCCCTGGGCAGCCCATTCCAATGCCCAATCACTCTCTGTGAAGGACTTCTTCATAATGTTCAGTCTTAATCTCCCATCAGATTTATTAAGACTGTGTCCTCTCATCCTGTTGCTGGGGGAAGAGACTGACCCCATCGGGCTACAACCTTTAATATAAAATGTGTCACTGTCATTGCATCTGTAAAGTTCTTGCTTAGTTGTACTGTGGATAATAATATAAACATTTTATAAAAATGTTTATATTATTATACACAGAAATGTTTGTTCTGGAACAGTTTGGGGGGAAAATGCAAGGTTATTTTAAAGTGTAGAAAACTAAATGGTGCAGAGGTAGCTGGGGAATGTATTTTAATAATATTTGTATTAGGAGAAGAAGCTGAATTTTCAGTAATCAAAAAATATGAGCAATTTATTATTTTTCCCTCATTTCTCATGGTACTGTAACAGATAACAGGGTATATCCAGCATATATTCTCACTGACAGCTGTTTATAGTCTTTTYCCTTTTAAAGATGATCTAATAATGTTTTAGAATCTGCTAAATTTTCTTCTTTTGAGAAACTGGACTGCATATGAATTTCTGTAAGGTCATAATGCATATACTACTTTGTGCATACTGAGTCTTTTGATTTAACACTATAGAACAAAACTTTAAAAGAAATATTTTAAGACAGAATTATTTGTTATGTCCTGAGGAGAACAAAAAATTCYAGAAAAAAACATTCTTTTACTCACTAGTTTATTCTTTATATTAAAATTGGCTTAATTTTAAACATTAGCTCTTTCAGATGATGAAATTTTGTAGACATAGACTCTTCTTGGAATGACAGTTCATAGTCCTGCAGATCTTTTGCCAGTCTTTACTCCCTGTTAAAATGATGATGCTTACTAAATTTTGACACACCTTGTCTCATTCTTGCATTATTAATAGTTCTAGGAAAGAAAAAAAGCAAAAACAAAACCCCAAAAGAACCAAGGAAGCTTTCCAAAAGGAATCACAAAATACTTACATAGCTTTTATTCCATTGTGGCTCAGGAAATCTCTTAACTGTCTTGAATTATTCATAATAGACCAACTAAAYGTAATATTTTTCCATGTTGAAACACACTGCTTTGGATACTGGTTGCCAAAGCAGCTCAGAAGAGAATTCAATGATTTTAGATAAATACTTACAGGAATACATTAAATACATTATTTTTTAAAAACCCCATTTATTTACATGAATCTTGTCTTGTGGTAGGTGCAAATTTCTACAGCAGAACAGTACCAAGAACATGAATGAATTATTTAAGTCCAAGCTAAAATTAATTTAAAATCTTACAAAAGACAATACCTCTTGGGTTAACTAGCATCTTAAATCAGTTAGTTTATGGTAATCTTACATAGTTTTATACATATGTAGTACTTGTAGATGCAATGCTTACGTGCTACATATACTTGTAYGTATATATATATGTATCTTCTTAACTGTAATTGGAACATGCAGTATAATGGTGCAATAGCTTTCTGAATTGTTCCCTTTTAGAATTCAGAGAACTCTACTTCCTAACCCAAGGCTAAGATTTTTTTGTCCATATAACTTATATATCTATAAAAGACAATGATTTACCAAAGGAGATGAGTGAAAAGAGATGAATTTCCTTTGAAGAAGACATCATTTACCAAGAACAACCCTACTTCTTTTTCTGTTTTTTTTTCCAAGTGAAAATCTCCACTGTCTAATAAAAAAATTCCACTATTTTCACAGACTTTGGATTTTAGGGTTTAATCCTTCCCACTTTGTATCCAAGTCAGTGAAGTTGATCCTGATATTAAGGAAGAGAAAAATTAATTCTTTGGATTATTTCCCAGATTATCTTGATCCCAGTATGTATTCTCAGAAATTGCCTGGTTTGGTAAGACATCCTGAGTGTGACAAGGTTTCATAGTTTTGTGTTAGCAGATAGAATGAAAATAAAGAGTAGAAGATGGTGCTCACCTAATCTTGAAATGAGATTTTAAAAAACCTTAAATCATTGTGGACTTGAGTGAAAGGAAAGTGTTTTACTGAGCCTCTGCTTGACTACATTCAGACTTAAACTATAAAGCACATAAATGSACTTCATTAACTTTTGAAATAAAATAGTAGCAAGTTACTGTGATTCACTACAGTAGCTCAAGTATCAGCACCTTAACCTATAACATATAAACTGTACATGTGGGAGCATGTAACAAGCTGTGRGTTGAAATTGGATTGCTTGAAGGGAGTTGTTGCAAATTCTTTACTGAATGGTAAGGTCACATGTAAGTGTTTCTTTAAATTGTTTGTGGTTAATAGATACAAACAAAAGACCCAACAAAATAGTTCACTGTGTAATGTCAAAGTATTTACCGGAGTTAATACATACACATTAACCAAAATTTCCTTCAGGGCCTGTAAATATAAATTAGAAAAATTGAAAAATTACATGAAAAAGATAAACAACTTGGCAAAGACAAAATTTCTATTTTCTTGTTGATTGCTCCTCCAATACAATAATGAACAGGAATGCAACAGCAATACATTAGGTCTGTGTATCCATTTCAGCACCAATTACTTTGATAAGGATTCTAGAAGCAGTGAGTAATTTCAATGAATAGGTAAGAAGTAAATTAAATATACTTCTAACACATCTCTGAGGATTTATGAACCTTCCAACATCAAGTTTCATTATACTTTTGTGTGCTAACTCAAACTTTTATTTCACATTAAGGGAATCCTAAGGGAATAAAAACTAGATTATGTAAAGMACTTGAACACTAACTCTTTCTCATCAAATAGGAAGATCAAGTCACTGACAAAACTCTTATGAGAGTTCTGTCTAAATTCATGGAAGCCATTGCAATAGTGTCTTAGTTTAAGAGAATTTTAAGAGGTGGACACTAAAATGAGTTACCTCCCCTTACAGTTTTACCCTATCCCTTTCCACCAATAAGGAGGAGAAACAAAAATGAATAGATAYGTGTGAAAAGCTAACCACTTACTTTAAAAAAAAAAAAATTAACAGTAATTGTAACTAGTTACAAAGTTGCTGAAATCTCCCAGACTCCCTGGGAACAAAGAGAAGCCCAAAATGGCGGCATACCTCCCGAAGATGGCAGTCTCCACAGACAAGCRTGTGTTGGGAGATAAAGAGAAAATGGCAGCAGCCTTCTGCCCACTCCTCAGCCCCCCCAGTCTCTCCAGCTGCAGCAGTGGCTCCATCAGCAAATGCAGCTGGCATACTCCTGCAGCTGGTACTCGGTCAAGGGCTAGAAGTCGTGGAGGGATTTCACCTTCCTTTCTTGAGAAGACAGCAAGGCAGCTGGCTGTGGCAACCTGGACTCTGTGTCTTCTCATCTTGTCAGTGGGCAGGCTGGGGTGATTGCACGGAGGGGTGCCAGTCCACTCAGTGCAATACCATGGCTGCAGACAGGCACTCACAGAATCACCTTGAAGCAGTCCAGCACTGCAAAACACACCCTTCTGGGGAAAAACAAACACCTGGAGTGACCCCCCTCAAAAAGGAACAAGAGAAAACCCAGAAGGGGATCATGAATCCACTCTTCCTGAGCTCTATGGCAAAAGCCACGGGCTAAGAYACAAGCCAAGAGGCAAGCCAGCTCTGCTTGGGCAAATCCAGCTTTGAAATAAACCCAGGCATACACCCCACTCTGTCCCATGGTTCTGTTTTCCCAATGCAGGGTTTTAAAGAGACTAACATTTTTGGGCACAGATAAACATAATAACATTTATGTTACCCAGGAGTAGGAATCTTCTTCTATCTCCTCATCTTATACTCCTGTTATACAGATCTTAACAAATATTTCCTTTCAATAAAAAAGGAAATCTCTTTATGCCAGTCATACTCATCACCAACTTTTCTATTTGCTCTTATTGTCGGTCAAAAGATACACGTTCTATAGGACTTTTAGAAAGTAGTGTAAAGCCTGTTTGATTTTTTTCAACTATTGGATTGTGTTTAAATGTATGACATTTAGGCTCATTACTGCATCATTAAAAATACTGTGTGTCAGAACAACWTAACTGGATGGTCCTTATGGGTTTTCTCCAACTTGCAAGATTCTGTGATTCTGAGATTGCAAGCTCTTCATTTAGTTGTTTTAGGTACTCTTAAGACAAATAAATGGTCAATCAGAAGTTGGATACATTTATGATGATTTTACATACTGTCATGGGTTTGATGAGGGTGATTACTAAATTACAGTAATTACTAAATTACAGTAACAGAAAAAACACCCCACACAAAGTACAGTACATACAACAAAACWGAAAAACCAATCAATGTTTTTGACTGCATTTTGCAGACAATACATGGAACAAATTCAACAGTGGAGGATAAACAACAATTTTGGTTTTGACTTGGAGGKTTTTTTTTGTAGCTCCTATATATGTATGAACAGTAATACCACCTTGAATTGGCTTGGGTTTTTTGGCTTGGTTTGCTTTCATATTATAAATGTTGTTTGTGATAATTTGTAAGTAACTTGCAATCTTAATAATCATATTTAAACAACTATAGGATTATTAGTACTCCCTAATTCATGCAATGCATCTCAATGAATTTACAATATGTCAGAGCCTGCAGAAGAGACTCAGTATTTTATTTTTGTTAAAAGGTAGGAAAATATATGCCAGTGTTTGTATGGGGGACTTTGATGGTGGATTATAGGCAGGAGGTTGAAGTAACCTGCCTGGGAGTGATGAATTGCTGAACATTCTGCAGATGTAATTTCACGTAGAAGTGAACAAAATACAGGACTGAAGAATCCAGCTGTATTTAACTGGTTGCTCCTGGTCCTATTATTTTTATGCAGTATAAGACTATAAATTAGGAAACATACGTGGTTTATTATTTTCTGGAAAACTGTGCCCATTCACTTCTGCCAGCATGGACATAACTCTAGTGTTTCCCAATCCCACTAAAGCTAGTTCATAATGAAAAGATGTAGTTTCCACCTAAGTGAAATCAGGGCTGCATGGCCATAACCATAGCATAGACATCTCTTGCACAAGTAAAGCTCTCTTCTACAAATGTAAATCCATTTTGGGCATTTTTACATTCACCCCAGGACATGTTCACTGCAGGATGTCTTCTCATATGCAATAAATCCACAACTTGTTGAACTGAYGTACAGGTAGACACTGACTGCAAAGTGACTGTGAAAAATCCATGCATAGCAGGCTGTTCCTGTGATACAAAAACACCAGTGCCTTATACTGCAGCTGTACTGATTACCTAGACAGAGAAGTTCTTGCTTGGTTGACAGAATGGTCAAATTAGGTCTGTGATGACAAAACGATGTTGTCCTACACAACTGAGGATCTGAAAGTGCTCTTCCACATAAACTCACTGCAATGGATATAAGCTGCATATAATCCTTGAATAGCAATGGAATTGTTTAGAAAGCCAGAAAATAAAAACTAGCCAATGTATTTTCTTACATTTTTCTTCAACAAACAGATTTTCAGAGGCATATGAATTCTGACTAAACTTTCTGAAGCAACCACACTTTCAGGGAAATAGTGATCTAATTAGTAAAAGACTGCAGTATGACAACACTTGTAATGTAAGTCCTGATTTTAAAATTAAATCTGGATCAGAATGAGTACTAAGTGTTTTTGTTTTGTGAACTTATTTTCTCAATGCTGGCAATACTCATTTAATGGCTGTGTTGTTCATTTGTATTTTTCTCCGTATSAAGAAATGGAAGAATATTTATTCCGGCAAAGCACCATAAACCAAGCTGACTTGCATTTTTGATTTTAATTACCACTAACTTGACRTAGTCCTTCTTGCAACAGTACCATAGGAAAGATTTGAAAAATAAATAGTAATAATTATTACACTCCTGTATTGTTCCATTCTAGACCGACATAAGTAAAGTAAAATAAACCACAATTCATGAAAGATTAGTATTTTAACTGGAAACTGCAGCGAGCTGTTTACTGCACGTAGGAAAGATATATAAATTCTTATGATGTTGGAGAATCCCAGATTTGCCAAGAACACTCTTTTTTGTACCATGAAAAGAAGMAGCAGTGTGAATTATATACATACACTATCTTTCCAGTCAATTAGCAGCATGTTACTAGTCTGAACTTCAAAACATTTCAGTTTACTAAAGCATTTCTTTTCCTGCACTGAAGTGCACATCTACTACAATACTTTAAGAAGTTTGTCACCTAGACTGTGATAGGTAAAAACAGAAGTTTGAAACACTTATGGCTCCTACTCACCCAGCCTGCCCCTCTGACAGGGATGCTGCACCTGAGGCATGGATATCTGATCCTTTCGTCAGTCAGCTCCTGGACTTTTCAGCCTGGTGTATTACAGTTCATGATAGGATGAGACATACCAAGTTCAGGAATGGCAATGTCCAGAAGTGACTAAGACTAAGACACCTGGGGAAAGTAATAGTTTCAGCTGTTTTTAGCATTCAGGACTATCAGAGACTTAACAATACACATACATCCTGTGCCCTTATCATACTACCACAAAAGCAATTCAAGCCAATAACACCATCTCTAAAGTAGCAATGCCAGGGCTTGATCCTGTGTCCCACCATTGTGTAATGAGGCAGTAACTTGTAAGGAGGGAGCAATGCATAGATTGAGATGGGGAGTGTGTTGTGTGGTGACAGGCACTACCTGGCTGTCAATACTTTGCCAATTCATTAAGTTCAGCAGTCATTTTTCTGAAAGTATCAGTGGTTTCTTACAATGTGCATG
>CADDXX010000360.1:176687-217261 GCA_902810485.1 Alauda arvensis
CTGAGTTTTTTGGATTTTCCTTCCCCAGCTAAACACAGAGATGAGAAAAAAAATTGGGAGACTTCTGTGATATTCATCATTGAAACTCACAACATKTAAAGGTTAAGAACAAGTTCAAAGTCTGGATGTTTATCTGAAGAAAATTAAGTTTTCCTTTGAGACTTTGAAAGAAGTCATAGGATTTATCCACTCAAATGAGTGAATGAGAGTTTAATCAGTTTATGGGACTCAAGAGGTAAAGAGTCACATGAGGGACCAGTATGACATTAACTTCTACTTCCCATCAAGCCAAAAATACTTCAGGAACAGAGGTTTAGGATATTTTAGGATATTTTGAGAGTTTTCCTTGAAGGCCTCATTCCCAGTCACAAGCTGTAAGCAATCAATGGGAATTAGCACATGTCCTGAGGCATTAAAAATATTCCTTTCCAGGAATATTGCTTCTGCCAGAGCAAAGCTGAACATACTACTCCAGTTTAAACACAGTTTTAAAGCATTTCACCAATATTTGGTTCAAGATTGGTGAAAAGATATGAGACAGCCTAAGTTWAATTTGGACTGCTCCTCAATTTTCAGTACAAAAATTTTATTACATTTCCCTTACAAACTTTAATGTTGAATCTCAGTTACTTAATGCAACAGGAAATTTAAAAGCATGGAAGATGAAAAGAGTTATGATAAAAAATTACTGAGATGTAAAATAAATATATCAATTAATAATAAAAATAAGTGCCATTTTAGATGAAATAAGTAATTAAATCTAATAAAATCTGTCTTTTAAAACWAAGCATCAAATTAAGCTACAGGCTACAAGACTTCAACAACCCAAATCATCAAATACACACTGAAAAAAACCAACCCTTTTCATCCTTGTATCAGTGATAGTACTTCATACTGCAGTAAGGAAAAGTGTTGAATTAGAGCATCAGCAGTGTTGCCTTTTCAGCCCYAAAATCACAAGCCAAACAACATTAAAATGATAAAAAGCAGTTACCATTTATTGAAAGCCCTCCAGGTGCACTTATGGTAGAATGTACATGTGATATAGGGCTTCAGTACTTTTATTAAATTTATTAAATTAGCATAATTGACAAAAATTCCTAATTAGAAGTACAGTTAATGAAGTAATCCCCTACTTGTTTCAGCCCCCTTACTGAAGCCTCCCCCTTGCTTCTAGCCTTGCATTGAATATGTCTAAATACATGGGAAAGTGATTTGGCCTTGGTTCACTGAAAAAGCAAGATTAGTACAAGATTTCAGGAACGTGTTTATCTAACCTAACGGGGTAGTTAGCTAAGAAACTATACAACTATACAGTAATAGTCTATAGAGTTATGAATACATGAAAAATATATAAAAAGCAAATCTTCTGGCATCAGCAAAGCAATGGTTAGAGAAAATGTGTAGGAATTCCGAAACKATTCGACTTCTATTCCTAGTACTAAATATTATTTTGAATTTGAATAAATGTCTCCATTTCAGTGATTGTCCCATCTGTTTACTGCAATAAACACACTCAGCTAACTAATGAGTTTTTCTGGCATCTGTTCCTCTCCTTTTTATGCTGTGTCTAAGTAACTATAGTCTGGAGAGCAAAGTATAAACTCCAATCTGCAAATATTATGTTTCCTTAATTTAGTCCACAAAGTTAACCACTAGTCCACCTGTGAAAGAGATGTCAAGCTCTTTCAAGCCTTATGAATTGTTTAACCAKCTCAGGGGACAGTGTGTTTCTGTTATAGATCCTTATTTTGTTCCTTTTTATGAATCATCGTATTTTTCAGTGAGGGAGTGTGTTGCTGCAGCATATGAGAATAGTTATCACATTTGGAGCAGATATGAACAGCATGTACTTAGTATCAATTTTCCCTTTGTCCTCACTTGCCCTGAGCACATGAGATATTGTAAATGGAGATTGTCTGGAACAAAAAGCTCCCCCTCCCAGCAGGATGATAAACAAGACAGCATGCATAGGCAGTATTTGTGGTTGTGATGCTCTCTTGTGACAGGGAACATGTGAAGCTATTTAGCCAATAAGCCATTTTAAAATGCCATATTCTTTATCCAAACTTCACTTGAGCACTAAGGTGCATACAATATTTCAGACTACATCCACTGCATCATGTAATGTGACCAAATCTGCTGCCCAGGAGAAGCACACAAATTTTAGAGTCTAGGACTCTCAGAGTTCTTAAAGAGTGTACACACATTAATTATTTCTCTTTGCTCACAGACAACCAGATCCTCCACCCCAAAATTTATGTTATTGGCTGCAAAAAACTACCATGAAGTTGCATGACAACTGAAGTCCTATTCRCACAGTGTGTACAGCTGAATGGAATTCAAACTTTAGCAAAGACAGTTAACACAGCTATATCTGTTTTGGCCTGTATATTAACCAAATTTTTTCAATCATGTAATGATAACTCATCTGAGCTCGTGTAACAGAAAAAGAGAAAGAGAAAAAGATTGCATTTAATTTGACGACTATTCCATCTGTTATTTACAGCATGGACATTTACTCTGCCCAGAAAATGTCCTAAGAAAAAGAAAGCTGTGTCTAGCATTTTGCGCAGATACAAAAGCTGTTGGTTGTGATCTTCATGGAAATGCAATATTGTTTATTAAGCACTTCTAAATTATAGACAGTGATTTTTTTTGTTTGCATGAAAAATCCATGAATGTGCAGAGAGGTATAGAAAACTGAAAAATGCAAAATTATCTGAACAGCTCTCTAAAAAATTATTATTTTAARATATTTTAAGCTCAGTAATCCTGTTTGACATAAACTGAATAAAATATTAGAATAAAAAGAGAGCCTTTCAATTTCAACAGTTTCAGCAATCCAGAAATAATGTTATGCCTAAGGAACACTGAGAAATACAAGCATTAGTTGCAAGAGAAAAAATACTTCTTCAGAAAACTCTTCCAGCTGTTCAATCTCTGGGGACTAATAACTGATTGGTAYTGATTTGCGTGGTCTCCAGTCTAGTTCCCCACTGGACACATGACCAAGCCAGAAAAATAACATCTTGCCATAACTAATATTATTGTTGAAAGTTTCAGGAAAATGTCCAAGATTGAATAGGTCCAAGAAATTCTCATTTCAAACCTGACTGTCACAAACAGTTATTGTACTGAGGCAATTGGGTGTATTACAGCATTGCTGATGATGTGTACCTGTTCTGCCTCAAAATTATCTTTTCAGATAAATCACCCTCAATTTTACATGGCTGGTACATAATCCTGAAGAATCAGTATTTCTCTGATYTTTTCAGAGGCAATATAAAAGCAACAGCATTTTAGGTTTTAGGTACAGCATCAGAATATCATGGGTTTTTTCCCCACCCTTTGTTTGTCTTGTGATAAACAAATAAACTTCAGTTCATCACCCTCTCATGAATGGCAAGAAAAGAATTACATATTGACATGAAGGACCTGTAGCAAGTGGAAGGAGATAGAGAATTTAAGTAAAATATAGCATTCTAGTAACACTATAAATACGGGAGTCCTATGCTTTTTTTGTCAGTAGAAACTCTTGTCTGTGACATCTCTGGAAGCAGAAGTTTAATCTCGCAGGAACTTTGACGTCACCTTCTAAAGTACATGGTTACCTCRTTGTAATGTAGCTGTTCATATTAGCAAAATAAGAAGAGCATAGTTAGTTTGTATTTGGRGTATTTTAATGCATTTTAGTTGCATACAGATTAAAAAATAGATGCCTTTAACCTCTTGMGGAGCTTTTAAAACTCTTTCTACTTACAGTCATTTCTGTGAGCCTCAGATGACCTTCTCTTAGCAGGCCTGACTTACAAACTAAGCCTAAACATCAATTTAGGTTAGGAAGGAAAGGAAAAAAAACATAGTGAGGACACCATCCACTTTAAAGTACATTGGCAGCTGTACGTAAAATAAAACAAATCTCCCTGTACAGGATGTTTCCTTAGGAATACATTGGGAACAGCTCCACTTCCCAGCCAGCAACAGAACAATCCGAAAAAAGCATACTTGAAAAGAAAGGAAGTATGCAGCATGGTACATGACGCAAGCCTGGGTGTAAATGAGAAACTGAATCACTAGCACAATATGCCATTACTTCTGCTGTAGTGACAGGCCAATGCATAATTGCAGTGATATTCCCCAACTCATTCTAAATTTGCAATGCCTCGGGCTTCAAAATGCAGAGGAAAGTTGTGGCTAAGCATGTCAGGTCTTCTATGTGTGTTTTCTGAAATAATATTTCAGAAAAACAAGTTTACAAAACTCCCTGTTTGCTAAGGCTGAAGACTTCTATCTATGCCTGAGTTTGCTATTCTGAACTAGTGCTGCTGTAGCAAGACAAAAACTTTCAGCAATGCACAGTCTTCTGGTGGGGATTTCAATCCAGCAAATTTTTCACCCTTTTACTGCTCTCTTTAAAATGAAAATAAGCACACATTTTAATGGCAAAAATGACACATTTATTCACATTTCTCATAGGAAATATTTTCTGCTACATAGTACAAGATTGATATAGGGAGGCAACCCTAGGATTCCTGATACGATTCTTTTCTGAAGACAAGTTCATAGTAGTGAAACTCAAGAGGTTTATCACTGCCTGGTGTATTGCTTTTTTCTACAATGATCAAATGCCTTGAAGAAAAGTACCTTGGGACACCAGAATGTTGGATAAATTTAGTTTTATTGCAAAAATTACACTAAATTATAATTACACAAGATTTTAGCTATTTATTTATTTATTTATTTATTTCAAGGGTGTTAATTCAAAAATATTTACAAATTAAGAATATTTCAGTATTTCCTACAACCCGCTATATTAGAGCTTCTAGGTGCATTTACAATCAGGTAACTTGTTGAATACATTATATTTCACACAATGGATTGTCTTTTAAAATACATTCAGATACATCTGGGATTACCTTATTTTTGTCAAAGCAGACACTATTGTTAAGAATTTATTTGCATTAAAATAAGTTCCGCATTTTCTCTACCCATGAATAATCTGAATAATCTATTTCCTGAAAAYGGGCTGCTGTGTTTCTCATATAAGGACTCTAATAGTCATTTATGTGTTTTACTTTAAGAAAGAGAAATCATGCATAGCTTTACTAAGCATTTTGAATGTTTCTTGTGGTCTGAAGTTCTCATTAAGAAAATGAAGGTTGGCAAACTTTACTTGCCTTGGTCATAAATTCTTCAAGATAAATACGTGGTTAAAAAAATGCTCACACACAGCTCCATAGATTTCAAATGCAATCATAGTACTATGTGATTAATCATACAGAATCAAGAAAATATATCTCAAAAATTCTGGTGAACTCCCATTCATGATGATTCTATATTCTGTTAACTCACTACTGAATCCTTTATGCAATTTTCTTTTTGCCATGAGAATAATTGTTAACAAATTTTCTGTCTTYCCACTACATGTTCAGCAATTAATGATGGTGAAGTATAAGGTGCCTATATGGCAGAATCTTATCTATTATCCAAACATTAGGCAGACCAAGTCTCTTGCCGGATCTTTAATGACAAGAGAACCATAATATTGTAATTATGATTCTCTTGTGCCACACCATATGCCCAAAAGGCCAGGAAACATCACATTTAATACATAATGAATCACCATAAATTAGGATATGTCAATAAAAAGCTGGGAAGGATTTTTAGCTTTGGTATTTTTGCTCACTGTAAGGATGCCAACTGTGTCAGCAGAGGATTAAAAATGTTTWAATTCATGTTAATGGATAGAACTACCACTAGTTAAAGTCTAGAACAATGTCACCGAGTCAAATAGTTGAACAGGAAAGCATACTTCAAAACACTTTACTACTGAACAAAAATGTCATAATAGATGTTGCAATATTTGATTACAACCTAAACTCTAATTTTTCTAAAGCATAAAACATGTCAGATAAGTGATGAATACTTCCAGGTAGTCTTTACTATAATACTGAATAACCTGCAGATGCATTTTTACACACAAGCCTGGAAGATAGCTGTKCACCATTCATACCTACTGCCACAGAAAGACTGAATGGAATTTTGAGCATTTATATATTTGATAATTTAAGAGCAGCAGAGTTGTTATTATTATGTCTTCTGGTTTAAACTGTAGCTAAATGTAGTTGAGGGAATTGTTGATCATTATGGGTGTACATATGCAACTTCACAAAGTATATCATTTTGACTCCTGCTTCCTTGTGTGTTGTGATTCTACTACCTCATCTGAAAGGTTGTATCACTTGTCTACAAGCAGAATGATTTCTAAACTACTGTTCCAGTTCCTATGCAACAGACACCATAAAAAGCCTTGCTGCAAAGTTTTTAATCACTGCAATAAGACTACATACATAAGCAAAATTAGCCTGTTTCTGAATTAAAATGTTGTGCTATAAACCTGTCCTGGTTTAGGGAAAATTTGGGAGAAAACCTCCCAAATTGGGTCCCTCTGGAAAGCAAATCGAAACAGCCCCTCCCCCCTATTGGTTTGGGGAAAAAATATCTCCTTAGAGGTGAGTGGAAAAAACTATTTATTTAACAAAGTGCCTACAAACATAAAAATGAATAATATGAAACAATAAAACCTGGCAAAATTGAGAAAGTCCATGCAGTGGGAGCTCGGCTTGCTCTGACTGTTATCAGTCCCTCTGATGATGGAAAATGCCAGCCTGGGCCTGGTGGCCCACTGGTGTGGACTCCAGGTGCTCTCATTCTCGTGAGTCTTTCAGTCCAAGAGCAGGTTTAAAACAGTCCCAAGAAAAAGGAAAAGGAAAAAAAAAAGTCCAGGGAACTTCTCTGCCCTAGCTAGCTAAAACTAACTAAAAGCAAAGGAGATCTCTGACCCGCTGCCTTTCTGTACTTCAGATGAACAGTCCAGGAGCTGGAATGCGGAGGAGTGAGCTGCTTTTCTGAAAACAAACTCTGCACTTCTCTTTACTCGCCCTTTGCTCTTGGAACCAGTCTTAAAGGTACAGAACACAATATCTAACACAGACAGAACAGACGATTTGGGAATACAATCATAATAAAGTCACCCTAGGACAAAACTTCAACCAAAGTAAATAAAATAACAATACACAGGATACAAGTGATGCCAATATTTATTCTTAAACAGAAATAYTTTTCACAGGCATGTGTGTGTTAATTACATCTACCCAAGTGATGCAAACAAAAAAAAAAAAAAGCAACAATTTCTGCTAGGCTGAAGAAATCAGTTCGTTTATTAAACAATATACTACAAGACTTTCATCTAAAGATCTCAGTGTACCCTGGAAGAATCAAACAAGTCCCATATTAAAACCTTGTGGTTGTTATTTCCTCACAGTATGAATTAAGCACTCAGCACTTAAGTCATAAGACTCAGTCAAGTCACGAAGTGCTTTGCATCTTTGGAAATCTTTCTCAGAAAAGTTAAATGATTAATTAATATGAGTTATTAATAAACCTGCATTGTACAGATTTCCATTAGAAACTGAAATCTGACATATTCTGTCAGAAAGTTTTCTTGATTTCCTCTGAAGCATACAGTTAAAAAAGAAAATGCTTATAGATTTTTATGAATCCAAGTCTCTTCTAGGAATACAAATAAGTCTTTACATGTGTTCAGTACTCTGTAGATCACAATAAAAATGCCAATCTACTGTAGATTCTTTGCTAATTGAGAGCTGAGAAAATTCAGCAAATTTTGGTGACTAAAGGGAAGCAGTTAGGTAGCAGATTCTTCAAAAACTTAATCTGAACTCTAAGTTTGAAAGCCTGTACTATATGAGTATTACACAAAGAGCAAATTGGTACAGAGAAACCTTATAATATGTCCTCTATCCTCTAAATAAGTAAATTAATATAGTCAATTGAATGCTAATGTGCATTTTTAAATTTCTTTTTATTTTTTGCTCTTGAGTTCATAAAGKAGTCTCCCTCCCCAGCTCCACCTATTTTCACTTGACAAGTGAAACAAGTAGCTGGGTTTTCCACATCATCAAGGACTGAAATGTTTTCTGTATCAATACAGATTTTTTCCAGGTAAAGAGGCTATTGGCCAAATCTAGGAGTTACAGATATTGTCACCCATAAACTACTCCAAATGTTATTTGCCAGTTGCAGTGGGAAGAAAGGACAACCAGTTTCTGCCATGTGGCCTTTGCTAAGCTCTTTTGTTCCACTTCTGGATTAATAACTTTTAGGAGAGTCAGTAGGGAACCAGTTTCAGTATTGTGCGTTATGTCTTTGATGCCTATCTTCTACTCTGCAGCATATTAGTGAGCCAAACATTTACATGCCTTCTTGGCATACACTTCATGATACTGAGTGCATGTATCTATGCCTATTTATGAATCTGTATCGGCCACTAGATTTGGAACTTGTCTTTGTTATTGTATCATAAAACTGTAGCTCATTGCAACTACTTTTGCAGTATACTCTATGTCAGTGTGAAGAAAGATTGTACTTGTGACAGTTGTTACTTTCCTGTATTCACTAAATACCACTTCTTGATATAAGCATCAAATTTCCCTACAATCGGGTTATGCCATAAAGTTCTTTGCAAACAACTATGTTTGTAAAGATTGGAGACTGTAATTAATGTACAAATGAATCCTGTAATGAAACAGAATGGAGAAAGAAGAGAAGTAGGGAAGTCTAGCTTATGTTCTAGACTAGGCATCCTGTATTAATGTGGCAGTCTGCAAAGAAAATAAACAAAAAGRAACAAAGAACCTAGACACAATTATATGGGGTCCATTTTACACACAACGCATATGCGAGATGTATATCTCATGCAACCATACAGATAAATAAAACAAGCATGACAATCTGCTTTTCTTTACCAGCTTAATATGATCATCTTACAAATCTCAGATGCAAGTTGCAGTGTGGGTGGGTGTCAAGGAGGAAACACTTAAAGAACACAAACAGCATTCTGCGAATGCTACTTATGGTACCACAGAAGATGATGCAAGGATTGAAACAGAAAAATATTCCCTTTCACACTCACTTTTTTTTTTTTAATTCCTTTTCATAGAATTTAAGAAGTTGTGTATCAATTTAGTTAAAAAAAAAAAAAAGAAGAAAACAACCAAACAGTAAAAAAAAGGGAGAGTTAAAAAATAGCTCTGCTTGTTTCCTCAGGTGCAATCATACAATCTAACAGAAGATATTACCACTCCCAAAAATGACTGACTTTATCATATCCTGATACTTTAACAGTCATTTACATAAACATTATTTTAAAAGAYAAAGTACCGTGGAAGCAGAAACTGTGGAACTCATAACTCAAGTGAAAAGGCACAGTCCAGGCAGCTACTGGCTGGAAGACAGTTTGTGACATGGAAAGAAATGAGGCGTCTCTTATCAAAGCAGGTTTTGATACTGCAGTTCTCATTAACTCCAAATGCTAGTTGATATAAGTGAAAAAGTTAGTAGAACTTCAAATTTCTATTACAAATATTACATTACAGTTATCACTTTACAAAAATTACTGCAGTTTTTTGATTAAATGGGTCTTACATTTTATCAAGTAGTTAATAAAAATGTGATTATAATTGAATCATGTGAATTTCACTGAGTGTCAAAATAGAAAATTCTGATCATACAAATACCAGCCTATGTCCACAACTTTTAGTGCCAGTAGTTGATTTGCACTGGGGTAAAGTCAGCTATGGCTCTGGCTTTTCCCAGCAGCAAGCAGCTGCTCAGATGCCAGGGAACTGAGTCCTTCCATTCTAACCAGCAGACTGATTCTGTAACTCTCTAATTTACTCCCCAGCTCCCAATCACCCAGTACTTGGTTCCCTAGAATAATGAAGTTTTTTGGACAAGAAGAATGTTGTGAACTTGAACACAGAGAAATAAAATCAAGATGTAGCTGTGGCACWTAAGGACAAGTGGTGAACTTGGCAGTTGGGTTAATGGACTTGATGATTTTAAGAGGTCTTTCCCAATCTGAATGATTCTATAATCCTATGGTTCCTGTATGCCATTATGTGAAGCTAGATGATGACACTTCTCTTTGCATGCCTCCCTGGCATCTGAATAATTTCCAGATTTTTAGCTGATTAGAACCCACAAAATGTTCCTCACAACTTTGTCACACATTCATTCCTCATGTACATTTGAATGAAGCAACCRATTCACCAGTATAGATTTGCTCTCTGAGGAGTTTCTACTTTATTTTGTTAAAGTGATTGGCTCCTGTCACATTCCACTGTGGAGAACTGCCACAAGTTCTTTTAAAAATAGATGGTCTGGAATGAAATTAAATCAACCAAGACAAACTTGTATCTGAGAACCATTTATTGATAATGAAAACAAAACAAAAGGGGTTGTCTTACTAAAGACAGCTAGAAAAGACAGAAAAGGAGGAAGGAAAATGGAAAAGGAATGGGAGGAGAGAAAAAGAGAAAAAGAGAGACAGGAGACAGAAAAAGCAGGCTTTATCACCAGAGGATTGAGGAGYGCCATCAACACCTATGTGATGGGAGGGTGTGTGCTCTCTGCCTGCTGGAGAGCCTGCACAGCTCTTGGAGAGGCATGGCTCCACAGGCATACCTACTGCAGCAATGGGCAGCCAGACATGCAGTGAGTGAGGGGGTGCTCGGAAAGGAAGCCCAGAACCGTGGACAGGGTTGCAGAGGCACACTGGCTCGGAGGCAGGAAGGGTGGGACACAGGTGGCTCAGGCAGGGATGTGGGAATGAAGCGGCAGAGTGGTGGTCAGGGGCATGGGGAGGCAGGACAGACAGGAGGGCAAGCAAGAGCCAGTGAGGGCAGAAGAGCCAAAAGCCAGGGTGAACCTAGGGAAAAAAGCAGGAAACAGGCTAGGGCCAGGGCAAGAAGCCACCCTCAGCAGGCAGGAGCTAAAGCAGGAAACACAAGACCTAAAAAGCCCAAAGTTAAAAAGCCTAAATCCAAGCAAAAAAGCTAGTCTCAAAAAGTAAAACAAACACCAAAGTCACCAAGCCGCAAGAAGCTTAAGGTGCAGAAGCCTTCCACCCAGGTTTTGATGYAGTTACTTTTGTACTCCCTGGCGCCTCCCAAAGTCTGCCTGCTGACAGGAGACCATTGGSGCAGTCCAACCTTCCACTGCAGTTCATTGGTGGAGACCTTTCCACCTGATTGGAGAAGCCTCTCTGGAGGGTATGTGGAGGCAGATAAGCTTGCCAGGCCTATGCCCTGGAGGGAAGTCCCTTGAGTGAAATGTAATAAGCTCATCTCAATGCTTGCCAGGAGAGATAGCCCTTAGATGAAGCTGTTCTCCCTGGTCATGGTGAGGTCCCATCATGTTTTGATATGTAGATTCTTTCTCTGCCATTGGTCTTTCCCCTTTGGTACCACCCTCGCTTTCCCCATAAACACCCCAGCTTCAACCCAGTTCACCAGGGAAGTGTCATCCCTAGCCCCCTTCGCAGGTGTTGAACAATAAAGCTACCCCTGTGGGATCGCCACATGACTCCTGTCTCTCTGTCTCTGAGTCAGCCTGGGACAACCCTGCAAGGCCGAGCTGAAATCACTGCTGGGAGCTGATCACTTGCAGCCACAGGCTGTGCCTTGTGGAGGTAACCAAGTGGCTGGAGGATCACCTGAGATCCCTAGGAGGTTGTCTCTTGTGAGACCTCTCTCTCTCTCTGGGAAAGTTGCAGCATCCTGGGTGTTGGGGTTTGTTATTTCTGTACCCTTTGGTACATTCCAGAGACCCCACCTTTCTGTTATCCCCCATTGGTTTCCTCTGGTCCGCCCCTCTGTTGCAATCCTCCTGGGATGTTGCATCAGCCAAGTTTGCCACTCCTTGGAACCTGTCTGTCACCCCTGAGGCCTTCCCCTTCTTCGAGATGGTTCTATTCTACTCCTGTTGTTACTGGTTGCCAGGTTGTTATCCCTCCCCTAAGCCTTCCCCATTGCTTCCCCCTCCCGTCCTTCCTAGTTGCAGCCACTCCCTGAACGCCCCTGATTGGTTCCCTAGTTGCTCCACCCCAGTTTGTAAGGGGCTGTGTCCCCTYTCTGGAGGCTCTTCTGAGTTGTTTGAGGTTGTTAGACCCCTCAGAGCTCTAATAAACCTTGAAGTTCTGACCCTCCAAAGAGCCAGCCTCCATTCTTCAGCGATTGCAGTACGGTCCTTCCTCATTGCACACCCCTCGGCTCTGGGGTTCGTCGCGAGCCCACAACTYGCGGAGTTGCCTCTGGTCGAGCTAGCCAGAGAGGAAGCCCTCTGAAGTGAGGAACTACTGCACATGGGTCATACCAACAGACACCCAGCTGGCTGCTCTCAAGGCTCAGTGTCTTTGGTGCTCCCCTGATCATCCRTGTCCCATGTGAGACATGAAATRGTTGCCAGGTAAAGTCTCCTCCAGAGACAAGGCTTTCTCCCATCTTCTCCAAGTTGACTCCTGCAAGTGGCATATGTGCAACTCCTCTTCCACATGCCTCTGACAATCATTGTTGAGACAAATGAAAACTAAATTGTCTCTTCACACCTCCCCTAAAATTATGCAATACATAGTCTGTGAGAGTGTCATTRTTGTGGCTTCTGATAGTTCAGATAGTGTTGAGAGAGGTCTATTTTCTAGTCACACATTGAGAGTTGTGCAGCGTAACATTAAATGAGAGCTACAAGATTATTCTASTCTGTGACAGATACAGCTGGACTATATCTACACAGATGATTTGGCTTAACAGATACCAGCTTGACCAGCCTAGCTTGAAGTAAGAGTCCCCAGACACAACAATGGTAGGTTCRATTCAAACCCAGACAGAGGACCTCAACCGAATCCTTTGAAGCATGGATACACCCATATCATTGGCCAGTGAGCTAGGCAGAGTTTAAACCCTTGACCAATCATGTCTGTAAGTGCTGGAAATTTAAAAGCTCTATAAAAGGAGCTGCCAGACAATAAATGTGAGTAGTCGCTGCATGAACTCAGTGTGTTAATGTCACAACCCTGTCTCCGACTCCACAGCACCACTAATCTATCACCCCCWTCTTTACAATGGTCTTTTACATGCCTAAATTCCAGTTCTTAGCTGATAAATTGATCCATCTCCTTCTAGTAAGTTATTTAATGGAACCACAACCCTGGTACTTGTATCCCTGCCTTCTATTAAGGATGATGACCTTCAAGAAATGTAACAGCCACAACACACTGCATGGCTTTTATTGATGGATTGTAGAAGCACGCATATATACTTTGTTTTATCAACAAAACTGTATAAATGCCTTAGTTTGGTTTTTTGGTGGTTTTTTTTTTTTTTTTTTTTATATTTCTTTAGGGAATCAAATACTTATCTCTCTCTTTCTGCAGGGCTTTGAACTAGATGAATAGAGTCTTAGCCTCAATGCCTGTTCCACTCTGCAGGTGCTACAGCTTGAATGAGGAACTAGGCTGCCCCTAGCTCCAAGCATGATAAGGTTAACTGCTCTGGAGTGCATGCCTCTAACAGGTACATTCTGGCTCATTCCCAACTGTTCCAAAGGAGCTTTGGGTGTTAACATTCTTTCCATACCCTTTTCCACACCCCTTTGCTTTATTTAGGGARTATTTCCCACAATATGGGACAGTATGTGTATGTTTATAACATTCCCAATTGGAAGTCAGACTTGATTAATTGATTAAAGAGTAAGATCTGACAACTAAAAATATATTCATAATGTAGAGGGGAGAGCCCTTAAAAAAGATAAAGAACACACACAAATATAGAAACAGCTAGCATCATATTTGATAAAATTTGTGTGTTCCTCATTCATGAACAAAATACAAAGCAATGAAAAATATAAATGTAGCAAGATAAAAAAGAAGAAATTGAGGTAAAGCCAGAGTAAATGAAACATAAACTACATGTTTAGAGTTTACAAGAAAATCCAAGAGCTAATATTTCCTAAAATGCATAGGCCATATATTAAAACATAGGCTAAATAATCTATAAATGCACATCCACATTACTGAAGCACATGCTTAACTACACTGGTAAATGAGTTGCATTTTAGAGGCTTGAGTCTTTAATGTGTAATAATAAACACAATCACACAACTATTTCAGTATCTTGTCAGTTATCCATTCTGACAATTATGTCACTGTCTTAATCTCCCATTATTCCCTCAGCCTCTCTGTGTCTCTGTTGGTATACTGGTGCATCGGCTTACTTGAATTTCTGGCTTACAAAATCTCTCATTTTTTCATTAAGGGATCTCCTAGCACTCCCTTAAACTAATGTGCAAGATTACTCAAGGATGAACACCCCAACAATCTCAAATTAAGTCATTGTGTCTCTAAATATCAAGATCAAGTAATTGCCTAAGCATATTGCTGCAAGCCTTGGCATTTTCATGTTCAACTTCTCTGAAGAATTTATTATCCTCATTCATTGAGTCATATCTAAAATAAAAATGTAAGCTCTTTGAGATACAGGCAATGTCATAGAATCATAATATTACCTGGGTTGGATGGGACCTTAAAGATCATCTAGTTTCAAGCCCCCTGCCATGAGCAAGGGCACCTTTCACTAGGACAGGTTATTCAGAGATCTTGTTTCATAAAAGTGCCACAACAGTTTTAAGAAGTGTTGATAATTTCATTGAACTGCAAAGGGGTCCGCCAAAAAAGCACAGGAGGCCCGGCTGGGAGTCAAATCTAGACTCCACGTGGGTCAGGAGCAAAGAACACTCCTGGAAAGAACTCCGTGAATAATTTACACTGCAGTGGGATACCTAGAAAAAGGTGAGTGGCCAGGGCTGGAGGAGATGGGGAAGGCTTTGTCGAAAGAGGAGGAAGCCGCAATAAAACTCCTCCAGCTTATGCTTTCTAAGAAAGCACACAATTATTGGGGTTGGGAAAGAGGACTTTTTGCTACCCCCTGAAGTGTCTTTGATACTGGCGCATGGGATAAACTGGGAACGGAGCTGTGGGAAGCAGTAAGTGATGTGTTAAAGGAAACAAAAGGACTGAGTACTTTGTGGAAAGCTGTTATTACAGCACTGAGACAGTTAAAGGCAGATCCCACAGCTGCGGCCGGGGCTGTTGCCGCTTTAAGATCAGAAGAGCCTGCCACCGCATTCCCAGCTCATGCGAGAGAGTTTTTTGGAGGGGAAAAAACAGTTATACCATCTCTACCTTCCGCACCACCAGGGACAGAAGTACAGGCTCCACAAGCCGCTCATAGCAGCGGTGGCCCCGAATGCATGCTCCACGGGCAGCGGTGGAAGCGGAACAGATGGAGGTGGACGTGTGTTTGCCTCCACAAGTTCAGGGCTTTTCATCTGTATCCCCTGAGGACTTAACCAAAGAATTAGGGGGTTGTGTGTCTCCTCTGCTGCCTCCCTTGCTGTCTGACTTGCTTCAGCCTTGTAGCAGGCATTCAAATGCAGAGAGCAGGTATTCAGATGCAGATCGTAASCTCCCTGTGAAGCAGCAGGAGCACCAGAGGCAATTGACACAGCTATCTGAACTCAAGGCTTTGTTAGATCAGAGGGAAGGACAAAGAGAGAGATCCACATCATTGTCGAGGGAGGAGGAGAGCAGGGAGCAGTGGGACCGAGATTCCGCTCAATATCACGGGATGACTGAATGGTTCCCCATACCTCAGCTCAGCAGCTGAGAGCACGCACAGCCAAGGGGAGAGGTACAGGACTATGATTTACGCGGGCCTGGCGATCACCATGATCATGGTCGCAGACATGCAGGGCATTCATTATGGGGAAACAAGTGCTCACAGCTCAGAGCCATGAGCTGGGTTTTCAGTGGTGAAACCAGGCTACAGGGCAGGAACTACAAATCCCATCATGCCCCTGGCAGCTGACCGAAAGGGTGCCATCTTTGAAACGGAAACTACAGTCCCCAGAATGCAAAGCGGGCACGTTACATGGTGACGCCAATCCCGGAGGAAAGAGCAGTTCAAATTTCTCATTCTAAAGACGTCAAAAATGTCTTTTTCAAGCAGCCGCAAMCGGTGCCAAAATTGGACAAGAGAATAAAGGGGGAAATAGTGGTTTTAGACAGCRATTTTAGTCAGGAACAGTTCAAATGCGTGCAGGTCCATGCCAGTCCCAAGCAGGATGCGGAGAGGGCCTCTCAGGCAGGTGTGCCCTCAGACAAGGCCGCTTAAGCACTGCAGGAGTCCAGRAATGGGACAACATGCGGGGACTGTCACATGCGGGGAGCTGGGGAACAGCAGAAAGCGTCACCACGCAAGACAGAGTGGGGACCGCAAAGCAGGTTTAGTTTGCGGTGTGGTGGGGTTGCTGCCACACCGGGACATGCAAAGCCGGTCCCTGTGGACAGGGAACCCCCTGAATAGCAGGAGAGGGGGGGTCCAACCCAGAACCAGGCAAGATTCGCTGTGCCCCATGACCAAGGGATCAGCAAAAGTTCATGTTGACCATGTTCAATTCTCCAAGGAAGAGGAGAAAAGATAAATATGACAGTGAAGTGAAAAACAAAAAGCAACTGTCAGTCATCATGATTTTGTTRTACAGAAGCTGATCATAGTGTGGCAGAAAAGATTTTACTAGCATAATGAAAAATAAAAGGAAAATAGATTTTTAATTAGAAAAAATAGATTTTTAATTAGAAAAGTTACTATGTTTCAGTTTAAGTTAAGCTGTATTTTGGTATTATAATACTATTAAGATCAGTTTCCATATGGCTCACTTTAAATTATGTTATTTCAAGTTTGTTAAGTTATTTTTGAGTTTTGATAAGTCACTTTTTATAGTCTACATTACATCAGATCTTTATAYTGTTGATTTAAAATTTTGTTATATGTAAGTTTTACTCAGTTAAGGTAGTTTAAGGTTTATGTGAAAATTTRTTCTTGATTAAGTTTAGGATTTATTTATGTCAATGTTATCCATATTAAGTTTAATTTAATTTAAAAGTMATCTTCAGTTTTGTTAAAAATATAGTTATCTAATTTGCAAAGTTCAGTTATTTTTCTTAGAAATAACACAGCTTCGACAGGGAAAACAGTGATGGRGCATTGAAAAGCACAATTTTTTGGATGCAAGAACAGAAGACTCAGTGAAAATTTTTCTGAGGATTGTGACAATGATTGGTTGTAAGGTGTTTTAATGCTTTATCTGAAAGTTATAAGTATATAATGATTTAGAAAGATGTTAAGTTCATAAGATAATTAGTGTTGATATATTTATTGCATTATATAAGTTTAGAAGTTTTTATGATAAATATTATTTGTAAAATATTATTAATGTATTTATAGCCAACTTATCTTTTTATGTGTTTTAATATCTCATTTTATAATTATCTAACAGACGTATGTCATATCAAGTTTCTTTTTTCTGTTTTTAATACCTAAGTATTTCATAATAGTTATTATTAAAAATCTTGTTTTAAAAAGATATATATTGAAAAGTTACTCTAATTCAAAGCCAGTGGGGGCCTGGCCAGTTTTCCTGACTCTGAATGGAGAGACTGAATCCAGAGATTTTCTGCAGTAAAAAATAAAATATTTGAGTCATTTAGACTTGACAATTTGATCTTATARCAGCTGAGATGAATTTTGGAGTGAAATTGGAGATCATGTCCGGAAATGATATCCATGTTTTCACTGATTCAAAATTTGTCAGCTGTTTGCAGACTCTGGGATGATGATTTAATAATTAATTTAGTGATTTAGTAATTAATGGACATTTAGTCTCACATGCGTTGTTATTAATAGTCATTGATTGTGATTGTCATTTTAAATATTCTTAATTGTTGTATCAAGAATTTTTCCCTATTTGTTGTCAAGTTTTTATAAGAGTTATGTATTTTTGTCAAAGATATAATACCTTTGAAAATGGATTTTTCAGAGCCGATTCCATCAATTATCAAGGACTTCTCAAACAACACATGGGCAAAACCAAGGGAGAATCCTTTGGTTTTGGTCAGAAATTCAGAATCTGGACAGCTTGAGAGTCATTTCAAACTAATAACTTGGGGACAAAGGCTTTGCTTGTGTCTCCACAGGGTGAAGACAGAAGTGGGTATTGGCAAGACATATGAAACCACACTGAGTGCAGACACAAGCAGAAGCTGACCCCAAAAGCGAAGAAGAGAGCACACAGACAGAACAGATGTGAAGTCACGATCATCTCTTCCTTCAGCATGCACAAGAATCAAGGACTGAGGGATKTCTTTCTGTGTCATTACATTTTTAGAGAACTTCACAGAGAATGAAATTTTGTATGAAATTCAGGGTTCCTTAGGAGTGAAGCAAACAAAAGAGAAAAACAATACATGTCACTCCAAATTATTTTATCTATAGAAATGTATCTTCTTGGTGTAATTACACTAAGAAGACAGACAAACCATTTCACCAAGTTTCAGCACAATTGCCTCAAAGAATTTTTCCATTTGTAGGGACAGAATTTGGCTTGCTATCCTTGCAAAAGTCACAGGTAGTCCATGCAGCATTGGAAGGTTTTCACTGCTAACATTCAACCTGACATCATCAAAAGGAAAACAAACAAACAAACAAACAAAAAAAAAACCCACCAAAAAAAAAACCCCACCATGATTCAAAGTGTGGTGATGATGTTCACACATGGAGCAGGGTTCAAAAATTTATGGCTGCAATTTTTCATTATAAGTAGTACCAGTAGCAGCCTTGTCTCAGTTGGATCACATGGGTTGTTGGCTGAGCAAACACACCTGCGCCATCTCTCTCGCCTTCAATGACATGTTAACAGATGTCAACAGTGCAAGATGAGTGATGTTCCAAAAACGGAGCCTCAATTGATAATCTTTTACTAACACATAGGCACAGGTGTCAAGAATTTAAAAGGAATGCTGCATGAACTTGAGCATTCAAAATCAATTCATGAGGACATCAGGCAATTGCAAGAAAGCATCACAAAACTTTGAAAAGTTACTGAATCTTGGTTGAATGRTGTGTTTGACTTTTTGATCTTTCACCTTTGTGGAAGAATCTTTTGAAAATTTGTCTTTATGTTTTAATAACACTCATGATTCTTTTTATCCTCATGCCTTTTTCAATGTGGCAGGCCATGAACAAAGCCACAAACGAGGTGTTTTTTGGGCAAACAGAAGGAGGAAATATGCGAAACCAGAGTATCTCTCTGGGTCTTCTGGATGGGCAGGCCCTTGGCCTGTGTTAGAGACAGTGGTGGCTTTTGGTCTGAGCCTGTGGAAAAAACTGCCAGGGCTGTCTGAGGATTTCAAGGTCATGAGAATTTGATTGGTGTGATTTTTGTTATGTCACTGGGTGAGAAAGGAGGGTTGTGCAATTTCACTGCATGATCATGGGTTTTAGTTATTGGTGTTTAGAGAAAAACAGTGTTAACATAGTTTAGAGTATAAAAGTCCAGGTGCTGTCGTGGACAGAGAAGATTCCATCTTTCCACCATCAGGTATTAAAAGACTTGCTTGGTAAACAAAAAACGGGGGAAGATGGGCTCAGCCCACAGGAAACGTTCATTTTAAGAATCCTAGGACGGGTTATGGGAAGGAGTTGCAGAATTATTAATATGGGAGAGAGGTTATGCTTGTGTCATTATAGGCAAAGGACCCCGATGGATACCAGCGAAATGGGTTTGCCCCTGGCTGGAGAAGGACTTTGATTCCTAATCTCGACAATGAGACATAATTGGCATAACCTGAGAACATCAATGACCTCAGATTGTGAACAAAAAAGGGAACATAAGGTCAAGGCTTTTGAGTATGGAAAGGAAGTGATTCTTCCTTGGATCTTAGTTGATAGACWCGAGAAGTGAGATTGGGTGTTAAGCCTTGGATTGGGGTGTTAAGCCTGACCAGTGGGAGCAGACTAAGTGTAGTCAGGAGAGGCAAAGGCCTCAAAAGTAACTGGCACATTTAGTTTGCGTTCTTTCCCTAATCTCATAGGGGAAGGGTTTTAGCCAAAGATAAGGATATAGAATAGTTTTGAATTAGCAATGTGAACTTTTATAATTTTTCTTTTGCTATTTATGCAATGCAGCAACATCCATGGAGCAGGAGAAATTAGCCCACCAGGATGGCATCAACACAATATGTGGCTTGCTTGGGCCAATGCTACTGGGATGAACTCCTTTTGTTTATCCTTGGCCATGCCTGGAGATCCTTTTCGTACATGTCTAATTGGTATTCCCATAAGTAACTTTACAGTGCTCACCAAATGGGTTGGAGTCAAAGGAGAGCTATATATAGAAGCAAGTAGATCTGGTGCAGAGAATCATTGGTGCAACATAACTAAAGGTAGAACAAGATTGGACAGGTGCAAAACATYGGGAATTAGGCCAAATGGTGAGGGCTTCCAAGCAGGGATGATCACTGAATGAAAGTGGACTAGAGCCTCAGGAACTGGACCTATTAGGATCAATGCCTGGAAACTATTGCTTGTTTTTTAATTACTTTGTAGACCCAAAATTAACTAATATGAGCAATGTTTTAGTCCCACRTCCCAAAAACAATAGTGCTATTCTCAATCCCAATTTTCCATGGTATCAGGATCTAACTAAATATTGGCACAATTGGACTTATCCCGAAAGCGTTGGTGAAAATGCAACTGTGAGAATGCTTCCACCAGGGATCTTTTTGATTTGTGGAGATAGAGCTTGGCCTGCAATCCTGGGAAATGCATTTGGTGGACCTTGTTACTTAGGGAGTTGACCATGTTTGCCCCCAGCATGTGTGATATGCTGAATCAGACAGTTTGGAGAACAAAACATAACAAAAGAGTTAAAAGAGCAATCACGAGCCTGGGACCATATTGTAAGGATAATGTGGAGTTTTGGGACAGACCAACCCGAATAGTAGCATCAATTCTTGCTCCTGGTATTGCTGGAGCTCAAGCTTTAACTGTGTTGAATAAGATGTTGGACAGCTAAGCAATTAAATATCACTTTAGCGATTACAAATCAGATGCTCATTGATGTAGACAGTRTCATCTATTCACAGGAAACTCAAACAACTGTAAGACAACATGAAGCTGACTGTTAGTAAGTGGGGTTTGAATGAATGGTTTGAGGGCTGGATGGTTTAAAGATATTGCAAAGAGAGCACTATTATTGTTGTTACTTATTATTTTCTTGCTTTGTATTATTCCATGTRTTGTGAGGTTGGTGACTCATCTGATGGAGAAATCAGTGAAGAGAGTTTGGCTGGTGCAAGAAAAAAGAAAGAGGAATTGTAGCAATGTATTTGCATGAGTTAAGCCATTCTCTCCACCATCCAAACTCCCTGTGGTGTTATCTGAACACCTGCAGTTTTGTTACTCAAGCCTCAGGAATCCATCAAGGCCGCTGAGAGAAAAACAGGGCTAAAATAAGACTGAGAGGCTTGGGAAACTGACCATCGAGAATGCAAACTTCAGATAAAAGTGGGCTTGGCATGGGAATGAATTCTGGCCAATTAGGTGCCCTAAGGGGTGCATGCCAGCCTCATGGACAGGCTGAGGATCCAATCAAATAATGTGTGCGTGTGTGTCTATGCTATGCAAAAATCTGTAACTGTCGCTTATTGTAAACAATAAATGGCTTCTGTGAAACCATATTGGTTCAGTGTACAGAGGTCTACTTTTTCCTGCACATGTGTTAGGGTCCGCAAGGGTCTGCGGAGTCCTAATAGGTTCGTTTAGGGGAAATCTCAGAGCGCAGAAGACACAGCTCAGGGACAAAACCAGTTTAAATCAACRATGCACTTTATTCAGTGCCAATCAACAGTTATGCRATAGTGGGAGAGAAAARGAAAAGAGAGAAAAAGAGAGAGAAAAGAGGGGAAAAGGGATCATAGCTATCAYGGAAAAGAGCCAGAATCCTCGAGGCGAGATGAGCCCAGAGATGCRTCTTCTTCCCRTGGGGTACGTACAAAGATAGGGTCCCAAAATGCACAGTCTTATAGGTCTTCTTCAAAATGAGAGGCCTTTTGCCAGGGTGGGGGAGTAACTTGGCCAAGTGGCTGCCATTGTCCAAAACCAGCTGCACCTGGCCATGGTTTGTGGTGTGAGCAGTACTGTCGTTTTGACCACACAGCAGGGACTGAACGAACCAGGGTAAACATGAGCTCAGTCCATTGTTCCCAGTCTCTGGTCCAGTAAGCACACCTGCGAGTCCTGGCAGCCTTTCTCCCCCCCTTGTACAGGCCAGAATCTCAGAGTTTGGGGGTCTCAGCTCGGAGACCCTTTGTTGACAGTTGTGAGGCAAATGTGGCATCTCGGACTGACTCTGACAACATGTCTCTGTGAAGACATGTAAAAATGAACAAAGCCAATGTAAGTGCTCTTGGCTTCCAGCTTTTGGCCAGGTAACTGGCTGGGCTGGGCTGGGCCATGCTGGGCTCTGCTACAGTGCTGGCCCCTTGACAGGAAGCCTGCTGGGCCTCATCCTGGAGGGGTGGCTGGGGCCCCTTCCCAGAGGGGCTGGGCCCCTTCCCAGTGGAGTGGCTGGGGCCCCTTCCCAGCTGAGACCCCCATAGTCCTTCTTCTGGCTGCGCTGCTGGGCCATGCCAGTTGGGGGCTATATTAGCACTGGGAGCAGCAGTGTGGCTAGGAGAAGTACTGGGAGTGGCTTCATGATCAGCACTGGAGACAGCTCTGAGGCTAGGAGCTGGGAGTGGCCACAGCTCAGCTGGGAGTGGCTGCTGCTGTCTTGGACTGGTAGTGACCACAAGGCCAGGACTACACATCCAGAATCAGCACAACCAAGACAGAGGTGCATGGTTTTAGCTGCTTTGGCATGGCTTGCAACGAACTTTGTTTAGTCACTTTTAGCCAGCCATGCTGCAGACAGAAGGACAGAAATGGCAGCAGCAGTTTTTCTTKTTTTCATCACTCCACATGAAGAAAAGTGCTGAGTAAAGCCAGTGGCCAGCATGGCTCATGTGGTGTTGGAGGAGGCCACGTGACCAGCAGTGAGAGACACGGTGAGCGATCTCTCTGTTGTAGAGCCTGGATGAGATCAACCTTTCAGTGTTGCAGAACTCTATAAAAAACTGTTTCAATTGATAGAGCTTAAAAACAGAGGAGCCTACAAACACCAATTCTCTCCCAAATCAGGAAAAAGAAAGGGTGAAGACACCTAGAGAAAACAACATAGGTCACTAAGGTCAGTAAAGGAGGAGTCAAATTCTAGATGGGAGGGGATTGACGAGATGCCTTAGTCTTGGGCTGAAAGTCTTTTGTGAGGGTATAGTGAAGATATATTTTTGATATATCAGACTTCATTTTTTCCTTGTAATTCATGAAGTGCATGGGGGGGGATGCAGCACTCACTCGCAGCCCATGAGAAAAGAGCACTTGTACTGGAGCATGTGGATGCTGAAAAGCTGTAATCGAATGAGAAGCTTGAACAGAGAGAGATGAACAGAGAGATGAGAAGCTTTGCCCCAGAGACAGAAGAAAAAAAAATCTCTATTCCCAGAAATAGGAGAACTTTTGGTTTTGTGCTAAGACAGCTCATCCCTAAAAGAATATCCYAAAAGTTGACATGACCCATGAAAGC
Source organism: Alauda arvensis (assembly GCA_902810485.1). NCBI lineage: Eukaryota > Metazoa > Chordata > Aves > Passeriformes > Alaudidae > Alauda > Alauda arvensis. Next base: position 200,130 of record CADDXX010000360.1, read on the forward strand.
TTTGGGAAAGCTGCAATACATGGGAGGGACTTTCACACTGCAAACAAATTTTCCTTTCCTAGGCAGCTTATTTGCTGTGACATTGAAGCCATGAGAGAACTCTGTCTTGTGGAGAAGTCTCCGTGGCACAGCAAGAGAGATTCCTCTCCCTAAGTGGACCAAACAAAATTATTTAAGAGGTGGTAAAGTGACTGAARGTTCCAGGTTTTGTCTCTACGTTGTCAGCAGAAAAGAAAAGAGGGTGTGGGGAGAGGAGAGTGTTCTGAAGGTTTATTCTGATTTTTTTTTCTTATAATTTTTCTTTTAATTCTGTTGATAAAGTTTTCTTTATAACCTTTAAAGTTTTGAGCCTGTTTTGGCCTCCTCCTTCTGGTCCATATCTCACAGAAGGAAAAGAGTAAATAGTTTTTAGTAGGCATGGGTGTTCGGCCAGCATTAGACCAACCACACAGCTTTATTCTCTTAGATCTCCTTAGGTTATTACAGTACAGGTAGTAAAGCTTTATTAATGAAAAAAGGAACAAGGATTTCCTACAGCCTCATAATTTTGATTCTTTTTCATCCTCTGTGAGACGTGAGTGTGGGTTCTGCCTCTGGCTTCCCATTACTGTCCCCTGGTTTTTTAATATCTTCTTTTTGATTTGATCTTACTTGTGCTGGAATGCAGCAGAAGAGGAGAAAGTAACATTTAGCTTCTTAATTGTTTTCAGCCACTGAAATCAGACAGATCTTTGAGACACAAGGGTCAGTAAACCAAACAGTTGCTTTTTCAGAACAGAAATTTAAACACCATTTTGAAGTTAGATTATGAAATACATTTCTACCACTTTTTTTTTTTTAACTTTTCAAAAAGACAAGCCTAAAGAAAGAAAGGAAATACAATTAAAAGCTATTTTGAAWATAAAAGCAAGCATAAGGCTTCTTTTACTTTATTTAGTTATTCAGTTACCTTTCCTGGGAACAATTTGAGCTTAGAGGAACTCATCTGTGCAACAGAAGAGCAGACCATGGAAAAAAAATAAATCTCTGTTTCTTTTGGCTTAACAGAAGTCATAAACTTGTTTTGTCTTAGCAGAAGTCAGGACTTCAATATACACAACCTAGCTAATTGAATTCTTTTTTCCCTATTGTGTAGAAGCATCAGGGCTTCATCTACTGTTCATAGAGAAAATAGCTGTTAAGAAGAATATAATCTAAGCCAAACCAAGATACATAGCAATATTTTTTAGTCCAGACAATTTCCTTTTAAATGTTGTCAGGAATAATGTCCCATACTTTACACAAAGTTCAGGCTGCTGGTCACATAGATGATTCACAATATTACCCATCCTACAAAATATACTGAGAAAATGCCTTACTCTGTAGATCGTATGCACCTAGTCCAAACTGTGGAAATGTGATAACGTTTCCTTGATTTTTAAAATTGTTTTAAAATCAATGTATGTATAAACATACATAWCAGTGAATGTATAAACATGTTTCAGAGTACATTATATCCCCTACATAAAGAGCAGCAGGAAAGTTGTTTGCTATCTAATTGTTTCAAAAGAGCTGAGCCAGTTTAAGAATAGGATGACAATCTGCTCCTGATTATGCTGACATCTAAGGCCAGTGAAGAAACCAAGAACCTTTTCATCATCTGTATTGGTCTACTCCTAAGAGGATACAAAATGTACTCAGTACTGTTCATAGAGGCAAAACCTGAACTGTGGCAAACACTAAAAGATTCCTATACCTTCCTACAAGCTGCTGACCATTAGAGATCCTGACCATCCTTATTTCATTTTCAAACCAGACCCAGAAGGTTATTTCCTAAATGGAGCAGGTCAAGATATAAAGGAAGAAAGGTGCCTTACTGATGTCATGACATGAATCAGAAGCCTCAGAATATCTAAAGTAAGTATAGTATGGAAACAGGAATTCCTGATTATTAGGGACTTTTAAGAAGTTACATTTTCAGGTATCCCCAGTTCTAGAATAATTTCTTCCTTGTGAATATGAAATTATACTAGAGTTCTCGTGTCCTAGGGTGACGTTATGATGTTTGTATCCCCAGTCGTCTGTTGAATTTGTGCTGGATGTTGCACTCTGTGCACCATAGTGTTGGGTCTGGGAGCAGGAGGGAGGGGGAGGCGCAATTTTTTCAGAGGCTCTGCTCCTCCGAGTGACCTTGAGCATCTGAAGTTTTTGATAATACATGGCGTGGGACAGAGAGTCTCTTTTTTTCTCCTTCTTTTTCCTTCTCTTTCTTTAGTTAGTTAGTATTGTAGCTAGCTTAGGTGGAGAAGTTTTGGGTTTTTTCCTTCGATTTTCTTTTTTTTTTCTTTTTTTGCCTTTTCCTGGAACTGTTCTAATATCTCTGGACTGTGGGTGCCCAGGGTGGTGGCAGCATGGGCTTTTGTCTCCCTGGGAGAGTGGGAAAGTTTTAATGAGGGTATTAATATGCATGGAAGCCCAAAAGCTACTGGCTGCTGCCACGCTRTCACTCCCCGACTCCTCTGTATCTGGACAGTCCTGTGATATCCATGCCCAGGACCAAGGTTATAAGAATGCTTCCCAGGCTGGACTCCTCRCTTTTGGAGCACAGCAGCTAATAAACTGCATGTTCTCTGGAAGCCAGTGTCCCTTTATCCTTTCTCCAGAGAAATCCTATTTATGTTAGAAATCTTCCCCTTCCCTCCTTCCTGCAGGCATACATGCACACAYGGGACCRCCGGCCATTCCCCAAGAGGAAGAAGCTGGCTGGACCCACACACACTCTAGCCGGGACCACAGCAGCAGCAGGAGGGAGAGGGACCRGAGGATTTTTTCTAACACTGGACTGAGAACAGGAGGACCGTCAGGAGGCTCACACCTGGGACCCACCAAGATCTACCCTGTGCAGCAGCTTCCCCCAACACCAGAGAGACTGAGAACACAGCGACCACCTTCAGGTAAGACCTTCTTTCTGAATTTTGTCATCTCTCCAGAGCAGCACAAAGTTCTTGTCATCTGATATTGTTCAATTCGTTGTGCTGAGGAGGGCTTTGCTTATTTAATAAACAGTTTTTTTCCACTTCTCTCTGAGGAAGTCTTTTCCTGAACTGGTTGGGGGGAGGGGAGGGAGACCCCCTTAGGAGGTTTTCTCCCAAAGTTGCTCTAAACCAGTATATCTCAGTATACCCAGAAACAACTTTTCAAGATGGTATTATTACAACTCTGCTTCTATTCCACCACTACGCTTTTTTTTTTAAATTTATTTTCTACCCTTGTTTAAGTTTCAGAACTAGCAAGGACTGTCCCTTCCTTCAGCAGCATGCACCCAAAGGAGTACATTTTTACATACGTTCAGCGAAGTTTTCATTAGCGTGGCAAATTTTTTCAGGAGTAAGCCTATTGCTGATATAGATGATTAGTTTATATTGTTGCACTGTCCCTGGAAAATACGGAAGGGACACTGTATTCAGAGATGTCCTAGTCCCCAAAATGAGAATAAACTGTGACAAAGTCTGTATCTGCCACATTGTTTTCTCTCAAAGTAACTGTGCTACAGTAGAGGAACCACTTAYCTGCATTCTTTACATTCCTACTAGCCAAATGCAAATATGATCATKGACACTGATTTTACACATTGGACTTAGTCATACTCTTTGGGAACCCAGGTCACCCCTTTGGGTGTTCCTGGAGGCTCGAGACCCTGAGGGTCTTGGCACAGAGCCAAAAATACCTATGTCTTTGATCTAACCCCCTGGAAAAAGCTGCCTGAGAGAGGAGATGCAGACCACATGGGTTTGATTAGTATAATTATTGTTATGTCACAGGGTGAAAAGTAGAATTTTTAGATTTTGTTATTTGCGTAGACAGRGGTAAAGATGGAGGAATTTGGGTGCGTCTATTGTCCTTTTCCTGCTTCTTCTTCCCCTCCATCTTTACAAGGGTAAGGGCCTTCTTGTGACTGGCTTAAGGTGAAGTCTCACTGCCTGACATGGGTCATGGTTATTGGTACTTAAAAGAAAACATTGTTAACGTAATTTAGATTATAAAAGTAAAGGTGTCGTGTGTGGGTCAGATCTCACTTTTCTGGCTTTCTGCAAACTTTACGCTGGACAGAGAGAACTTTTAGAGATAATGATAGAATAAACAACCTTCAAAGACCAACATTCTGACTCTGGCTCTCCTTCAAACTTTATTACTTACTCTCAGGGCTCAAAAACATTAAATCCTGAGAATACCCCATTGGACATACTCCATACGGAGCAAATGCACCATAAGCCAGCATGTTCCAGTTTTTCAGGATTTTGCATTGAGGACTAATATGCATCTGCACAAATGAAAACTACATTAATCTTGAAATTCAAAGTGGTGAAATTACTGATATTTTCAAGAGGGATCTAGAAAAACTAGATGAATCTTGAAATTCAAGGAGTGATGAATTTACTGCTTTTTTCAAAAGGGATCTTTCATAGAGTTCTAATCTCATTGTCATCTTTTACTTGCCTTCCCTTTCCATAGCCTTCTGAAACCAAAACCTAGACAGTGACAAGGCAGTTAGAAACTAAGTGCTGCTTTCCTTGGTTCTAAAACAGTTCACATAAGACATCATGAGCCACACTTCACTAGCCTATTTCTTTCATCTAGCTTTCATCTAGCTGATACACAGCCCACCAACTCAGTGTGAAAAGGTAAGGCTTCATTTTTCTCCCTCTGTCATGGTCAGTGCATATACAAAAGAGATTAGGCTGGATGGTTGCTTTCAGTAAATCACATCATGTATTCACAGTTCACTTAATGAGATCTACCAATGACTCATGTTTAGACAGTCAAGGAAAAAGATATTTTGTGGCTACTACATGCCAGCCTCTCCTAGAAATACTACTTCATAGTATATGAAATTCCAACATCAAAGCAAATTTAACATAAATAATTCCAGTAAAATTCCCCAAACACCAATACTTCAACATAAACTTGACCAGGAATCCAGGCTGATTATCAGAATTACAGTTCAGTGAAGCTTAATTCAACAGATTGCTCATTAGCAAAGCAACAATAACCATTGACGCTACTTGTAAAGCACTGAACTAYATACCCTTTTTTCTCTTTAGCAACCAGTCAGTTCCATGAGTTACCCAACCAACTATTTTGGAGCATCTATTCATTAGCAGCAAAAATAAGAACACCATTTGACTTATTAGAAGCTATGCCTGTAATTTTCAAAAAGCCGAGCCTAGTTGGTTCTAAAGATCTTCTTTAGACTGTCTGGGTTGATTGGGAAAAAAGGCCTAAGCACAGCCAAACTGCAAAACCACTTAGAATCCAGTATGAGCTCTTTGAACACATTTGCTTGGTATTTACTCTGCCRTATTTCTGAAGCAGCAACAGTGTTAATTAAAACATAAAACATCTGCCAATGAAAATGAATAGTGGAAATGCAATGAAACCTCTCATTGTAATTAAATTTACTTAATATTTATATAGCATTTCACAGTTGGAGATCACAAAAAAAATGGTAGTTTAATCAATTTGAGGATAATGGTACTTTCTCTTACACTTCAGAACAAAGGAAAAAAATCCAAAGTCCTCTGGCATATCACAAAAGAGCAGTGAAGACTGTGGCTCCAGTTTGGAACATTTGTCACCTTGCTCAGTGTGTGCAAATATCAGTATGTCATGGYCTAAGTTACAAACAAGAGTGGCATCTTTTACTGTAAATCAAAAGTACAATTCAGACTATGTAGGCATATCCAGGCAAGCCTTCCAGCAGCACTAGAATCTGTCCAAAATTTTGCCTTGTAGCTAAGTAGGAAAGCAGTGTCATAATATGTATCACTTCAGCTAACTATTTTCAAATTTGTTCACACCTACCTGTTCATTTGACAGTCATTTACTTGCACTACAGTATATATGCTGTATAAACACCCAAATCTGAATTCTTGATTTCTATACATTTCAGCATAATTTTGCATTAATCTTCTCATGAAGGAGTGTCATGTTTGCTTATGCTACATTTTCTCTGTGTTATCCTCAGACTTCTCCCCTCAAGCATCTACTGTCTGTCTAATAATCGACACATTATTTTTCTGAACTCCAGAAATTCATCAGGATTTCATAAGAAATATCTCCTTAAATTTTTAACATTACTTTCCTTTCTTCTCATTGACACAGAAAATTCTCACTCTGGACCTAGCTTTGAAATTCTCTCTTTTGATCTAACTGCGTATGTGGGTCTAGCTTACTAGGTTTCTAATCTCTCTGGGAATTATTTTTTAAAACTTTATTTTATGTGTTTGAAGTGCTGAATGTATTTTGTCTTTCTAATTGTTTACTTGTTTGCATTTGATTTACATGGTTTACTAATTTTTTTCTTACATTATGGGAGCATTTGTTTCATTATCATGATGGRGAAAAAAACCCCAAAACCCCAAATCCTGAATCATCAAACAAATTATTTGGATCAGGATTTTTAAAGCTGATTAGCAACATGTATTTTCTTTACATCCTTTTGCTCAACTTATAATGTAACTTTTATTAGTAGAAGGTCAATTAACTCTTTCTGGACAAATCAGCCTATATAAGAAAGCTCAAGTTACATATCCAAAGTGGAGATATTCATAGTTCTTCCTGTTATTCTGACATCTGGTGATAAAACAGACAGATTTTTTTTTTTTTTTTTTTTTAGAAATGACATAGTAAACTATTCACAGTATAAATTCTGCGAACAATAGTGTTAATGTTATATGTTATAGTGCAAAGTCCTCATTGACTGGAGGTTACCTAGTTGTGATGCCCATCCACAAGAATGGTCAAAAGGATGATCTGGGGAACTGCATGCCTGCCAGCCTGACCTTGGTACCAGGGAAGGTTATGGACCAGTTCATCTAGAATGCCATCACATAACATGTATAGGATAACCAAGGTCTCAGGCCTGGACAGCAGGTGCTTTTGAGAGGCAGGTCCTGCTTGACCAATCTGATTTTCTTCTATGACAAGATAACCTGCTTATCAATGAGGGAAAGTCTGTGGGTGTTGCCTACCTAGACTTCAGTAAAGCCTTTCACAATGTTTTCCCACAGCATTCTCCTGGAGATACTAGCTGCTCATGGCTTTCATAAGTACACTGTTCCCTGGGAGGGAACAAATGATACAGCCTGGAGGATGGTGGTGAATGGAGTTACATCCAGCTGGCAGCTAGGCACAAGAGGTGTTCCCCAGGGCTCAGTATTGGGGTCAGGCCTGTTTAATAGTTTTATTGATGATCTGGATGAGGGAATCAAGTACAACCTCACTTACTTTGCAGACAATGCCAAGTTGGGCAGGAGTGTTGATATGTTGAAGGGTAGGAAGGCTCTACAGAGGGATCTGGACAGGCTGGATCCATGCACCAAGGCCAGTTGTATGAGGGTCAACAAGACAGGTGCCAGGCCCTGCATTTGGGTCATAACCACCCCATGCAGTGCAACAGGCTGGAGGGCAGAGTGGCTGGAAAGCTGCCCTGCAGAAAAGGACCTCAGAGTATTGGCTGGCAGCTGGCTGAACATGAGCCAGCMTTGCCCACATATCTAAGAAGACCAATGGCATCCTGGCCTGTATCAGAAATAGTGCGGCCAGCAGGACTAGGCAAGCGTTTGATCCCTTGTACTCAGCACTGGTTGCACAGGCTGCACCACAAATCTTGTGCTCAGTTTTTGGCCCTTCCCTTCAAAAAAGACACTGAGGTGATGAAGTATGTCAACAAAGCTGGTGAAGTGTCCCTAGCACAAGAGTTATGAGGAGCAGCTGAGGGAGTTGGGGGTGTTTATCCTGGAAAAAAGGGGCCTTAGGTGGACCTTATCAATCTCTACAACTACTTGAAAGGAGGCTGTAGTGGGAAGGATGTCAGTCTTTTCTCCCAGTAACATGCATAGAACAAGAGAAAATAGCCTCCAGTTGAATCAGGGAAGCTTTAGACTGGATATTAGTAAAAATATCTTCATAAAACTGTTATCAAGCATTGGAACAGGATGCCCAGGGAACTAGTTGAGTATTAAATACCGTCCCTGGCGGTATTTAAAAGACATGTAGATGCAGTGCTTAGGGATGCAGGTTAATGGTGGGATTGATAGTGTTAGATCAATGGGTAGGCCTGATGATATGAAAGGCCCCTRACAACTCACTCAATGAGACTTTTAAAAGGGCTTATAGTTGTTAATGTGCTCTGAGTTAGACACATGGGAGAAATACTGGCAAAATATTCTCAAGAGGTCAGAACAACAAACAGAATTTTACCGGCCACTTAAAAAAATCAGAGAACTTGGACAAAAGGTTTCGTGTAACATTCAATCAACATAAAACACTTTTCTTAGGATTAACCTGGCCCATTCAACTTAGCAAATTCTAGGTTCATTTGATTTTAAGTTACTCAAAAATTCCGAGAAGGGGGAATTAGAAGAAGGAGAAGGAGACAGGAAAGATAYAGGAAAGCACACATAGAGCTGCCAACTCCTAGATTCCAGTGGTGTTCAGAYAGAAACTTCACGGAAAGTAGGGTCAAGACACTTACTTGTCTCATGTTCAGCCTTAAATATCCCTTGGCTTTCCTGTGATTTTCCCCCGGGTGGGACTTCCAGTCATATGGCCTCTCAGGAGCTAGGTTGGGGCACCAGAGGCAGGTGTGCAGCATTGCCTCTGATGTGCCAGGGATTGTCAGCCACTGCCGGGCTGGGAGACAGGCTGTAGAGGTGGGGGTGTACAGGTGCACTTCCTCATCAGAACAAGGCCCAACCTGCCCCCTCCTCCCCCACATATGTATCCCAAAATGTCTTAAGACATCAATCTTTCCAGTTTTCCACATGATATTAGAGGTCTTTYTCAATATACAGGATTCTGTGATGTATAACCACTCTGATGGTTATATAGTTCAGTGGTTCAAAAGTCAGAATTTGTCCCAACTGACTTCTTACAAAAACTAGAAGAAAGTAATAAAAATATGAACTCTTGGATAACGTACAAGTGAAACATTCATATTTTTGCTTTCTTGATACACTTTCTGTGCATTGGAACTGAAAAAATAACAAATGTGAAGGGTTTAGGTGCTCTGAAAATAACTTTGTTTAATGTACATGGAAATTTTGGCCTGTGTCTCCTCTTATTTGAAAAAAGACCTGCCTCATTGGTCACATTAAAAACATTATATTCATGTCATAACAGCAACTGGCTATCTCTGTCATCTAGATACATATTTCAAAGAGAACTAAACACTACTTTTTGTTCTAAAGCAGATAGGATACTTCTGAAATAAATATTTATTTGTTCTGATAACACCATTGATACAAAAAGTACAGCCATAGATTGAGGGTAAATTTGTAAAAACATCTATTTATTCTCAACRTACCATCAAAAGAGAGTTTATTTAATGTAAACAATTGTCTTTAGCTATGCAAATATTAAACAATMATCTTTTCTTTGAAGTCTTAACAGCATCATAGTCAATAAAGTCAAAGGTTGCAGAGCATTTGACGGCAGTGTTTACAGATGTATGTAACAGGATTAATATCCTAATTTGAACTCTCAGCAGCTTGTTAGCCATCAGCTCAATGACTGCTGCTTCCTACAGTATGAACAAGTCTAAAACTAAGTGAAATGGCATAGGAATTATTGTAGGAAAAAAACAGTTTTTCATGTTGGCTTCTTGATAACCTTATATAGCAAGAAAATTAGAAATTGTTTTCAACATGTTGAAAGTTTTTTTAAGGCATATCTTGCAACATATTGTGAATAGTTTGTCTTTTATGGCAAACAATCTTCCATAAATTAAAAATTTCCATCTTTTTAACAACACTCTCAAGTATTTTGCTTTTTAACCAAAGAGATTTGAGCAGTTCAGCATATTTGCTATCTCAGACTTGCTCCAGTCCCTTCACATCCTGTACTTGTATGGTTTGCCAAAGTTCAGACTCAAGTTCTACACCTTTTCTTTTGCTTTTACAATGTTAGATGTAGGAGCTCAGGACTTCTGGACAGAGAATCAAAACGATTAAGCAGAAACCATGTACTGTTTGTATYAAGCTATATTTATGCATTCTAAAACTACTGTTCATGGGTTCATGCATTATTTCATTGGTGCCTCTATATTGTCCATGCATTCAGCATGCACCCTTCAGGAAATACGATTGGTTACAGTCCAGCGTTTCATGGCCCTCCTTTATCTAGTCTTAGTATTCTGTTTTTCAGACTCTTCTTTATGTCTTAGTAACTGTCTTGGTTTGAAAGACAGGTGTCTGCTAGGGAGAGGGGCAGGGCCTCCCTTGGAATGGAGAATTCAAACCCCCTCCCTCCAAATTATATTAATGTAGAAAATTAAAGAGCTCCCTGACAGAGGTATGGGGATAGGAATAACAGTTCTTTACTACTATGAAAAACACAACAAGCAAACAACAACTACTACAGCATTAATAATAAATAGAACCAGGAACCTTGAGGGGTCTTTGCTCCACAAAGCCTGGGGCAGTCAGATCTCAGTGGCCCTGTAGGGCTCTGAGGGCACCAAGCTGGAACAGTGGGAAATCCTGGGCTGTTGAATGAGACGTATCAGAAGCTCCACAGTGGTAGCTGGAATGGCAGAGATGTCTCTCCAAAGCAAGGGTGGGTGAGGAGCCATAGCATAGCAAAAAGTCTCAAAGCAGTGCCAGAGAAGCCGTGGTGGCAGGACAGGGCTGGCTTAGCTCCAGCACGGCAGGAGGAGCAGATGAGCTTGAAATTCCTGGGCACACGAGCAGATGYGGTAGATTTCCCAGGACCAGACCTGGTGATGACAGTGAATCCCTCCACAAGCAAGCAGTCTGGGCATCCTCTCTCCCAAATGCCGAGAACAAGATGTCACATAGCTGCCCCTGCTCTCATCCTTTACCTGCCCCCAAAAACTAGTGTTATCTCCCCTCTCCGAGAGAAACTGYCCAAGACAAAACCCCGCTCTCTYGAATTTTGGCCACCTCTTTGTTTTGGTCAAGCACCCACAAGTACCCAGCTGTTAGTCTCCTAACAACTTATGGTAAAAATTTCTATAAGTAAAAAAAAAACAAACCAATCCAACCTCCAACAGTTACCTGGATGAATTCCAGAGGTTTCTGATAAAAAAGGCTAGAGACGGTTTGGCTGGATGACACTTTGGCCTAAGCTGTTCGAATACATTGCTACAATTCCCCCTTCTTCTTGCACCAGCCAAACCCTCTTTACTGCATTTTCTACCAAGCAGGTCAACAATTTTATTATGCATGGAATAATACAAAGCAATAAAATAATGATTAATAGTAATAACAAAACTCCCTTTGTGGTATCTTTCAACCATCCRGTTCTTYCCCATCCCTCAAACCATTCATCCAAATCCCAGTCATTAACAGTCAAGTTCTTAATGCTATCTTGTAATTGCTTGAATTTCCTGTGAATGTGTTATAAATGAAATGTGTAAAAYGCCCAGTAAAAAATCAATAAAAWAATTTATTACGAAATAGAGYAACAAAATGCTGGGAAGCTACAAACCAAAGACAGAGCRGAGCCCAGGATTGGCTCTGGGTGAACCGCAGGTACAGCCTCTATCGCACTGTACCTCCCCCTGGTTAATGAAGTGTGCTTCATGACGCCGGGTTTTATACAGCTTTTCTGCCCAGAGGCTATATTGCAACAGTCSTTTCTGTCTGCAGTTTCCACTGCATATATGTCAGCTTCTTTCTGCATTGCTGATCCACTGAATAGTTTTCTGGGCAACGGTGTAACCCAGATGAGATTTCCCCAAAGTCAGCATTCCGTTGCAATGTCCAGAGATTACTGATAGCATCTGGCGATGGTGCTAAGTGCCCAACCATCTCCGGCTGATATCCATCTTTCCATGCTACCACCCGTCCTTTCTGGTGCAAATGCCTGTCTCCAGCTTTACTGGCAAGGGTGATACAATCTCTGTATATACATTCCRAAATCCTCCAAGATTTTATTCCAATTGATTACAGCAAGAGAAGCTTGGGTTATGTCAATCATATATTATACCATTTAATACAGCAATAAATGAATTATTCCTGGACATACATTACAAATGGATGCAGAATGGTCAAAGAGGATTATACAACACATTCCTTCAAAATCCTCATACTCATGCCCATAAGATAATAGCAAGAAATCTCTAGCAGCCCTGTTTTGCAGTGCACTGTGTCTAATACGATTTACATCAGTGAGCATCTGATTTAGAATAGCTAAAGTTATATTTAATTGTTTCGCTGTCTGTCCTAGGGTAACTGTATGATGCTTCTATCCCCAAATCGTCTGTCCTGTCTGTGTTAGATATTGTGTTCTGTAGCTTTAAGACTGGTTCCTAGAGCGAAGAGGGTGAAAACAGAAGCGCGGAGTTTGTTTTGATAGAAGCAGCTCACTCCTCCACATTTTTTCTCCTCCTAGAGGGTTTTGTCTGAAGCATACGGCCGGCGTGTGAGAGATCTTCTTTTTTTTTAGTTAGTTTTAGCTAGCTAAGGCAGAGAAGTTCTCTAGACTATTTTTTTTCCTTTTCCTTGAGACTGTTTAAATCTGTTCTTGGACTGAGAGATCTACCGGACTGAGAGAGCACCGGGGGAGCACCAGGAGAGCACCGGGCCGGGCCCAGGCCGGGCATCTGCCAGCACTAGAAAAAAACTAAGGCTGAGCGAACCAGGCTCCCACGGCAAAGACTCTCTCTCTCAATTTTGCCAGGTTTTATTGTTTCATATTATTGATTTCTAAGTTTGTAAACACCTTTCTTTTTGTTAAATAAATAGTTTTTTCCACTCATCTCTAAGGAAGTTGTTTCTTGAACCAGTAGGGGGGAGAGGCAGTCCCAACTTGCTTCCCAGAGTGAGAGACCCCCCCCCCATTTTAAAAAGTCTCCTCCCAGATTTGCCCTAAACCAAGACATCTAATTAGTGGCGCCAATTGTGGGGCTCGAGAGAGTGGAAAAAACCTGATTTAATTGCATTTTTAGTTGTACTTACTCCGTGTTGGCATACAGCAAGCAGTCAGTGACCATGCTGCTGCTTGACTTCTTAATGTCTCTTGGGATGGAGTMATTTCTGTGTTACTGTTCCATAGGGTTTTTTAAAATTTTAATACCTTTCTGGTCCCTAAGTTTTTTTTCTTATCCGGAAATAGCTCCAGTATTGTCTCTAACACRTAGCTTTTATAATAGAGGGGCACGAATTAAGATAGCTATTTTGCTGTTTTTAGTAGCAATGATCTGCTGGAAGTTTATTAAGGTACTGGGGCTTGTTCCATATATGCTTAGTTTATAGTTTTTTCGTCCTACGCTGCATCCCAGTTCCAGCARCATGTTTTGGGGATTTGTTAGTAATTACACCCAGTTTGTTGAARGAAGAGTAGGGAATGAGGCCTTTCAGCCTTTCCTTTCCCTCCTCTCTTTTGAGTCTGTCACATCACTTTTRGAGAATGTGCAATTTCCCCTAAATGTTAAAGATACCACCTTCCTAATAGTTCAGCTAGTAAGCATCCTCTATATAGTCTACAGCTTCTCTAGAATAAAGTCTGAGATGTCCAGAAGAGCTAATGAGACCCCTAACCCAGAATCAGACCCAGAAGTAAAGCCAAGTGTGGAAAATTCTGAGTAGTGTAGAGAATGAGAGAGAATGAGTCAAACCTTGAAAGAATTTTCTGATCCCCCTGCTTGGGAATTTTCATGTGACAAAATTCAGAACCCAGATGAAGTAGAGAAATATCTTAAAGAAAACTGCCATGATGAATCTAAAGAGAAAAAGCTCATTACAATAAGCTGAGCCCTAGCATATGCTTATCACACGCTGCTAAATACTGTAGGGCAGCAGATAGAGGTAGGGGGACAAAGAGATAAATCAACAGCTACCCCAATCACTCAAGCTGTAGCAGAGCCAGTAGCTAAACCAGACAGTGAGCCTAAGACACTGGCAGTTGCTGCGAGAAAGAAGCACACACGAAAAACTAATCAACCAGTAGATGACAACTACCAACTGACACAAAATCAAATCGAGAACCAACCAAACTAAAGCTCCAGAACACCTACAGTATATTGATGACATCATTGTGTAGGAGAACACAGCAGCAGAAGTGTTTAAGAAAGGAGAAAAAATCATCCAGATTCTCCTCAAAGCTAGTTTCGCTGTCAAGAAGACCAAAGTTAGGGAACCTACTCGAGAGATCCAGTTCCTGGGAATAAAGTAACAAGATAAACAGCGTCAGATTCCCACCGATGTCATCAACAAAATCACAGCAATGTCTCCACCAACCTACAAGAAAGAAACACAAGCTTTCCTAAGTACCATAAGCTTTTGAAGAATGCACATTCCTGAGTACAGCCAGATTGTAAGCCCTCTCTACTTAGTCACCCGCAAGAAAAACGTTTTTCAGTGAGGCCCTAAACAGCAGCAAGCCTTTACCCAGATCAAGCAAGAAATTGCTCATGCTGTAGCCCTTAGCCCAGTCAGGACAAGACCAGAAGTAAAAAACGTGCTCTACTCTGCAGCCAGGAGCCATAGCCTGTCCTAGAGCCTTTAGCAGAAGGTGCCTGGGGAGACTCGAAACCGACCCCTAAGATTCTAGAGTCGAAACTACAGAAAATCTAAAGCCAACTACACTCCAACAGAGAAGAAAATTTTAACAGCCTATGAAAAAATCCAAGCCGCCTCAGAAGTAATAAGCACTGAAACACAACTCCTCCTAACACCCCGACTACCAGTGCTGGGGTAGATGTTCAAAGCAGAAGTTCCCTCTACCCATCACACCACCAATACCACATAGAGTAAGTAAATTGCTCTCATTACACAGCGCGCCCATATTAGAAAACTGAATCGCCCTAAGATTTTAGAGATAATTACAAACTAGCCTGAAAGTAAAAATTTTATTCTCAATGATGAAGAAGAACAAGAACAAGTAAAACGTGCTGAAGAAGCCCCACCATACAATCAACTGCCAGCAGAAGAGACACGTTATACCCTTTTTACAGATAGTTCTTGTCGTGTTGTCGAGATGAAACGAAAATAGAAAACAGCTGTATAGAGCCCCAAACGACAAGTTACACAAGCTACTGAAAGAGAAAGTAAATCAAGCCAATTTGCTGAACTCAAAGCCGTTCAATTAGCCCTAAACATTACTGAAAGAGAGAAATAGCCAAAACTCTACCTTTATACTGATTCATGAATAGTAGCCAATACTCTATGAGAATAACTAGAGAAGTAGAAAAAAGCTAATTAGCAACGTAAGAGAAAACCAATTTGAGCTGCTAAAGAGTAGAAAAACATTGCTACTAAAGTAGAAAAACTACGTATAAAAGTTCGCCATATAGATGCCCATATCCCTAAAAGTAGAGCTAATAAAGAACACCACAACAACAACAAAGTAGATCAAGCTACCAAAATAGAAGTGTCAAAAATAGACTTAGATTAGCAACATAAAAGAGAGTTGTTCCTAGCTCAATAAACCCATAATACATCAAGTCACCAAAGTAGAAATACCACCTATAAGTGAGCACGAGACCAAGAAGTAGATCTAACCATAGACAGTATCTCACAAGTTATCCATAACTATAAGACGTGTGCTACCATCAAACAGACCAAGCAAGTGAAACCCCTATAGTATAGTAAGCAGTAGTCCAAATATAACTATAGGGAGGCCTAGCAGATTAACTACATCACCCTACCCCAAACCCGCCAAAACAAGCGCTATGTGCTCACAATAGTAGAAGCCACCACAAGATAGTTAGAAACCTACCCAGTACCCCATACTACTGCCCGGAACACCATCCTGGGCCTAGAAAAACAAGTTCTTTAGAAACATAGTACCCCTGAGAAAATTAAATCAAACAATGAGTCTCATTTCAAAAATAGCCTCATTAATACCTAAGCTAGAGAACATAGCATTGAGTAAGTGTACCATATTCCCTACCATGCACCAGCTACAGACAAAGTAGAGAAATACAATAGACTATTGAAAACCACCTTAAAAGCACTGAGTAAGAGATCTTTCAAAAATTGAGAGCAACATTTAGCGAAAACCACTTAGTTAGTTAACACCCGAAACTCCATCAACCAAGCAAGCCCTGCCCAGTCTAAAGCCATGCATACAGTAGACAGAGATAAAGTCCCAGTTGTACATGTCAAAAGTTTACTAAAGAAAACAGTTTAAATCAATCCTGTCTCAAGTATAGACAAACCCATTCGTAAGATTATCTTTGCTCAAAAACCAAGTTGCACATAGTAAATAATGCAAAAAAATAGAACAACACGATGTGTACCTCAAGGAGATCTAATTATTAAGTGAGAACTATGAGTAAATATCTTTACTTGCTAAATGTTATTACCATTATCTGTTTTATCTGTATATAGATGTATACTGTTTTATATAAATATAATGTATGTGTATATAGAGTTAGAATATATATTAGTTTTGATAAGAAGTTAACGATATGGGGATAAGGGGTGGAATGTCCTAAAGTAACTGTATGATGCTTCTATCCCCAAATCGTCTGTCCTGTCTGTGTTAAATATTGTGTTCTGTAGCTTTAAGACTAGTTCCTAGAGCGAAGAGAGTGAAAACAGAAGCACAGAGTTTGTTTTGAGAGAAGCAGCTCACTCCTCCACATTTTTTCTCCTCCTAGAGGGTTTTGTCTAAAGCAAACAGCCAGCGTGTGAGAGATCTTCTTTTTTTTTAGTTAGTTTTAGCTAACTAAAGCAGAGAAGTTCTCTAGACTATTTTTTTTCCTTTTTCTTAAGACTGTTTAAATCTGTTCTTAGACTGAGAGATCTACCAGACTGAGAGAACACCGAGAGAACACCAAGAGAGCACCGGGCCGAGCCCAGGCCGGGCATCTGCCAGCACTAGAAAAAAACTAAGGCTGAGCGAACCAGGCTCCCACGGCAAAGACTCTCTCTCTCAATTTTACCAAGTTTTATTGTTTCATATTATTGATTTCTAAGTTTGTAAACACCTTTCTTTTTTGTTAAATAAATAGTTTTTTCCACTCATCTCTAAAGAAATTGTTTCTTAAACCAGTAAGAGAGAGAGGCAGTCCCAACTTGCTTCCCAGAGTAAGACCCCCCCCCCATTTTAAAAAGTCTCCTCCCAGATTTACCCTAAACCAAAACACTGACTTGCTGGCCAAATTTTTAAGGGTAGCTAAA
>CADDXX010000360.1:224981-245664 GCA_902810485.1 Alauda arvensis
TTTAGTGGCAATCTGAGTCAGAGCCGTCTACTGGTTTTTAGTCAGATCGCGCAGCAAATTGGCCTGATTTCCCCCTTTCAATAATGACTTTGGGRGTTCAAGGTCTTCATTAGTTATGCCACAAGTGCTAAAAATCCACTGTCCCAAATYAACTTTTGAGCATCCATCAAAGTCCAAATTTCTGTACAAATATTAAGTTTTTGTGGACAAATTTGGGCTTCAGTGATAAGCATTCCCAAGTACTTCCATGGGGCCTGGTGTTGGACTTTTTCAGGGGCAGTTTTAAGTCCTGCCATCTGCAAGTGTTGCTGTAAGGCAGGTAGCAGGTATGCTGCATTGAGGTGTTCTGCTATCAAAATATCATCCACGTAATGATAGATAAGACACTGTGAGTACTGTTTTCTCAGTGGGGCTAGYGCCCAGGCAACATACAGTTGGCACATCATGGCTGAATTTTGCATCCCTTGTGGCAATACCACCCATTGATACCACTTCGCGGATTCTGCCTTGTTAATGAACGGCACTGAGAAGGCAAACTTCACACTATTGTCCTCATGCARGGGAATTGTGAAAAACAAGTCTTTTAAGTAGATAATTGCCAATTAACAGGCAACATTGATGGCAAGGGTAAGCCTGACTGCAGGGGTCCCATATCCTGTATTACAGAATTAATGGCTCAAAGGTCATGTAACAACCTCTATTTTCCTGATATTTTAGGAATTGTAAAAATGGATGTGTTCCAGGGGCTCGTAGAGGGTATTATATGCCCCTTTTTCAATTGCTCATCAACCAATTCAGTAATATGGGTAAGCCTTTCTTTAGACAGCAGCCATTGATCAATCCATATTGGTGTTTCTGTCAACCATCTTAATTTTAGGATTGGCTGCCCCTCAATGACTGCCCCTAAAAACCCTCATTGGTGAGATGGAAACCTATCTGGATCAATGCACCCTGCCCCATCACRTAAGGTCTCACCTGGGCACAAATATGTGCTTCTTTACCAACCCACACTGTTAAGAGTGTTTCACTAACTCGAGTCATTTGCACGCCTCCCAACCCCATAACTGGTGCTCTCAGGGTACTAAGAGGCCATGTAGCATGTAGCCATGCAAACGAGGGAACAATGGTTACATTGGAACCCGTGTCCAACAACGCAGCTTCTGTTGTCAGAATTACTCCATCAGGGTGCTAAAAAGTGATGGGTTTAACTGCTTTTACTCCCAATAATGGTACTGTAAACATCATCTGAGCAGTTCCTGTCGACCCAAAATCTCCATCCCCCCTCAGCATGGCCCCTTGTCTAGGAACCATGGCCTTAAAGGGAATTAGCTGTGCCAACCAAGTGCCTTTTGAAATGTGGATAGGTGGTCTTGATGTTTGTACCATTATCCCAATATTGCCCAAATAATCAGTTAGTCCAGGCAAAACAAAAACACCTTGCTTTGATGTGGACGACCTCCATATCAGAAGGGCACTGAGTTCATATCCTATGGGTCCATTTGCTGTTGATGGAATAACCTGTACATCAGTGTCATGCAGGGTTATCTCTATTATAAGTCCAGTCCAGTGCTTCCTGCTGTTGCTGAGCAGAGGATATCCAGGCAGCAACCTGGTTTTAGGGGTGCATTTGTGTAGTTGTGAGTCCCTCTTTCACTCTCTGTCTAACGTTTCCCAGCAGTGTTCTGTCTTTTTTGTGTCTCAACCTGCAGTTGCTGGCTCACAGCCCAAATTCATCACCCTGGTTGCAGTTTCCAGGGGAAAGCAGTAGATGTCRCTGTTGCCTTACTTATTTTCCTGGCTTTGCTCTGCACCAGGCTTTGAAATGACCAGGTTTTCCATAGTTCAGGCCCGAGTCACCTTTTCCTTGTTGAACAAGCAGTTTAAGAGCCACTGCCATCGCTTCTGCTAAGTAGCTGGCTTTTTCCTCTGGAGTTCCAACCCTCAAACAGGCCACAATCATGTCCACTAGGGTGGAAGTTCATGGCAAAGTTTTCAAAATTCACTCACAGGGGGGATTTGTATTCTCCATTGCCAATTGCATTCCTAGAGTAGTTTTAACATCTGGAGACATTCCTGGAGCAAGATCAAGTGCACCTCTAAGGTGATCTAGAAAACTATAAAAGTCTCTTTTGCCTCTTGCCTAATAGTGGTATAGGATGGTGATGGATGTCCCATGTCTGAGATGACATGGAATGCTTCCTGTGCTAATTTCTGAGACTGTTGCAAAATTGCTGCATTTAACCTTGCCTGAGTCTGAGGGTCAGCACGCGGTCCTTTTCCTAACATCATATCTGGGGTTGTGAACTGTCATGGATCCCCTTGAGGGAGTCCAAGACTTTCAGTCATGGCATCGTCTACCCATCTTTCCCAATCTGCTTGCCACAGCAATCTCTGTGTGGGTTTTAAAAAGGTGTATGCCARGTTTTGCAGTCAAACAGGGCCATTAAACTGCTAGAAAATATGTGGTCTAGCAAAGTCTGTACGTACGGGTTAGGGGTATATGTGCCGTCCTGCTGCTGTTGTTAACTCCTCAGGGGAAACCACCAGGCATCCTGTAGGTGCCAGCTGTTTGAGTGACTGGTCTACTTCCATTTGCTCTGATTCTGATGCAGGCTGTGGCGCYGACATGGGGTTTTGCTCTGCATTGTTACTGTTTGCAACTGTCTGTTGAGCCYGTAACTCTGACTCCATGGGTGCAGAAGGTAGAGACGGTAGAACAAGTTCCTCTCCCACACAGAACTCTCATGCAAATGTCGGGAACACAGTTGTGGGGTCGTCTGGCTCTAAAGCAGCTGCTGCCCCTGCCACGGCTGTCCTTTCTGCTTTTAACTGTCTTAGCACTGTAATCATTAACTTCCAGGCTGTGCTAAGTCCCTTGTTTGCTTTCAACCCATCACTCACAGTATCTCGGAGCGCTACGCCCAGCCTATCCCACTCGAGGGTTTTGAATACACTCCTGGGGGAGACAAAAATTCCTCACTCCTGACCTCATTTCAGTAGTCTTTTTAAGACCTCCAGCTCATATTTAACTGCTTTCTTAGAGAGAATAAGCTGGAGAACATTTAGTGTGGCCTGTTCTTCTTTTGACAGTGTATTTCCCATCATCCCAGCCCCCAGTCACTCGCCTCTCTTRTTGTACGTGTTGCAGCGTATGCATATTTTATCCTGAACCTGTTTCCCTGTTTCTTTCTCCTGACTCCATGTGAAGCCATCCTCCAACTCCTCCCCACTGTGGTCCAGCCATGGTGGTCACCGACTGGGCCTTCCACTTTTTCCCTCTGCAGAACCCCCTTCAGAGCCCAAAGAGTCTGGTCTGCTTCCTTATMATGGTGTCCATCACGTTGTAGCTCACCAGCTTGCAGGAGCTCAGGACTTCTGGACAGAAAACAAAATGATTAAGCATAAGCCATTTATTGTTTGTATTAAGCTATATTTATGCATTCTAAAACTACTGTTCATGCATCCATGCATTATTTCATTGGTGCCTCTATCTTGTCCAWGCATTCAGCATGCACCCTTCAGGAAATATGATTGGTTACAGTCCAGTGTTTCTTGGCCTTCCTTTATCTAGTTCTTGCAGTCTTAGTATTCTGTTTTTCAGCCTCTCTTTTCTTATTTTAGACTTATTTATGTCTTAGTAACCTTGACAAGTTCCAGAGGTTTCTGCTAAGAAAGGCTTAAAGACGTCTTGGCTAGAGCACACTGTGGCCTAAGCTGTTCAAATACATTGCTACAGTTAGAGAGAATGTTTAACATTTTCTTGTGCAAAGAGTCTGAAAGGTACTTATAGTAGTTGTATATGGTACAATATATCCTTGATTACAATTACCTACATAATGGATGTAAGTACAAAAATATTATTATTTCTTAGTGAAAATCCTTCAGTTTATGTATATAAGGTTTCACATGGAAAAAATAGATATTCTTGCAAGATTATTCTTTTCAAAATGGAAAGAATGGCAAAACCTGAAATGAAGGTTAGTATTTGAGAATGTCTGTAATCAGAATTTAAAATTAATTCTGTAATTAAAATAAGTTTTCCATTAATTAGAAAAGCAAAATATTATCCATATAAAYAGGAATCTCCTAGCAAAAAAATTATGAGATAATAAGAAATTTACTTTTCCATTTTGTTGGCAAAATTAGCCAACAAATTAGTATTTGAGATTTTAAGAAATGTTTATTTAGTGAAGTTTGGCAAGTTTTAAAAAGTAACAAAATACTGGAAACAGTACTTAGGATCWTGGTGAATATAGTACAAAGTCTATATTCTGTAAACCGAGTGGCTAAACTTGGCTATTAAGGCATTATTTCTGGTCTACAGAAAGTAGGAATACATGTTCTTAGAGGATGTAAATAAGCAGAAATTCACTGCTGATTTCCATAAATTAAGGTTCTGACCCCCATGGTGAATAAACAGATATACTTCCTTGGAGATACTCACAGCTACTTTTCATTTTAAAATCAGTTAAATTGTTCCCATATATTCTTTTTCAATGGAAAAGAAATAAATAATCTTTAAACATATACCTACTTTAAACACTGCAACTCAAACTGTAGAGGTTCAATTCCTTCAGAAATGGGGACATATGAGCAATCCAGCCTTTGAGGATGATTTAAGCCTGGGAAAASGGGACTTATAAGCAGCCTAGTCDTTGAGAATGGATGGCCCTGTAACCATTTCAAGGATGCAAGGATCACATACAAGGAGAAGCAAACAAGATAGAAGTCACRTACAAAGAAGAACAAAAGAGGCTACACGACTCCAGAATGTGAGAATTGGATGGGAGCCAAATGAAAACTTGTGCAAAGATGCTGTTTCTGCAATATCAATCAACCAGTCTGGGCTAAGAAACTAACACRTACTTTAGRGCCTAACCAATTACAAAGCAACATGTCAATGTATGATTTTAGACTAAAAGTGTATAAAAGACGCTGTCATTTTAGAATAAATGGCTCCCTTTCATCACATTGATCATGGAGTGATGTCCCGTTCTTTCTCCCGCAGGTGGTGCCGACGTCCAGGGACCTTGGACTTGACAGGACCGTGGCAGAACGATTCGAGGAAGAGTGGGGAAAGCCGGCTGGAAACATCCCGACTRTCCCGGTAGGAAGCCTCACCAGGTAGGCGGGAGGTGAATATCTCTGCTACCCCAGCCCTAGCAGGAAGCCTTGCCAAGGAGAAGGTGGGAGGAATCATCCCTGCTTGCCAAGAAACCTCACYAGAGCGTAGGTGGGAAGCCTCGCCAAGGACAGGCGGGAGAGGAATATCTTTCTGTGGATAAAGAAACTTCACCAGGACCACGAAGGTCATGTGAAGGAGGTGCACTGCTAAGTCTTCAAGAAGAAACTCACCCTGATCAGGTAAGCRGCTGGGGAAGAGATGGGGGTGGACRAAGAGCAAGAATCTGTCCTAAATCTCTTCCAACATATTTTCTCTGTAAGAGGATTGAAATATGATAGCTCTGTTTTAAATAACTTTTTWAAGTGGGCTTGGGAAAAAGGACTGATTTCGGAGCAGATGTAACATTTGAGATATTGGTATGGGAAGAAATTGGATGGTATTATGGAATGAGATAAGCTCTGGAGAGATAGCTGCTAAAGATACAAGTAAATATTCAATTTGTTGGAGACAGATCAAAGACTGTCTAGAATCCATGAAGGCAGAGAGATCAGCCGCATCTTCTGTTTTTGTCACTCAAACTCCTGGATGCTAAAACTAACTGCCCTATAACAACCTCTACCTTTTCTACGTGTGTTTCAATTCCCAGACCAGCCACCCCAAGTGCCCCACCCTTACCTGAACCTCTACATTCTAATACCAACAGCATGTTGAGAGTTCAGGCAGAGCCACAGCTACAAAGCACACAGGGTGAACCTGAAAATTTAGATGGGCAGTCAAAGCAGACAGTTCCCTCTCAAGAGCAGGCATGCTGCCCAGAATATCCTCTACTACTCCCTGATTCACCAGCAGAGAGTGAAACCAAGGTTAAAGACAGCAAAGTTGAAACTTTGTTGCATCAGGTCTTGGGAAAAATTGACTCTGTGGGTATTCAAAATTCTGATTCAGTTGCTTTGAACGCTACAACAATGATGTTACCAGCACCCCATGAGTTACCTGGAGATTATAATAGGAGGTGGAAGGGAGTTATATGTGATGCTTTAATTGAAGGAGAAATTATTCCACAAGCRTTTCCTGTGGTGGTGCAGCCAAAGGGTGGAATAAAGTGGGAGACTTTTGACTGGAAACTTTTAGATAAAGCTCGGACTGCAGTTCAGCAGTATGGGTTACACTCCTCATATACTCAACAATCATTGCAATATATATTCACCTGTGATATACTTTTAGAACAGGATATTATACAAATTGCTTCTGTTCTGCTACCATCATCTCAGCAGTTGATCTTTAATAAAGCTTGGAGGACACTGTGTGAAAAGGAAGCAGCAAAGCAGAGACAACCAAATGATCCTTTATACCRGGTAACAGTTCAACAACTTATGGGGGAAGGACCTTGGGCAGATGGTAGTATGCAATTACGCAGTGTTACAGAAGTACACCAGAAATCACAGGAGCTCGCTCTCAGGGTTTTCTGTACCTTACCTGAATTAGGAAAACCACATGCATTTGCCCAGATTCAACAGGGCCAAAATGAACCTTATACTCAGTTTATTGATCCTTTGCACCTTGCAATAAAACAACATCCTGACTTTAGTGACGAAAGAACAAATATTTAAAATATTTGCCTTTGATAATGCAAATGAAAAAACAAAACAGATGCTGGGAACATTACCAAAAAGTGCCTCTGTAGTAGATATGATTGAGCTGACTGAAAGGGCTTCACAGACTACYCAGGCTGCTTACGTAGCAGCTGCAGTCAGTGGGGCAATAAAACCATTGCTTGCTCAACAGAAGGGCCGCGGGAAACAATGTTTCAAATTGGCAAGGAAAGTCATTTTAAGAGCCAATGTCGAGCACTCCAACAAAATAGAAAGTGGTGTCGAATTTGCAAATGAGATAATCATGATACTGTAGAGTGCACAAAGAAAGAAAACTGCAAACCAAGCGCAACGAAACCCCTGTGCACTATGACACAAGTCCAGGGGGCAGCATGGGCGGTATCTCCACAGAATCCAAAGGGAGCCTCAAGTCCCTCAGCTCCGCAACTACTGGAAGTGCCGGAGTGGATCTCGCAACAGCCATAGATACTACTCTCACTTCTACAGCAGTACATTTAATAGACTCATGTGTTAAAGGCCCTTTGGGTGAAGGGTTATGTGCATTGCTGTTGGGCAGGTCATCAATTAGTTGACAAGGGATTTTTGTATTACCAGGAGTGATTGAGGGAGATTATACAGGGGTCATCAAAATTATGGTTTATACTTTAACTCCGCCTGTTTCTATTCCAGCTGGCAGTTGGATCGCACAGCTTGTTCCTTTTTATTCCTGTGTTCCGAATCCTGGACAGAGTGTGAGAGGTGACGGAAGTTTCGGCTCTACAGGGCAACCGCAAGTATATTTTGCTTTAGACATCACTAAGGGAAACCGGAAAAGGTAAYCACTCTGACTGCTAGGAATGGGCAGAAAATAATGCTAAAATTAATTCTCGATACAGGAGCTGATGTAACAATGATATCTGCAGCTTATTGGCCATCTCAGTGGCCTACAGTGTCTCCTCAATTTAGTGCCACTGGCATAGGAGGCACTCAAGCAACCAGAATCAGTAAAGACGTGATTGCATTTACTTTCCCTGATGGCRTCACAGTCTCTACAYGACCATTTGTAATGGCTACTCCCCCAGAATTGAAAGGATTAATTGGTCGTGATTTGCTAAGTCAAATAAGAACAACTTTGATTACCCATCCTTTTTAGTTGTGGCTGCTGTGGAGCTGCCAATCGTAAAAATTAAATAGAAGACCAATGAGCCAGTCTGGATTGATCAGTGGCTGCTTACAGAGCAAAAGCTGCTCAGGATCAAAGAATTAGCTGAGGAGCAGTTATTAGCAGGTCACATTGTTCCTTCAACTAGTGCATGGAATACCCCAATTTTACAATTCCAAAAAAGAATGGGAAGTGGAGATTGATACATGAATTAAGGGCAGTTAATGCAGTCATGGAAGAAATGGGAGCCATACAGGTCGGACTCCCGTCACCTACAATGATTCCTGAGGAATGGGATATGTTAATAATCAATTTGAAAGGTTGTTTTTTCACTATACCTTTACACAAAGATGATGCCAACACATTTGCCTTCTCTGTACCATCAGTCAATAAGAAAGAACCTGCAAAACGACATCATTGGGTTTCTTTGCCCCAAGGAATGCAAAATTTGGCTGCTATGTGTCTAATRTACATAGCATGAGCATTAGAACCAATCAGGACAAAATATCCACAATTATTGATCCATCATTACATRGATGATATTTTGGTTGCTGGTTAYAAAATGGCAAATATTCCAATAATTAAAGACTCAACYGAAACTTTAGAATCCAGAAGTTTAAAGATAGCCCCAGAAAAAGTTCAAAAACAAGAGTCATGGAAATACCTTGGATGGATTATTACAGGAAGTAGAGTTAAACCTCAAAAAGTAGAGTTCAAAACTGACATTCATACACTTACAGATGTTCAGCAGATAGTAGGAAATATTCAATGGGTATGTACATTGTGCAGGATCACTAATGATGACTTAAAGCCATTAGTGAAATTATTGGGTACATTAACTCATGCCAATGAGGAAAGATTTCTTGACACTGAGCACAAAAAGGCCCTGGAAAAAATTAGTAGGAAAATTGTTACTTGCCATGCTGATCGAGTAAAGTCCTATCAACCCATTCACTTAATGGTAATTAATTCAGAAGTTCCAGTGACTGACAAGCAGTCAAGAGAACATCTGTGTGCTCTCATTTCACAGTGGTTGAAGGAAGTTAAAAATCCTTTAAGAATCTTAGAATGGATATTTTTATCTATGAGACCTGCTAAGACAATTAACACCAGACTTGAATTGTTTGTACAATTGATTATTAAAGGGCGATCAAGGATTATTGAAATTACAGGGAAAGATCCTGATTTTGTTCACCTTCCCATGGTACAATCTTACCTTGAATGGGGCCTACGAAATTCAGATGATTCACAGATAGCTTTAGCTGGCTTTAAAGGAGTTATTAGTAATCAATACCTGCCTCATAAATTCTTGTCTTTGTTAAGAAACCAGGTGATGGAACAACATCCATGGAGATCAGAAACTCCAGTGGATGGATTAACTGTTTTTACYKATGCTGGAAAATGATCTAAAAAGGCTGTATGTGTTTGGTTGTCTCAGAATAATCATTAGGAAAACCAAATTCTATATGGAACTTCAGAGGACTCTCTACAAACTTTAGAATTGAAAGCTATTGTGTGGGCTTTGGAATTCTGGTCTGATCAAGCTATTGTTTCTGATTCACCGTATACTGTAAGAATAATTAGACTAATTGAACATGCCATGGTTAAAGAAGTTACTAATCATTTACTTGCCAATTTACTTAGCTACTTAGTAGTGTTGCTGAATCAGCGTTCTGTGCCATATTTTATAACTCATATCAGAAGTCACTTAATGCAAGGAGGATTACCTTTTGGTGATGAAAAAGCTGATCAACTTGTCATGCCGGCTTGGACAGGGCCTGCTGTTGATTCTTTTGYTCAAGCTAGGAGTTCCCATGATTTTTCCCATCAATCGGCAAAAATGTTATCTAAAGAGTTTTGGATACCTTTCGTAGATGCCCAGGGAATTCTAAAATCTTGTCCAGCTTGCCAAAAAGTTGGTTTTGGCCTGCGTATTGGTGTTAATCCCAGAGGTTTAAAACCTCTGCAGATTTGGCAAATGGATGTTACACATGTTCCAGAATTTGGCCGATTAAAGTATGTGCATGTTTGCATTGATACTTTTTCTCAAGTAATTAGGGCAACTGCACAATCTGGAGAAGTCACAAGACAAGTTGAACATCATTTATTTAGTTGTTTTGCAGTGCTAGGTATTCCCATTGCCATAAAGACTGATAACGGACTGGGATATATACTCTTTGCTTTGCTGGCTTTTGCGGTCAGTGGGGAATTAAGCATGACACGGGAATTCCACATTCTCCCACAGGACAGGCTATTGTCAAAAGGGCTCATCAATCTTTAAAAAATCTGCTTTTAAAACAAAAAGAGGGAACTTCAGGAATGTCTCCACATGAAAAACTGCATAAGGCACTGTATGTTCTAAACTATTTACGGATGGCTGGYGATAATCAGGAACCACCGATGTTGGTTCATAGTTTAGCACTGCACTCCAGCCCAACACCGACAGAAAGTATAGATACAGGTGTTTTAGTTCAATATAAGGATCTGATTGATGTTGCAGAAACAGCATCTTTGCACAAGTTTTCATTTGTACAAATGAAGGAATGCGCTGGGTTCCTGCCAGGTGGATCAGGCCTTATATTTCTGATGCTGTGCCCAGAGGCTCTGCAAAGGCAGCTGTATCGCTGGAAGYGGGTACTTGAGCCACTTCTACTGGAACTTAATTGTACTCAGGCTTGGCAACTTGACTCATTGAACTCTATAAATKATTTAGATTTTATTATAGATCAATCTGTCCCAGCACCAACTGTCCCTTCAAATTTGCAACAGATTCCTTTTAGTGCTTGCTCTGAACATGGAATAGTGTGTAGGCCTTGGATCTTAGTTAAGTGTCCAGGGGGCAAATTTAGAGACCTGGRGAGTAGTCAGGCAGCAATCTGATCACACTATTGATATCAATATTTTTCGCTGTATCACATGCTTTCATGATTTAACTAGATATTCTATTGAGCACCGTTTGAATAATTTCCTAGGACCTAATCACCCACAATTTATACCACCTCTACTATTAGCAGATCCTTGGATTCAGAAGCTTAGTTTTGCAGCTGCTGTGGAGTTAATAGTTGCCAACAAATTTTAGCTTATTTTGAGTATTKGCTAGCTTTAAAGGTGACAGAATATAATTTTGTCAAACAAAATAAAGTAACTAATACTTGCTGTGGTCGAGAAATTGCTRTACCTTGTAGTTGGCAACTACCCAAAGGTGATTGGGAGTGAGAAAAGAGACGATGGAGAAACAAAAGAAAATCACAGCCTTGACAGTAGCGTTAATATTGCTAACTGTAGTCATGGAGATTGTCTCACATCCAGTTCTTTACATTAATCATCAGCAAAACATATGGATGTTACAGGTGAATCATCTTTTTGTCTTTCAATGGCTTCACCTAGTGATCCTTTTCGTACATGTTTAATTGRAATTCCCTTAGCTGATTTTTCTGAATTTGCTGGCTGGGTTGGAGGCAAAGGAGCACCCTATGTGAGGTTTTCTAATGAATTCACTTAATTTAAATTTTGCATAATTAGGCCACCAAAAAGGACACCTGTTGATCGGTGTCATGCTAGTGGAATAAGAAAAAATGGGCAAGGGATTAAGGCTACTATGATTGCAAGGTCTCTGAATAAGACAGGTGTTGAACTGCAGGAGCTTAACTTGTTAGGGTCAGTCCTGGTGAATTACTGTTTGTTCTTTGGCTGCTGGCCAGAAATCCTTCAGGGAGGAGAGAATTTTATACCATCTCATCCACAAAATAATAAGTGTTGTTCTTAATCCTGCCTCTAGATGGTACTACAATATAATTGCTTACTGTTCTGAGTGGGTTCAGGTGGGAGATGGTTCAAAAGGATCTAGCAAGACAGTTAGGATGCTTCCTCCAGGTGTCTTTTTGATTTGTGGAGATAGGGCATGGTCAGCAATTCCGAGTAATGCGTTTGCAGGACCATGTTATTTTGAAAAATTAACCATGTTTAAACCCTGCTATCAGCAGCTTTTAAATATCACTGAACRGACCAGGCATCACAGGGGTAGGAGAGATGTCACACAGTTAGGACCAGATTGCAAAGATAAGGTAGAACTTTGGGACCATCCTTCAGTAATGTCATCTATTTTTGCCCCAGGTGTTGCTTCAGCACAGGCTTTAAGACAGCTGAAAAAGTTAGCTTGTTGGTCAAAGAAGCAATTAGATTTGACATCAAGGATTTTAAGTGACTTAACCACTGATGTAGATAGCATTCRGCATGCAGTTCTGCAAAACCAGGTGGCTATTGATTTCCTATTGCTAGCTCAAGGTCATGGATGCAAAGATTTCGATGGAATGTGTTGTATGGACCTTTCTGATCATTCTGAATCCATTCACAAGAGTTTGAGGCACTTAAAGGAAAACATGAAAAAGTTGACAGTTGTTTCATCTCCATTCACCTCATAGTTAGCAGATTTAGGTATAACTGGCTGGTTTCTCGAAATAGTGAAAGTGGGAGTTGTAATTCTGATTGTATTTGTGATCATCCTTATGGGGCCGCCATGTCTTTTGAAATGTGTCATTAAGTTGATTGAAAATGCTGTAAAACAAGTCTGGATTGCTCAAAAAAGAGAAAGGGGATTTGTAGAGGTTTAATTCCTTCAGAAATGGGGACATRTGAGCAATCCAGCCTTTGAGGATGATTTAAGCCTGGGAAAAGGGGATGTATAAGCAGCCTGGTCGCTGAGAACGGATGGCCCTGTAACCATTTCAAGGACGCAAGGATCACATACAAGGAGAAGCAAACAAGATAGAAGTCACATACAAAGAAGAACAAAAGAGGCTACACGACTCCAGAATGTGAGAATTGGATGGGAGCCAAATGAAAACTTGTGCAAAGATGCTGTTTCTGCAATATCAATCAACCAGTCTGGGCTAAGAAACTAACACATACTTTAGAGCCTAACCAATTACAAAGCAACATGTCAATGTATGATTTTAGACTAAAAGTGTATAAAAGACGCTGTCATTTTAGAATAAATGGCTCCCTTTCATCACATTGACAATGGAGCGATGTCCCGTTCTTTCTCCCGCATCAAACCTCTAAAAAAATCCCAGTAATCTTATTATACTGCAAATTTCAGAATAAAGCATGCTTGGTTTTGGTCAACAAAATGATCAACATACATTTTTGTGGGCTTGCCCAGGAACTACTCGAGACAGCTAATAATCTAGCATAAAAGCTTGAATTAATATCCAGAAATCAGGGTAATTTGTGTGGGTATAGTATGTTTTTCCTTTCCCCACTAAAAATTTGCTTTRAGTTGATGAGCCCACCCACAGTGAGATAATTCTGGGACGCCAGAAGGGAAAAGCAGACAAATGTAAACTAGAAACCTATCTGGGAATACCTGGGTTTAAGGTTGGGATAAAGGGAAGACACACCCATTGTTACATATGGCAGCTTTTCTTAATAGACTAAAATATACTTTATGTTGGAGGAAATGAATCTGCTTTAGCAGGGGGCTAGTCTAGATGATCTTCAGAGACCACTTCTAACACCAACTATTTTGTGATCCTGTGACTAATTCACTGTCTGGTAAATTTTCACCAACATTTCTTTCCCCATTTTAGCATGTATTTTAACATTAATGAAGCAAACTTATGCCTCAAATAGCAGAAGGATCAGATCATGAACTGTTTTAACCTTATTATTTGCAGTGCTCATGTTGCGATTTCCAAGGCTAAGCAATTTTTTTCTTCTTTTTTTATAACTTATTTCATCATAGATGCATCCATAWATCTGTAGACAAAGACTGTATTATGAATCATTGCTAGGTGAATAATTTTTTCTTTATAATTCATCCATTCCTTTCCTTACAGTAAATACTATTTATGATCAAATTACTACATCAGTCAAAATATGAGTCATACTTTGTGTAGGCATTCTTACTGGGAAAAAACTCTCTAACTGATAAGCAATATAATTTTACGTCTCCCTATATGTCTTGCGAAGGACATTGCACAAAAGCTATAAAAGCCATGTCCTGTTATAAAACAGGGGCAATAATCTGTCAGACCTTGATTCTATTCCTGTGAACTTCAAATGGAGCAGAACTGCTTTGCTGCAACCTAAATCCTGGCAAAGGACTTACTTCTTCTTTTCGTGTCTTCAACAAAGACATTACATTGATTAGTATTAAATTCTATAATCAGCATGCACAGGTCTTACCCTAACTTATAGGTTACTAAATTCTGATTCCATTAATTTAYTTTGTTGCATTTGCAACATGCAAGTTCAGTTTTGATCAGGAGTGCTTTTCTGAAGCTAATCTCCCTCAGTCCTCTCTTGCTGCAGTTTCTTTCCATCATGAAGCAGTTTCACAGCATGTAAAYTGAATTCCTTTGGATGAAACTAAATCAGTTGGAATAATCCAGGAACCCAACCACATGGTCCAATTTCCTGGTACCAAACCATAGCTGGTCTGAATTAGGAAAAAATCTCAAAACTTGTATAAAAAATTCTTACTTGAGTCTCTGTATTGTTTTGCACTGGGTACCAGCTCCTCCTTCCTCTTGCTATTTTATGACAAAGGCATAAATTCAACTGTTTTGATCAGCAGACAATTTCAGCTGCATCTCATCTGAGTCTGCATGTTTCAARGGTGTCTTTGTAAGAGATTCACCTACATTTCTTTGAGAAGGAGGAGCCAAGACAGTATGGGGAGAGGTTGCAGAGAGCAAGTAGGCTGGGAGAGATTGAAAGGAAGAGGGGAGGAGAAGAATAGGGACAGAAAGAGGGGAACTAGGAGAAGGAAAAGAGGCAAAGGGAAAGAGGAGAAAGAGATGCAGGAAAGATGGGAGAGGAAGTAGAAGATGAGGAAGAAGATGAAGAGGAAGAGGAAGGGAGAGAATATTAGAGTGAGAGAGAAAGAGGGGAAGAGAGAAAGATACAGRGAGGGAGAGATGAAGATATGCCCTTAAAGAATTGATTAAAACCTGCGGATAAAATGCTGTCTAGAGTTAACTTTTTCACTATGTCCTGAAAAATATCTAGATAACAAAYTAGGCCAAGATACCTAGGTGGGATAAATCACCTGGTTTATAGCCTYGGTGGGATTTAGAATAGAACAGTTTACTTGGAAGTAACCTACAACAATCACCGTGTTCATCAACAATCATCTAAATAAGATATATACCCATTTACACTGGGATGGCTGAACATAATAATGTATAAACTTTAAAATTATTACAACTGCAATGTCTGTGACACCTAGTATTGTTTCCTCTTAAAGCTCTAATTTGCATTAATTAGCCTTTGGTTTATTTTTTAATTTTAAATTACGTTTTTTTCAAATTTATATTTTACCTACACTAACACTGAACAAAGCTGCTAAAAGAAACCATTAATTTTATTAGAAAAATAGCTGAGGCCTTATAAATTTGCATCAGTATTAATTTTCTAGACCATTCTTCCTTCCCACCCCACAACAGGTCAGCAGGCAAGCAATTGACTCATTTCAGCAACAAGATAGGTTTCCTGCCTTCCTCAAAACTCTGACAGCACAGGAATTAACAATGGAAGAGAATATTTTTATCAAACCATGACATCTGGATTTTTAATTTAGAAACTCCAGAACAAAAAACCCAAAACAAAAGAAGACCCCAGCAATTTAAACCCATATATTTTTCTGTCAGCATTGCATCTTTTTTCACTGTAAAACAGTAGAGTGTATGCCAGGTGAGCTGCTTTCATCTCTATACATGCAATTACCACAGGCTGGAACTTACCCATGAGCTGTGAAAAATGCCCTTTTTGCAGTTAGAAAAGATAATGCATTGTGGGTTGCTTTTCTCTTTTTGCTCACAGAGAGAGGTAATATGGTTTGAAGAGTCTCAGTGGGAGCACTGAATTGAGGGKTATAATTGCTAAACCATGAAAATTGAGAAAACATGTTTTCCTAATGGAAAACCACTTGAAGTATTTTTTTTCCACCAGTCCTCCAGTCAACTAAAAACATACTTGAAGTTACATGTCAGCATTTATATAGTGCATGTTGTATTGCACTAAATAATTGATCCATTTTGTTATTATATTGCACTGGATAGTTATTATACCTGTGCATGGTATGTCCTGAAAAACCCCTCTGTGTTTTGATACCTTTAGTTTGTTCCTTCCCCCATGCCCCCTTTCCCCTCCCCCTGTGCCGTGGTATCTCTTCTGAGATAACCCCGGACTGGGGTGAAAGGCTGTTTTCTCAATGCCCATGCTTGGAAGAAGGAATCAGAGAGCCTTCGGGTTGTGGTTTGAAGATGTTTATTTCAGAAGTCTTATCTCTAGGTTCAGTCACACCAGCATGGTGTTCACAAGCAGCTGGAAAAATGGTTTCTCCCCACCCACGAACACCACCTGGGTTTTTATAATCTAAACTACTTTAACATTGTTTTCCTCTAAAATCCAATAACTAAAATCCAAGTCACACAGTGAAATCACATCTTTACCCAATCCTAAAAAACCATCACCCTTTGCAAAGAGGAAGAGGAAGAGAAGAACAGGAAAATGTGACTTTATCACATTGATCTGCCTCCATCTTTGGCCCATAATAAGTATACAGAAAAATCTAAAACTAATATCTCCACACCCAGTGATATAATAAAAAACACACCAATCAAACCCTCCTGTCACCCAAATCCTCAGACAGCTTTGGTAGCTTTCTCCAAGGCATCAGATCAAAGCCACTGCTATCTTTCAAGCAGGCCGTGGGAGYCCATCCCCCCTTTCCTGGCTGCTGCCCATCCAGGAGACCCAGAGGGATACTCTGGTCTCCCACACCCCTGGACTGCTTCCATTGGTTGTGGTTCTTCACCTCCCCTTCCCCCTTCTCCTGAGGGCTTAAAGGGTGTAAGCCCTGGGGGTCTCGTTCTYTTTTTTACTTCTCTTGGACAGAATAAAGTGGGACCCTGGTCCCAAGAGGAAAAAGAGCACTTCTGTCTTTTACCTTCGTTCCTCGCCTGGCAAACCCACTGGGGTTCAGGAGTTAGCCAAGAATCGAACCCTGTCCTAGGGTGACATGATGTTTGTATCCCCAGTTGTATGTTGAATTTGTGCTGGATGTTGCACTCGGTGCACCATAGTGTTGGGTCTGTGAGCAGGGGGGAGGGGGAGGCGCAGTTTTTTCAGAGGCTCTGCTCCTCCAAGTGACCTTGAGTGTCTGGAGTTTTTGATAACACACAGCATGAGACAGAGAAGATTTGGGGTTTTTTCCTTCCTTTTCACAGCTTGCTTTTGCTTCTGCTTCTTTAGTTTGTTAGGGTAGCTAGCTAGTTTTTTTCCTTTGACTTTCTTTTTTTCCCTTTTTTTTGCCTTTCCCTGGAATTGTTCTAATCTCTCTGGACTGAGAGGACACAGGGGAGCACTGGAGAGCTGGCACCTGGGACCCACCAAGATCCACCTTGTGCAGCAACTTCTCCCAGCAGTAGAGAGACTGAGAACACCGCCACCATCTTCAGGGGGGACCTTCTTTCTGAATTTTGTCATCTCTCCAAAGCAGCACAAAGTCCTTGTCATCAATTTATTGTATTGTTCAATTTAATGTACTGAGGAGTGCTTGGCTTATTGAATAAACAGGGTTTTTTTCACTTCTCTCTGAGGAAGTTATTCCCAAACGGGCTGGGTTGGGGGTGGGGGGGGGAGGTTAAGTAAGTCACCCCACGT
This sequence comes from Alauda arvensis, assembly GCA_902810485.1. Lineage (NCBI taxonomy): Eukaryota > Metazoa > Chordata > Aves > Passeriformes > Alaudidae > Alauda > Alauda arvensis. Next base: position 242,530 of record CADDXX010000360.1, read on the forward strand.
GGCCAGAGTGGATTAAGCCACATGGGGTCTCCTACATCAAATTCTCTGAGGGTTACCAGCACTCCCAGAGCAGGCTTAATAAAGCAAGACAACTTCTCCAGGYGTGCCATGTAACAGAAAAAGCATTTATTAAAAGGAGAAAATAACAAACAATACAATAAAATAAAAATAAGCCATAACAGGTGCAGAGATGTAGCACCATRTAAAGCACCCTGAAAAAACCTCAAAAAGCTTTGTGCAGTGGTTTTTATGGTTAATGATGGAGGCAGTGCTTTGGCACACTGCCCAATAAGGAACAGTTACCTTGTGACAGGCAGGGACAGAGACCTATCCATGCCTCTGCTCTGGCTCGGAGCCAATCATAGCTCAGAGTGTAGAGAACTTTCCAGGGCTGCTTTCCTTTTAAGTCTTATGGTAAAATGAAACATATTTTCTGTATAAAGAAAATATTTGCCTGATCCAAAACTGCATTGCTACTTATCACCCTTTTTAATCTCAAAAACAAAAGAAAAAAAAAAGAAAAATAGTTACTTTGAAAAATTTATTATTATAGTAATTTTATTTTTGCCAATTATTTTTTCAATTTGGTCTCTTAATTAGACAGCAATCTTTATTGGTTCTCTTACTTCGAATTTGTTGTCTCTCTTTTTTTGCTAATTATTTCAATTATTAATTTTTGAATATTAATATTTTAGTTTATTAATATTTTGGAACTATAATTTGCCTTTTAATTTTGTGAGGAATTTTTTCAAGTGAACTATTTTTCTTTTTTATATAAAACTGAGATTAACAGAATTTTGAAACTTCAGTACTCAATTTGTAAACACGGCTTTAACAGTTACATGACAAYATTAACTTAGAAAAACTTCTTCTTTGCAAAGAATATTTTGCTTAATACTCTTTAACTACTACAAACTTTACAAAAACTCAGTCTCTGTTTTGATAATGTTCCAATTCTATTCTACTGGGTTGTTCACTGTAGAACTTTTCTCTGGGGTCTTCTTCAGGATTATTCTGCTGTGTTTTCTTCTTTCTACTGCTGTGACTTGTCTTCTGATGGACTCAAGAGGTTTGACCTGTAAAAATAAACAAAACCTCTCCCCATGCTTGGAGAATARGCTTTAAAAATTTTTTGTTTCTGAAATTTTATGAATATGAGAAATAAAATCATATACTGTGTTACAGTAGGATACTCCCCCTTTTTAATTTTTTCATGAGTGTTTAAGTTATGTGTGTGTTTTTTATAACAAGGTAAAAATTGTTTTAGAATGTGTGGTTAGAAAGAAGTATGTGTCTGAATTTTTTCTACTTATGAGTGTGGGAATTTAGTGTGTGTTTTAATGTGTAAAGTTGCTGTGGAAGGGAAGAAAAATATTTATATTAAGATGAATTTTATATTTGAAATTTTCTTTTTGAGCAGAGAGGTTTTTGCTTTTCTTATTAAACCTGTAACAGAAAAAGAACTAATTAATAGGAAAACATTTTGACAACAGTTGCTTTTCTTTCTGAAATATGGTTTCTTAATATCTGATCTGTATAGTATAATGACGGGTTTTGATATTTTCTTGAATTATCTGTAAAAAATTTATTTTTAAGTGTGCATTATTTTTCTATGATTTACAAAATAATTTCTAATATTAATACCTGATGTTTAAGAGACCGTCTATTAATTTTTTCTAGTAGAATTTACAGGGGTAATTTAGAAAACTTTTTTAAAGTTTGAAGAAATTATTTCAATTGAATATATGGGTAATTAACATATTTTTACAAAATCTTTTCCTGAAAAAGAAAAACATTTAAGAGTTAGTTTCTATAATTAACATTGATACAAATTTCTTGGGTACCTTTTACCTAATTAACAAAAGAAAAATTATTAAATGGTCATTTCTCAAATATTCAGTGGCAAATTAATTTATAAACGCTGTAGGTTCTTCTTAAACCTGTAAAAAAAAGGGTTAGAGTTAAAAAATTGGTTTTAGCATATTACTATGTCTTGCAAGATTTTTTCTGATTATTTCTGTGGCGTTTTAATGTCTCTATATATCTGGRAAAAGTCTATTTCTATTTTGGTWGCTGGAATTAGGAGTGTTTTCTCTGTTGGATTGGAGTCTGTGTGTCTTTTTGCAACTGTTTCTTCTTCTTGGAGGCTTTTGGGACTTAGAAACTTTGTTATTTTTCTTCCCACTGCTCTCCGCTGCTTGATTTAGGGCTCGCCGCTGATTGTTTTAGGGCTCACCCCTCCCCCCGCCGCTTTTCTCGGGCACTCGGGCTTCACTGTTGTTCTCAGGCTGCGTCTTCTGGCACCGGTGTTCGGGGGGGGGGCGGGGGAACTTCCCCCGCTTCGCCTCCCCCCCGCCGCTTTTTCTCGGGCTGCGGTGGGGTTTGTCGGGGATCCTCACTGATCACTGATGTAGGCATCGGGGCTGTTTCTCCGCGCGCCGCTTCTCTCTCGTGCCTCGAGCTGCGGGGCGGGGAACACGGCTCTGATTCGGCACGGGTTTGTTTTTTCCCGGTGAAACTGGCAGGCGCCATGTTGGAAGGGGAGGGTTTTCCCTCTGTGACGATGGCAGTGACAAATACAGAGACTCGGATCGGGACCTCCTTATGAGAGGAGCTGATAGGAAGACGTTTAGTGACGTCTCTCGAGGGGTGGCACCAAGGCTGGAAAGCAACGCCCACGAAGGCATTCCAGCGTGAGTGCCTGGGACCTCCCATTGCATGGCTCCGAGAACACGTGGCCCTTTGTTCTTGTCTGGGCTTTCAGAGCGCGAATTTCGACTTTCGGCGCGGCGCATTCTTTAATTTGGATTTGATATCAGAAGAAGGATTATCGGGAACACGCAGGGATGGAGGGATTAGGGACAGAGAGCTTGCTTGCCTGGCCAGGGCTCGCAAAGTTTCTCTGGCAAAGGGAAAGGTGGGGGTTTGCAGGACGAGATTACCCGGGTTTATCTCCCCTGCTTTTTAGGCTAGGTTTAAGGAACAAAGGTTTTTCAGGATTGTGATAAACGAGTTCACTGAATTTAAGGTTCAAATAATCATCTTTATTTTGCAAGCGAGAATAAGCAAAACAGCGCTGGGCGGCCCGGAGTTTTCTGCTCCGCTCTGGCTCGCGCCTTGCTACCCCCCCCCCCC
>CADDXX010000360.1:258561-281330 GCA_902810485.1 Alauda arvensis
ATGGAGACTGCACACCCCCTCCCACCAAATTATTATAAATTTGAAATTAAAGGGCTCTCAGGCAAAGATGTGGGACTGGGAATAACAGGTTTTTACTGTTATATATATATACATATCTAACAAAAACAGGCAAACAAACAAACAAACAACTACGGCATTAATAATAAGACAGACCCAGGAAACCTCAGGGGACCACAAATCCCAGGGTAGTCCGACCTCTGTCTCTGAGGCACCAAGCTGTAAGATCCTGGGTTGGTGATGGAAGCAGATGAGTAGTCCTGCAGCGGTGGTTGGAGCAGCGGGATGTCCTGGCTGAGCAGAAGGTTTGAGGTCAGCGTAGGCAAGAAGCCACAAAAGYGGCGGCGGGGRCAGGGTCGGGCCCACTCCAGTGGGACAGGAGGAGAGCTCAGAAAATCCCCGGGCACACGGGCAGATGGAAGGTTTTCCCAGGAACAGAGCCAATGGTGACAAAATGAAGAAAAAACTTCTCTCCCAGCAAGCGAAGAGTGTCCTCTCTCCTCCAGTGCCAGGCAAAAAGTGCCCCCAGTTCCTCTGTCCCTTCAGGTCTTTCCTTCCCTGGTTTCTTTTGTCTTTGTTAAGTACCGMTAATCACACCTTTAACTATCAGTGTAAAGACAGTGATAATCATCAGTGTCTCAGCAACTCTAGGGAAAAAATTCCAAGGGCAAAACAAAACAAAACCAAACCAAATCTAACCCCCAACACCCAGAAAAGAGTAAAGGTAGTCAGGAAATTTCTCACATTTGTGGATTATCCCATCTGGCCAAAGATAACAATTACAGAAACCAGAGCCCCAGGAGAAGAATTTATAGGCCCCAATTGTCAGAGAAGCAGCAGAACGCCTCCACCAGGCGTTATTTTGAAATAAAGTTACAAGATGGAATGGGAGCAGATGGGGGGGGACTAAGACCATACAGGGGGAACACCTAAAAGGAATGTTTGAATCATGCATGAAATGTATGACTATTCAACAAGATGATATATTTAAAGAGGTGCTTTGGGGTTATTAGTTGTGCTTTTGGCTGAATGCCCATCACCTGGCTRTCAATTTTGTTTTATTGTCTCTTATTGTCTTTTTATTAAACTTTTATAAATTTTACGTGAAAGAGAACCTTATTTTTCATGTACCTTCACCAGAGAGTTCTTTTTGTCTGCTGTCCTTTTTTTTCCCCTTTGTGTCCCAGACTCCATGGTTGACTAGGGAGCGACATCTTGGGATAGAAAGCTGATTTTGCCTTTGTCTTTCAAGACATGTGGTAGGCTGGAGGGTACCATCTTGAGGGGTGAGTCTGGCATGACTTTTCCCTTTGTCAACCTACACACTGTTGGCAGTGGGGGCCACCATCTTGGAAGGGTATGGTAGCCTTTGGTACACATTTTGGGTGTCTGGTTTTTCCCATGGGGTTCATGATGTCAGGAAAATTAATCCAAGAACACCAGAGGTTCATGTCTAAAAAGGAGACAGAGGAGTCCTGTAACGTCATTTGGATAAAGAAAGAGGCATTTCCCATGGGGCATTTCCCATGGGGGTCTCTCAAAATTTTTAGAGGATGCCTCCTTTTTATCCTCATTTCCCAGCTGCATGTCCCTTCTCTTTCCCCATTGGCTGAGGTACTTGAGAAGTACAGACTTCCTGAAATGCCTAAGACCCCCTTTGTTAGAGATTAGATTTGTTTCTTTCTTACTTATAGAATTTCTTTCCATAAGTTGCTAGGAAACTAACTATTGAGTACTTATTGGTACTTAAGCAAAAAAAACCCCAAAGTGGCCAGAGAAGAGGAGTATAGCACCTGGCTACACCTTTTTTGTCTCAGGGAGTTTTCTCTCAGAGGGGGAAGATATTGCAGGGAGGATTCACTGTCACCACCAAAGCCCAGTCTTAGGGATCTACCACCATCTGTTTGTGTGCCCAGGAATTCTGAGCTCGCCATCTCCTGCCTTGCTGGAGCGGGGCCACTGCTGCCGTATGACCACTGTAGCCCTGCATACCCCTGCCTGCCAGGACCTCACACAGTTCCAGCTACCATTGCGGAGTTTCTGATATATCTCATCTACCTGCCCAGGATTTTCTGCTGTTCCAGCTTGATGCTCCACAGAGTTCTGCAGGGGCACTGGGATCAGACTGCCCTGGGGTTTTGTGAAGCAAAATCTCTCCTCCATCCCTTCCCATCTCAGCTGTTTTATAAATGAAACACATAAAATATCCAGTAATAAATTAATAAAATAATTTATTATGAAACAACGTGACAAAATGCCAGGATGCCACAGACAAAAGACAGCCGAGCCTGGGATCGGTGCTGGGTGAACCACAGGTACGGCTTCTATCACACTGTAAACCCCCCCCCCCAGTTCACAAAGTCTGCTTGACGCAGCCAGTTTTTATACAGTTTTCCTGCCCGGAGGCCACATTCTCCACATTCTTTTCAGTTTCCAACCTCCATTATATATTCATGTTGTCATCTTTTCAGTGTTGCAGGTCTGCTGAATAGTTTCCTGGACCAAGACGGGTTCTTGATGAGATTTCCGAGGGTTCACATTCAAGCCTTATCCTTAGCATCAGTGTTAATGGCCTTGGGAACTGGTCTCATCACCGGTTCGATATCCACCTATCTTGCGAGTTCACCTTTCTGTTGCAAATTCCTGTCTCCAGCTTTACTGGCAGAGATGACACAATCTTTGGATGTGCATTCCAACATCTTCCCATATTTTATTCAAATTGATTACAGTGGGAGAAACTTAGGTTATGTCAAACATATATTGTATCTTTTAATACAGCAATAAAAACATAAATTATTCCCGGACATACATTAGAGAAGGCTGTCATAAGGTTTTCTGGTTCTGCTTTGTTGTTAATGCTGTAGTTGTTGTTTTGTTTGCCTGTTATACATACTAGCAAAGAACTTTTATTCCTATCTGCATATATTTGGCTGAGAGCCCTATAAGGGATTGAGAGAGATGGAAACCCTGATTTGCTGATCAGAATTAGTTTTTACTGAGATTTTCCAAATCCTTATATACTGTTTTAGGAGGGATAGTAATTTTTTCTATCTAAACATTACACAAACTCGTGCATTTTACAACATCTCTTGCTTGCAAAAGTTTGATTCAATCTTCTTTTTCCTGTCACCAGACTTGATCTAATCTTCTTGTAATCTTCAAAGCTTTGTTTGTTCTTGCCAAGGCATCTTGGTTTATCAAACTATGCTAATTAAGTCCACAGCACCCTGTCCTGTGTACCCAAATATCTCCTGCAGAGCCCCTTCATTTCAAAATTATAATTCAGAGGGAGGGGGTTTACATTCTCCTTTCCAAGGGAGGTTCCAGCTTTCCCTGGCAGATAGCTGTCGTTCAAACTAAGACACCCTGCTAATGCATAACNACCGGCCCCCCCCCCCCCCCCCCCCCCCCCGTTTTTTCTTTTTCTTTGTGTCTCTGCTCTTTATCTCTAAACTCAGAGATGTAGCACAATCTTGAGTAACAGTCTGTGTCAATTACTGGAATTTCTATGGAATGAATGGTTCCCTCCATTGCTTCTTTTACCTCTCCATATCTGGCCTAACCTACCATCAGGCTCAGAGTTTGTTTGTAAAGACATCCCTTTCTCATTCATTCCTCTCAATGAGATTCAGCAATTTTGTWGATGTTTAAAATTTTTTTCAGAGGTGGGCTTTTTGTTGTTTTGGGGGGGGCTTTGCCTATTGCTGTTTCACTTGTTAGTAAACTGTTACTTTTTTCATTTATATCTACTTGTATTCACTCCTTATTGGTGGAAAGAGACTGGAAACTAAGGACAGGTAACTCCTTTTAGAGTGTCCACCTCTTTAAATTGTTTTAACCCAAAACACATACAAATGGCAAAGCTGTTGGCAACTGCAGTGTGACACTTAAGTGGGGAAGATTATTGTATAGCTTATATCTATAGCCCTAATGTTTACTACATCTATCATGGGTGATATTATTAGACTTAAAAAATAAATTAGGCATTTCTGAAAGACTCCTTAATTAAATGGGGAAAATATCTATGTAAATAACTGGCAAAAATAGAAGTGGTACTTTATTGGCCCTGAAATCTAACAAAATCCATGTATTAGTGGCATTTATTCCCCAGGATGGAAATTCTTCTCTGTCTTCAGGGGCTGTTATATTATTTGTCAGTCCCTTGAACAAAGAAACAACAATCCTTTAATATGCGTACTTCAGCCCCAAACACTAGCTCCAGTGCACATCCAGTTTTGAGGGATGGAGTCAACATTTGTATGTGGATGTCTCCTGCCATCAAGAGCTGGCATGCAGCAACAGCTTTGTCCTCTGGGTGACTGCCGTGAGGGACCTTAATCAAGAAAAGTTCAGATTCAGGCAAAAACCAGTTGGTAAAGAGCATCATGGTAACAAGTAACAAGCTGCCTTTTTTTCTTTTATTTTAGGTAGCTTAAGAGTTCTGTAGCTTTTCTTAACTCTGAGTATCCATTAAAGGAACATTTTAACACAGGATGTGTCAAGTTGAAAGACAGATAAATTATTAATATTTTCGGAGAATCTGAGTATGGTAGCAGATTTCAGAAAGGACTGAGGATCTAATGCAAGCTAGTAAAGCCAGGGAGACACACAAATTACAGCAGGCTTTATATCAGCTCCTTAATGCACAGCAAATATTTAAAACAAGACAGTTTCTCAGGAGGGTATCCCTCATATGCCATATGTTACACAGAACAATTTTAACAGCACCATTCCCACATTCATTTGGAAGTAACTTGTGCTTTGTGTTACTTCAAGCATGAGATACCAAAACCAAAAATAGTTTGTCTAAGAAGAAAAAAACCCCAAAATCAAAAATCCTCAATTTTTCTCTGTACGTGGTTAGAGCAAATGGTGTCTGTCAGCTTCTCAGTAACAGAAACCAGATATACAATGGCTATCCAGTCCTGTAAGATTTTTTCCAATTTGTGCTGTAGAAATTACATAAAAAGAAATTTCTGGAATTCTTTAGAAATTATGTAATTGCACTCATCTCCTAGTGCAATTATTCTTGGGTGGCTGTGTGAATTCATCAAAAATAATAAAACACAGTCAAAATAGCTATTTTCCTGAAATACTTTAGCAGCTGTTAAAAACCTAATGCCTTTTCAACAAAATCACAGAAAGAACTGAAAGTGTCTTTCCAGGCCTTTCCAAGGCCTTAGGTCTTAGAAGAGAAGCTGAACTCTTGCAACAGCATGTGGCAGACAAAGGGCATTTCTTTGAGTAGGAATTGCAATCAGAAATGGTTACTTGACGTCTGTTGGAAAAGGTCAAGATAGTCCTTTAAAATATATGTAATAAACTTCTAACAAAAACTAGGTATAAAAATTCAAATATTGATAGATTGGATGTTTTGGGGAACTGCTCCTTGGTCTTAGGAAAAAGAATCATAATTTGTCTGATTTTTTCAGAGGTATGTAATAATCTAGTATTTCTTTCATCAAAGAGGATACAGGGGAACACTGTAGAACGCCTTCTCACTTATGGGCAATATTTCACACTTTTCTACATAAATTGAGTTTTATGACATCTTCAAACATTTAGTATTAATCAAATGAACAGAAGCTTTTTATTGACACCAGTAAATGAATTTGTTACCGTATTGAAAGATTAACTTTTTAAGTAGGTTGTTCAGCTGCAAAACACAATGTACATTTTAACAAAAGGAGAAAAAATTTACAAGAACTTTGATTCAGCGTTGGCTGTTTATATTGGGCTGGAAATCCCTAAATCGCTGTAATTACTGTGTTTATAAAAATCCCAACCAGGCCCCACTAGTCGTCCCTCAACCCCCATCACTAATTTAGATTTTTTTATGTAGCTTGCATTTCTGTAACAAAAATAAACCTAATAGAATTTCCCTCTAGAAACAGGATCTATTTCAATAGCCAAACAAAAAATTATAATCAATTTAACTTCTGTAGTACAAACRCTCCGGTACAGTTACCGAGATTCAAGGGGTTTTTGTGATACAGCCACAGCTGCAGAAGCTCCCTTCATCATGGAAAGAGGCTCTGAACAAAAATATAGTTTGATGATTTTGCTCTTTTTACCGCAGGAAAAGACACTCCAGTTCAAAAAAGAAGCTGAGTCATGGGAAAACACAGACCATCAAAGCACAAGCATAAGAGAATCCAACAAAATGTGGGACCAACATATATTAYGAATTCAGGAAAAAAATTTTGCCTACAGTGAAAGAATCTCCTTGTTAGAAAGTTGGATTACATTTAATTAAATGCAACCACACGCTTTTGTCCAAGAAATTTGACTGTATGAGGATCAACAAGTTGAAGTGCCAGCTCTAGCACTCGGGTAACAAGAAGCCTATGCAGAGTGGGAAGAGAGTGGCTGGAAAAGCTGCCCAGTGGAAAAAGCCCTGCAGATATTGCTCAACAGCAGCTGAACACAAGTCAGATTGCAACCAGGTGGCCAAGAAGGTCAATGGAATCCTGGCCTGTACCAGAAATAGTGTGGCCAGCAGCACTAGGGCAGTGATCATCCCTCCGATCATCAGCACTTGGAGTGCTCGCACTGTGTCAAGTTCTGGGCTCCTCACTGCAAAAAAGACATTGAGGTGAAGCATGTCCAGAGAAGGGCAACAAAACTGGTGAAGGGTCTGGAGCATAAGTCTTATGAAGAATGGCTGAAGGAGCTGGGGTATTTAACCTGGAGAAAGTAAGCTCTGGGGCAGCTTATCACTGTCTACACCTGCCATAAGGATATTGCAGCCATGTAGGTGTTGGTCTTCTCTACCAGGTAGCAAGTGACAGAATGAGAGGAAGTGGCCTCAAGTCATACTGGGTAGGCTTGGATCGGATATTAGCAAAAATCTTTTAACTGAATAGGCTACCCAAGGAAGCGTGGGATCACCATCCCTGGAAGCATTCAAAAGGTGTATGGATGTGGTACTCGGGGTTTGGTTTAGTGGTGAACATTGCAGTGATAGGTTAATACTTGGATTTCATGGTCTTTGCCAACCTTAAAAACTTCATGATTCTATGATTTCAGTTAAGACCACAAGCGGAAATAAATCTTGTATCTAAAACCATGACAATTAGTTGTGGAAAGAAAAGACACAGCAAATAATGCCATCATAAATTATGGCACAGCATGTGTCATAGTAACAGACATTTTAGCTTTCAGAAATCAGGCAGAAGTATGAGACTTGTAGTGCTAAATAAAAGGACATACTAGAATGTGAAAGTGAGAGAAAACAGCTTGTTTGGTTTTTTTTTTTTTTTCACAGATACTGCACATAGTGGGGAAACAAAACCCAAACAAAAACTCCCAGAGTTCCCTTCAGGATAAAGACAGTTCATCAAAAAACAAACCTATTCATAGATGAAAGTCAACTCACCAGAAGGAATGCAATAGAGAACCAAATTATACTACCAGCATGTGAAGTGCCTCCTGGTTTTGGGGGTGGGTGTTGTAATTCAGATGTTTTAAATGTTTTAAAGAGTTCCTCTGCTGGCTTGGTCTTGCTAGCATAAATGAGTTTTTATAACAGAAAATTAGTTTTCTCCTAGGTTTTAACAGCTACTTCCTTCCATTGTCTAAGAAATTATTTATTGAATTCAACAAATTTAACTGCCAGCAACAGGAAGATGATATTCACACACTCACTCTAACTCACTGCATAACAAAGATAATTAAATTTAGCAGGGAAAACATTGTGATTAATTATTTCTGTACAGGTTTGAAAGCAAAACCAGTGAGAGACTCTAAGTCAGAAATACAATAGGAAAATGACAAGATAAATGTAATAGTAAAAGGAACAAAAGAAAAGACCCTTGACAGAGTCAGAATACAACCTGGCACCCTGCTTGTTAAGGTGGTGGTAGCAGTCCAAATGAAGCAGTCTTGTTGGAGCAGTGATTCTGTAGAAAGATCTGGCAGCTCCTGTCCTCTGGGAATCCATTCAATAAGGCTTGTGCTGTCCCAAACTCCAGATTATATCCAGGTGGGAATGCTTGGCTCCTCCCCCTAGGCGGAGCATCTCACAATGGACAGATGTCATTCTGTGAGTCATACAATGGGTCCTTGATTGCCCATTAAACAGAGATAGCTCCCGAAGGGAGTTACTTGTGAGTCATTGGGCAGTGCATTGATGGCCCATTAAGAGAAGATAGTCCAGAGGGAGAAGGCAAGGAAAACACTGCCCTACCTGGTTTCAACAGCCCATGAAGATGGCAACAGAATACATACTTTGGTCACATCTTAAATTGCAACCTAGGACAATTTCACTGACAGGATTGCAATAGTATACCACAAACCTAGTACACTAAACTTTCTGCAAGTACAGAAGCTGCAGGATGTTGGCTGGTTTTTTTTTTTTTGGAGTGGGAGTGTGGATCTTAGAAGTAGTGACATGCTAGCCTAAAGCTGGAGAAGAACACCAGTAAAACATATTTCTTTCCATTTCTATGAGATTTTCTCTGGCATTAAAACAACAATCCTTCTATACCTTAATAATGAAATAGAACTCTTTCCAATATTTTATTAATCTTTTGAAGACTCTTTACAAAAGTGTCATCAAAATGTGGTAATACTCATTTAGTCAAGTGTGTATGGTCTGCAGTTAAAAATGAGGGAAATGTCAAAAATTATGTTGAATTTCCATACTGAAGTATTCAGGACCTTAATTGCTAAAATATCCAGACAGGCAAGAAATTCATCCTTAACTTGAAGTTTTCCTTAATTCTTAATAAAATCAGTGAACTTCATAAGCATATGTTTTAACTGGGCTAGACAATGTGTTGAAGTCCTTTGAAAAACCAACACCCTACACATATATTGTTCAGATGTTTTGAGTTTGAGGACATAAAAAACCTGCAGGGATGGATTATTTCTCTCTACTTCAAGCCTACAGTGGTGGTGATCAGATGGAGCATCCTGTCTGCATATGAGATTTCCATTCCACCAGTGCAACTTAACCAAATGAAAGTTCATTTGTCAACTAGTCTAGTTGTGAGAAAGTGGGCTTGTGTAAAAGAAAAATCCAAGTGAATAGGGTCTCTGTGGCCTCCTCTCTCCTCTCTATAAATATATTGATGCCTTGCAACTCACAGGCTATTGCAGAATGAAGGAAATAACTTGTTGTGGACATCTCATATTAAAATGTTAACAACTCTAGGAACATATGCCATAGTTGAGTGAGTTAATAATTAATTTCCCCTCTAGTGTGCCTATCTTCTATATGCCTTCACTATCTTCTGCGCTGTCCATCTGATGCCAATTGTAATTTTAATCATGGAATCCTAAAGGTTTTCATGCATTGAGTCCTTAACCTGAAGGACTGGGTGAATTTGCAAATAAGGGGAAATGTTCAAAGACCCAGAATGGAAACTCACTCACAGAAACTGTATTGAAGACACATGATCCATGACAGACATAGAGTAAGTTTAAAACCTCTTGCCTATCTACCAGAGACAGAGACTAYAAGGCAGACAGAAAAATATCACTGCCAAGACTACTGTTCTTTGAGAAACCTAAAACAGTACAAAACTGCCTTTCCCATTCTTCTGTGTCTCAAGACCTGATGCTATAGCTGCTGCTACCCTGCCTAGAGGGCTGGAGCTCAGATGCATTACATGAAGCAGGCCAAGAAGAGAATATTCTGATAATTATTTCTGGAAAAGCTTGGAGCCATCATGGATGACACACTCTATGGTGGAGATTTAATGGTCCTCCTTTATCTCTACTTTCTTAAACATTTTCCCCAAGTGTGATTGGAAAAAAGGTATCTGCAGACTAGAATGAAGCAAAGAACATGTTGCACATGCTACAAGTCTCCTACTTCTACACTATTGAATGCATCATTCCTGTCCAAAATGCTCCTGAACATCTGACTCCGCAAATCCGAATGACCTCTGGTGGAGACAAGCTTTCCAGGGATCACAGAATGGATAAGGTTGGAGGAGGTCACAGTGAGACACCTAGCTCAATTCTCTACTCACAAAGGGTTCCCTTCAGCATGTTAATCAGGAGTATGTCCAGATGGCTTTTGAATATCTCCAGGAAAGGAATCTCCACAACCTCTCTGGACAGTGCCCAGAAGTTCCTGCCCATGTTCATGTGAAACTTCCCATATTCCATTTTCTGCCCATTGCTTCTCATCCTGTTGCTCATCACCAAGAAGAGCCTTGGTCCTACCTCTTGATGTCCCCCCTTCTAATACTTCAGACATTGATAAAATACCCTTTCAGTCTGCACTATTCTAGACTGAACAGTCCCGGTTCCCTCAGGCTCTCCTAAGGAATGACGTGTTCCAGTACCCTCCTCATCTTCATTGCCTTCCTCTGGACTTGCTCTAGGAGCTCCATGTCTCCCTTGTTCTGAGGAGCTCAGAACTGGCCACACCACTCTAGACATGGACTCACCAGGGCTGAGTAGAGCAGCAGGATCACCTCTCATGACCTCCTGGCCACACTCCCTAATGCACCCCAAGATATGGCTCTCTGCCACACTGCTGGCTTATCGATAACTTGTTGCACACCATGACCTGCTTCTCCAGAGCTGCTTCAGAGCATGCAGTTCTTTCTCTTCAGGTGCAGGACCCTGCTCTTGCCTTTGATGAATTTCAGAAGGTTCCTCTCTGAACAAGTCTCCAACCTGTTGAGATTCTTCTGAATGGCAGCACAACATTCTAGGGTATTGGCCAATTCTAGATCCAGTATTTACACCTGGGAGACACCACATGCCTCCAACTAGACCCTGTACCACTGATCACAACTCTGTAACCCAGCCCATTCTCAATCCACTTCACCATCTGCTCATACAGCTCACACTTCCTGAGCTTGTCAATCAGAATGTCATGGAGGACAGTGTCAAAAGCCTAGCTGAAGCCCAAAAAGACCACATGCACAGCTCTCCCTTTATTTATCCAGCCAGTTACCCCATTGTAGAAGGCAATAATCTCCAATTTGGCTTCTTCCATAGCTATGACATGACAGTAAACCATTAAAGTTCATAAAATATAAATCTGTTAAATGTTAAGAAAAACCAATTAATTAGCCAATGATCTGGTATGAAAAGTGGGGAAGTAAAATATTTTTGTGAACTGCAATAAATTGTGCTTTAGATTGTCACAAACGGTACATCACAAAGCAGAAGACTATTACATAATTAACAGTTGAACACATGCATCTTACCAGTYTAAACAAAGAAGAGCCAAACATTTATGGTACTAACCCACACACACTAACACAGTTTGTTTCCCTGACACAAACATGTCCCTGCATTAATAAGAAGGCCAGATTTTAAATTTAAGCTTCTATCAGACAAACCTAGTACACTGGGAATCCTTCATGCATGCATTCATCATACATTGCACACAGCCATATAGCAGAAAGGTTCTTGTTTTACATATGAGGAACTGAAGCAAAGATATTTAAATCCAGATCTCATAAGCTATTTAGCCACCTAATCTGCACACAACATACCTCAGAGAGTCTATGCCTGAATTGCGGGGTTGCTGTCCGGGAGATAGCCCAGCTGCTCTATAGCACCCTGCAGTCCAGAGCTGGTGGGGTCTCTGTGGACCCGCCAGGCCCCTGGGCAGCCCTCCGCGATGGATCGTCTGAATAAAGGGAGAGACTCCCGAGGGGGGTAACAAGGACTCTTTATTGCCCAGGAACCTGCCCTCGAGAGCCCAGAATAGCTCTGCGTCGGGGTTTATAACGGAAGACAAACAACCAATCACGACCCAGGGCGCCGCGAYGCATAACCAATCCCCGCGGGTGGGGGGAGGAACCAAAACCCAAGAACAAATCCCGTTTCGTCCTGAGGAGAAGTCTCTGGACTTTCGGGAGTGTTTTTTGGGGTGATAGACAGCTGCGGCCGCGGGGGGAGAGCGGAGGGCCGCGCCGAGCCCCTGCCGCCCGCCGCCCTGGGTCCCGCGCTCGCTGCCCGCCGCTCCGCTCCGCCACCCCTCGCGCCGTGGTGCGGCTCCGCCCCTGCCCTGGCCCGCGCGGGCTCTGCACCTGCCCGCATCCCGCGCCAGCCCCGCGCCCCGCGCCCGCCGCCCCGTCCGGGCGGCCGCGCCCCGCGCCAGCCCCGCGCCGGCGGCACAGGGAAGGCAGGGGACGGCCCGACCCCGGCCCCGCGGCGCCGCTGCTCCCGGCCCCGCCCGCTCCGGCGTGGCTCTGCCGGGTGGGGCCGCCGAGTGCCCCGGAGGGACACTATGCCCAGGGATGAAACAACACATCCAAAACAGGGGGAAATAGGGCAAAACAAACCCTAACCCAATAACACAAATCCCAACACTGAATGATTTGAACTGGGTCATTCATGATGTTTGCTTTGGCAACAGTATTTTTTCCATAGCATACAGGATTGATATAATTTCAGTCTTACATTTAGTCAATGGTAACCTGCCCACTTAGAAATTGTCATTCATGAAAAACAATAATCACACCCTCTAACAAGGGTTAAATGCAGCCCATTATTTGTTCCCAGCTTTTTGTTAGGAATGCAGAGTAATACATTTTTCCACAGCTCCTGAGCACCCTCTGTTGTTTTATTTTTCTGATCAAAAGGTCATTCTTTTTTAATTGCTGTGATATTAAGAAAATCAGACTATATGTAAAGATTTTTTCAAATACAGCATAGAAGTAATGATCAATAATGCAATGTGTAATCAAAAAGCAAGAATACAAGACAAGGTTATAAGTTTCCATACCATGGCAAAAAAAAGTTAAGAGGAGGAAACCAAAAACATGAAGGGACACCAAGGGATACCAAAGTGATGCAAGTGTTTCGGGAGGCATCTGTGTGAGAGTGTTAGAATATTATTTAATGGTTATCTGATTGACAACATTCTATACTGGATGATAAAAATAAAACTAAGGAGACAAACACAGATATAAACCCTGATTGATTAGCATTAAGAAAGACAGTAACCAGGAAAAAAAAAGAATCRAAAATATCTATTTGCACTAATTGTTGGGCTACTGAGAAACAGCAGGCTACATTGCTTTTGGCTGTGGTAGAATTAGTTCTCCTCATATAGTGCTATGTTCTAGATTTATGACCAAAACAGTGTTGATAACACAGCAATGTTTTTGTAAGTGCTGAGCAGCACTTACAGCGCCAAGGCATTACTCTCAAACTGCCCAAATAGCAAATATGCTGGGAATGCACAAGAAATTGGTAGAGACACAGCTCAGACAGCTGACCCTAACTGATCAGAGAGATATTCGTATCATACAGCATTGTGTTCATCTCAGGGAAAAAAAGGAAGAAAAGAGCATGCGTGATGGGAGCCCTGCTTTCCTGGGAATAGTTAAACACCTATGCTCATGGGAAGCAGTGAATGAATTCTGTATTTTGCTTTGTCTATTAAACTGTCCTTATCTCAACCCATTAATTTTTTCACTTTTACCTTTCCAGTTTTCTCCCCCATCCCATCAGGTGTGAGTGAGTGGCTGCTTACCAAGGTCAACTCACAACACAGGCAAAATGGGACTTCACAAATGGTAAAGATGCAAACCTCAGCATGTTGCAGGCAGTGGGTGAAAATATGAAAACTGATGAGGCAAAATGTAGGGCAAGGGAGAGCAGGGAGGAATAAAGAGGGAGTAGCAGAAAGGCCTATAAACACAGTCAACATGCTCATCACTGCAAGTCTATCTTCTCACTGCTTCTCCTTCAGCCTTCTCTTGAGCACTTGCATTTCCATAAACAAAAGATTAATTGCTCCCTTAACATCAATGCCCCTTGAAAAAAAAAAAACAACAAACAATCAAAAACCCAGCACTTCTGACCATGACAAGTTACCTTCAAGAAGAAACTCCCAGTCTTATTTGGCAGCATAGACTCAATCACTAAAACAATCAAAGGCTATATGGAATATGCCAGGATAACAAACAAATCACACATGGAATAAGGAGGCAAAGACCTCAGAAAATAACCAGGAGGTAGAAGCAGAGGCAGTACTCCCATGAGTGAAATATAGTCATGCTCCTGGCTGCTTGGCATGAGAGCCTAGATGCAATCTCTGCATGTCTGACACCTTGACAACCCAGTTTGTACAATGTTTTTTATTGGAAAGGGAAAACATGTGATCCACAGATAACTTGTTCTTTATTTCACATCAATTGCTGTGCTCACACATGTCCTCATATAATATTCATTCTGTACATAGAGATTTTCACTGCCCACGTTAACAAAGTAATCCAGACTGTTTTGCTCATCGTGTCAGGCCAAGAGTTAAAGAAAGACTAAGCGCAGAGAGAGCTACTCAGATATGCTGTAGCAAGTCTAATAAAAAGATTTCTACTGAACAGAATTCAATTCCATACCACCTCAGGAAGGCTGCGCATACTTGTCCAGGCAAATATCAATCTGGAAACCCTCCAGAAGGCCCTCCTGTTTCATGGAGGTATGATAGCATGCTCAGAGATCCCTCAACTTGGATTTCATTGTTCAGTACTGAATACACACAGCAGCAACTCCAGAGGTGAATTCTACCTTTAGATTTTTGGAGGAGACTGAAGCATTTAATAGAGTGTGCTTTTGGGATGCTTTGAGCTGTGGGTAAGGCAAATTTCAGTTTTCCTCCTCCTAAGATACACCAACACTCCCCAGCATTGTGTCTTTCATAACATATAACTCATCACAAAAATTGCTGTCTGGATGAGGAAAGTTTTTTGAATACTTTCATAAATATTGAAATAATGTCCATCTGATGGCTACATCTAACAGTGTCTTACATCAAAATACTCCAGCAACTCATGAAAGATTTCAGACTTCATGAAAGAGGCCTCAGTTTGGAAAATGACCAAGATACCAAAAGACTCAGGCAATTGCTGGAATGAAATACTGAAGTGAAACCTCCTCATGGAGTAAGATGAAGTGGACAATTCTTTTACGTACAATATCTGCAAAGAGGGAAAAATATTAAAATAAAAATCCACCTTAAAGCAGGAAAAATACTTTAAAATTATGTCTTTTAAAGATGCCACCATTAGAACAATGCTTCCACCACTTCTGACAGAAGGGTAACTAGACAATTTAAATACTTCAGGGTCTGTGAAGCATTAATAGTTTATGAAAGATGATACCAAAAAGTAAATACAGTTTATAGGTCTATAATGCTACACCCATTATTTAAATCTTCCTTGGGAAATTCTTAGCATCTGCACTAAACCACAACAAACAGAGTTCTCAGAAAAGCACAGAGTTATCAAAATAGGATATAAAGCCCTGCATAGACTTCTGCTAGAAAGAAGTATCCTTTCTACGGCTGGAAACACTAGCTGCATAAAAAGCATTTTAGTATTAGACTCAGTGTAAGAAAGCATCCAAAGGAAAAGAAGAAACACAGCCAAAAAAACCCCATGCCAGTAAATTCCAATTTACTTCTAGAAGCTAGAGGCTTTAAGACTTTCAAAAAATAGTATCTCAAAATAATAATAAAAATTAGTAACAACTTCAAAACAAAGACAAGACAACACACATGATTAGAGAGTCTGAGTATTCAGCTTGAGACTTTTAAAAGGGCCTGACTTATTTTTTCTTCCCCAAATACCTAGGCCTGAATCTTACTGCCTAAAAATATAAATACTAGAACTCCTCAGGTACACTAAAATAGCTGACTTTCAGACAGATAAAACAGAAGATACAATATTCTGCTGAAACTAAGCATGGCAAACATCCTTACTTAATTGGGGTTCACAAGTAGAGCTGTTGAACTTACTGCACAATGCTTTTGTAGGATTCACCTGCTGTCCAGCAAGCAGCTGCTGCAGCTTCTTGATGTCTATGCATGCTTCAGCCATACTTTCCAGATCTCTGCCTTGAGCAGAACTTTGACATCCATCCTCTGATGCTAAAAGCGTAAGGACACAACACTTAGTCCAAACATAAATAGCAGTTTCAACACCCATAAGGACACACCTGAAAWTTGCTGAAGCACTGGAACTAAAATGGCTTCTTTTTCACAAGTGCAAGGAAAAGAAATCCCAGTTTTCCTACCAAACTGTGAGGAATAATAGAAGAGATTCCCCATCACCATCCCAAACAAGAAACAGACATTCCACTGGCCACTTTTTCTTTTAAGATTTCATTTGAAGACTTCTAAGTACTTGATGATGTTTTCAAAAGACTAAAAGGTAAGTCCTGTTATAAGCAACACACTTAAGTAATGAGATCAGATACAAGAGGTAACACGGAAACTTACCCCAGGGAGGATTTCCCAAGTCTTTAAAATGTGTTGTTACAGATACTAAGTCAGTTTCTATTTTCAAGTTCATTTCACCACTCAAGTTTGCTTCAATCACCTGTAATCAATCTCAGTTTTAGGCAACCCACTTTCATACTGCAGTTACAGAAGAATACAATTTGGATTTGTTCAAATACAAGCTTCCAGGACTACTTCAGCGCAAGTCAGCCATACTTTCTCAAAATAGTTTAAATGTTCAGCTATAAAATGCATTTCCCATCATTCCCATGTGAATTACTCTAGACCAAACTTTCAGAAGTTATGAAAAGAAAGAAATTTAATTGCTCTCCAGTACTTTTAGAACAAGTATTAACTTTGGGAAGTTCATGTGCTGAGGAAAAGGCTTCAGAAATAAGAGACTGAAGCTAAAGAAATGCAAAGATTCCTGAATTTCCATTCAACAAATAGAAAGCACCTACATAGTCTATATGACACACACAGAAACTGGGATGCACCAGGAGCTGACAGTGCTGCTTTCAAGAATTTAAAATAGACAACAGCTGGATCAGATCAGTAACTCCATGAAGGAATTTGAACTAACAGAAATCCTGGAAAGTACTAAAAGCTTTCAAATTTCATCCTGAAAGCTGGAAGGAGGAATTTGAAGGAGACAATACATGGTCTTACACAAATCCCAAGCAGATCAGAGGGTTCCTCAAGTACAACTAAGCACTTTGTTTCTGTGATTAGATGAATTCTCAGTAATTAAAAAAAAAGAGATGTACTGCAACCAGAATTTTGCATAGAATGGAGATACCAAGCTCCCAAACAATGGACAAGTACTATCAGAAATTGCTTCTAAGCCCATTTTTCAGCATGGATCTTGACCAGTTTGATTACCAGGATGCATCTTGCAAAATAATTAATTGTCACACTTAATGTTTATGTTGTCTAACAGCATGAAAGCAAGGCACTTAGTAAGTTCAATCCCATCATACAACTACCCTAGGTGAGAACAGAGCCTAAGCTCTAGAAACAAAAGCACTGTGCTCAATTTTGTGCTCACTGAGCTCAATCGATGTTCACCAAGGACATGGGGGAAGGAAAGAAAGTAAAAACTAAGCCCCCAAAAAATTTCACAAAAGAGAAGAATTTGATGTGTATTTGCAGGATGACTGCCATTTGCCAAAATGCCAGTAACCCAGGGTAATCTTTCAGCTCTTCCAAGTCTCGAAAAACTGAGACTGTTCCAGTTTCAGGGCTCTCAGTTAACAGAAAATTTCCTATTTATCAGAACTGGTATGAACAGCATCAAACCCAAACTATTCCAAAGCACTACACTTACTTACTAACTTTCATGTCAGTCAATTATGGTAACTGTGAGCAAAAACAACTAAATAAAAAACCAAAGTCCTTTTTTGTCCAACTGCAGATGGCTTCTTTCAATTAAAAAGCTCACCGTCACTCTAGAAACACAGGGTACATTGCAAATCCAACGTGTCAGTCTAAAGCACAGTGTGACATCCCATGGTTTACCTGAAGTTCATTCACAGACACCTAACACAACAATCACTTAATAGGCATTTCCTTAATGAAATACCCTGGAAAGTCTCCAGCTAGCTTTCTGAAGGACTGTCATTTCTTACTAGCTATAAAAAGCGGCTTGTAGCAACACAATAACATGTTCTTTCACAGATTTAGTACAAAGACCATTATTTACTGAGAAGCCCAGGAAAAGTTCTTCAGTGTAAATCCTAAAATGAATCCCATCATTCTTTTCAATCTTTACACAGGCTTCAGATGCCTTGATTTTAATGTCTAACTCATTTCAAGATCATGTGGCAGCACCAGTTTAGGCAACATGTTATGTCCCTCATGAAATAACATCTGTAGCATACATGGTTTAAGTGCCTTAACTTACAATGAAATTGCTGAGATTCTTCATTCTTTCCACAACACTCTTCATTGTTTTCAGCACTGGAAGGTAAATACTGACCTGGGAATACATAAGAACTGCATTTTCTCAAGTATTTCAGATGTAATTGGGACACATTTATTTCTACGTATAATTCTTAGTTTGGACTGAGTTATCTATGGCTTTCAGGATGCACAATATCTATCTGAAATCAGCAGATGTCTCGGGACAGCAGAACTCTTTCCCATTACACCAACAGGCCATCATTCTAGCAATTGTTCCAGACATAATATTCCAAGTCTGCATTCAAAACAGAGGCATGTTTTTGCATATCACTCTCACATGAATATCTGTGTTATTAAATAGTCAATTACAATAGCCAAAAAAGAAAGAACAAGATTCTCATGATACTGCAGTAATTTCTGGAACTGCAGCAGTGTAAATCTGAAACGAAAGAACAAAATACTTCAAGTTTCTTCTTGTGTGTCTTCAGAATCTAAATACTTTTAGCTATAGAGGTAACAGACATCCATAACCTCAAATAGGAGCACATTTGTACATGGACCTTTCCTTGCAACTCTGCTAAAAGTCATAAAGGATATTGAGAGGACATACAAAAAGTAGGAGGAAACACATGTATCTTAAACTCTGCCAGATAGGCCATAATTTTCAGAAAGAACAGATTATTTGGGCCATTTGGCACCTGAACAGCTGAAACAGTCCGAACTTGTGTGGCTTAGAGGTGCTCCAGATTAAAGCCATGCAAGTCCTTTTCTCCTCCCTTCCTTTGCCACGAACATCAGAGAAACAATTGGCAATCACTCACTCTGTTTCCATGGGCTCTGGGCTCCCTTGTCAGGATAGAATCCATGTTCCATACCTCTCCAAAACTATAGCCTCCAGTCTTCCCCGTTTCCTTTCAACTCCTTTCCAAACCCCACCAGTAGTATACTCTGTAGCAATATCATTCCACTTGCAAACTCCCCTTTTAGTAGGGAATATAAAAACAGAGGCTTACATCAAAGTCTGGGACACTGGGCTCTTTGAAGTCATTCCACATTCTTCTGGGAATAACTCCCACAGGAATGTCATGTGTCACAATCCTACTGCTGCTTGATAAGGATGGCTTGAGGGGAAAAAAAGAGGATGCTCTTGCAGTTAAACACAAGACTGGAATTCTCAATTTAAATTTTTCAGACCCACTCTGGGAAAAGCTATAACTACGTGCCCAACACTCAGTTCCAGTTTTCCCTAGGTTCCTATCAATATGCTTCTAAGGATATTTAAAAGGAGGAATGAGGAAGAGCTTGTGATGTATCAGTCATTAGTGTATCTATAAGGTATCCTTAGAGCTGAAGAGGTGAATCAGCAGAGTTAACAAAATAATCGGAAGTCAGCATACATTATCAGGAAAATCAAAGGCAGAACACAGAGCCAAACACTGAAACCTCCTTCACCTACTGGCTTCAATGAAAAGGCAATAATCCACAGAAGATACAAAGGATGAAGGAATGGAGAAAAGTAGACATTTGGAAAAGTTGTGTAAATAACGTAGCTTTCCTTCTTCCTCCACCTCCTCCTTGCTTTTTGGAAAATACAAAGCTGATTCTGTATGTTACCAACCATGATGGCAAGAAAGGCTAGGGAAATGGAAAATGGCACAATGTTTCCTCACTTTTCTAGAATTACACCAAATACTACTCTTTGATCTTAGGAAAACCACTAAATATTAAATAACTTTTTCTTAATAATGAATGTGAAAGCATGGGTGCACTTACTAGCTCCACAGCAACTCTGAGACAAGGACAGTGTTTATTAGTCAACTTGATCTTCACTGCCTTAGCACTCTGGGCAGTTTTTAATGCTCTTGACAGGTTCTCAGGCACAAACTCCAAGTAGATTTCATTGTGCTCTGCAGCTACTCCTTCCATCTGAAACTCATCGAAGAAATTTCCCTACAGTTTGTGAAAGTTAAGAAATAAAGTAAACAAGAAGAGCAAGTTTTATTTATCAGACCTTAAGCTTGGAACTGCATGTGTACAGCAGAAACTCCCCTCTGCCTGGCACCACATGAGGAATCACAACAGGCTGCACAACCATGAGGACTCACTGCTTCAGGTTAAGCCAGTTAATGTCCTCCCCTAACACCTAAGCAGTCTATTAGACGCCGAGTTATGCTTTCCTGTTTCCAGTTTTGGGCAGGCCCACGTGGGCCAGCATACACTGAAGCTTTACACTGAAGTGACAATCGAGGTAAAGGGAATATATATATATATATATATATATATATAAAAATATCTATCTATCTATCTAAATATATATAGATATAGATATATAGATATATATATATACCCAACCTGAAACACCTATAAAACCACACAGATCTTGAGAGACCTGGCACATCGAAGGTGAAGGCTATAAGAAACACCAAATACATCAAACCCAACTGCATGCTCTGGTTTCCAACATGTGGTTAATGAACTGCACTGGGCTCACCTGGCTCAGCTCACACCACATACTGGCGCCTCCATTTGCTACTTTATCGGAGAGGATGAAATACAGCTTGCAGACAGTAAGGCGCAGGATGCAGGTCTTGGCTAACTTGGCGATTGTGTTAATTATACCTGCCAGAGGGAGGGAAGGAGGACGTTACAGCGATGATGGCTCCATGCACCCCGGTTTCTGCSGGACAGAAAAACCTTCAGCTGTGACAAATGCAGCTCGTGCTCTTAAACACTTCGGGGCGAAGGAAAGCGCCTCATGCCCTCCTCCCAGTAAGGGACTGCTGTTCCACCACTCTTCCTCTTTCTTTTGCCCGAGAAAGACGGCCCCAGCCGCTCAGCAAGGCAATGCAGCCCTTCAGCCTACCCCGGCATACTCACGGCTGAAGTGGTTGAGGCAGGCGAGATCCACGATCTTAGCCCGAAACCGCATGGCGGCGCGATCCCTCCCGGTCTCTCGCCCACTGCCGCAGACGGCGGTCAGAGAGGGAGAGGCCTCACACAGAGAAGCTCCGCGCGGGCAGCGGCCATTGAAGCCGTTCGCCGGATGTGCGGCGCGATTGGGCCGGGTCTGGCAGGTGGGCCGGRCTTCATTCCGCTGCGATACCGGTCGCAATCCGGGCTGAAAAGCTTGGCTCGAAAATGCCTTAGCATCCCTCAGAACATATGTGAACATTCGTCTGTATGGGTCCCAGCCCGATGTCTCGGGAAATTTCTTTTTCAAAGCCAAGGGGGCCCTCGCAGCAGACACCATCAGCCCCTAGCAGGGGCCAAGCCGCGACCCTGCCCACATGTCGCGGTGGTAAGGAAGGAAAGCAACAGTCGCGTTAAAAAGTGGAGCGAACTTTGAGAAYTTTGTGAGGGGCCTTTCCACTGCCCCACTGTTAGCCAAGCCACCCAGAAGCGGCTGGCCACCGAAAGTGTTTTGAGAAACACTTTATATCTCTGTCAGGCTCCCACCTTAGTGCATGGTGCAAAAGGCTTCATGCAAATGTTGGAACAGTTCAAGGACATAGAAAGTGAAGGAAAACTGCTTTACTTGTCAGCGTGCGGTATGCCTGTTTCCTACAGACGGTGTCCTTTGCTTTGATGGTTCAGGTTCCTTGCAGTCCTTCAAAACTACAGCATCTGCAGAAACAGTTTTCTGGTGTTGTTCTTTTTTGGTCTGTCAGGATTGTCTGATGTTCTTTTGTCACACTGCAAGTTCCCCAAAGCAGCTAAATTGCCTCTCTCGCATTTAATTTTGACATATTCTTGGGACGCTGCCTCATGCCTTATAAGAGAAAATTACGCAGAAAATTAAAAGAAATAACCTTGGGTCTGCATAGTGACAGATACAGACACGGTTTCTGGAGAGGTTATTTTCTCTTTATATTGCTCTTAGGCCTTGTAAATTTTGTAGAAATAAGGTGACATTTTTCCTAGAGAAACCACTGCAGCAGGGTGTCAGAAATTCGCATCTATGATCCTATGCTATGCCAATTTGTCACAAATGTGTGGTTTAGGGTCAGTCAAAGAATCATCAAAGGCATTAGCAAAAGTGAGATTAAAAATATATTTGTAAAGGTGTGACAAAAAGTTCAATGACAAGTTTCACTCCATCATGGATGAAACATACCAAGAAAAATATAATTAGAATAATTTTAGAATTATTTACACAGAGAACAAAGACAAAAAAAGAGTAAGGAAGACTCCTGTTGAATCACAAAGTTCAAAGTATGCCCTCTTGCTTTCTAAACTTCTTATAAGAGCTTACATGCAGCTAGGTCCAGTCTTTGCTTCAGACTTGGACAATAGTTTATACCTAACAGAATTATCTCCAACTTTTTCATTAAATACTGCTCCATTAGCCTTTTATTCTGTAAAACATGGCTCCAGAACATAAAGCCCTCATAGTGTGAAATCCCACACATTACAATTTGCAGTTCATCACACTTTCCATCTTTCACAGACATAGTTGCAGATTGTTGTTAGTGAAATGATTGCTAAATGAAGGTTAAGCAGGATTTGTGGAAGGAAGGTTGGTCTAATCCCTTTCAAGTTGTGGCATCCTGATACACATGGATTGCATAAGGTTTAACAGAACTCCTCTCCTCTCCTCTCCTCTCCTCTCCTCTCCTCTCCTCTCCTCTCCTCTCCTCTCCTCTCC
>CADDXX010000360.1:281510-294421 GCA_902810485.1 Alauda arvensis
TCCTTTCCTTTCCTTTCCTTTCCTTTCCTTTCCTTTCCTTTCCTTTCCTTTCCTTTCCTTTCCTTTCCTTTCCTTTCCTTTCCTTTCCTTTCCACCTTTGACTATGGTTTCCTTGTTTGACCCTGGCCAACCACCAGGCACCCATGGAAGTCACTCAGTCACCCTCCCCTGCCACAGCTGGGCAGAGGTGAGAAAAATAACAAAGGGTTCATGGGTTAAGGACTGGGAGAAGACACTCCAAGGGCAAAACAGACTTGACTTTGAGGTAGAAAGTGGGTTTTTTACTAACAAAATCAGAGGAGGATAATGAGAAGTAAAATAAGCTCTTAGAACACCTTTCCCCAACCCCTTTTACCTTCCCACTGACAGTGCAGGGAGACAGGGCATGGGGGGTTTTGATCAGTTTGTCGTCTGAGATCTGCTGCTCAGGGAGAGTCCTTCCCCTGTGAGACTGTGGAGTTCCTCCCATGGGAGACAGTTCTCCATGAACTTCTCCAGCATAGATCCACTCTCATGAGCAGCAGTCCTCCCAAAACTGTGAGTTCCTCCCACAGGCAAACAGTCCTCCCAAAACTGCTGTGACATGGGTCACTCTTCTGTGGGATGCAGTCCTCCAGGAACAGGCTGCTCCATCTTGGAAGCAGGGAACCCCTCTCTTCACTGGCTCTTCCACTGGATCACAACCTCCTCCAGGCATCCACCTGCTCCAGCATGGGCACCTCCTCTGTGGGATGGATCTCTGCATATCTCATGGATCCCCATGGCCTGCAGAGGATTCTCGGCTTCAGCGCCTGGAGCACCTCCTTACCTCCTTCTTTACTGACCTTGGTGTCCCCATGTTGCTTCCTTCACATCTTCTCACCTCCTCTTCTCTAGCTGGAATTTGAACTGCACCACCACTTTGTTTTGATTTTCTTCTTAAATATGTTATCACAAAGGCATTACTGTAATTTCTAATTGGCTCAGCCTTGGTCAGTGGCATGTCCATCTTCATACTCATCAGGGATTGGTTCTGCTGGACATAGTGGAAGCTTCCAGCAGCTTTTCACAGAAGCCACCTCTGTGGCTACTCTGCTACCAAAACCCAGGCCATGCAAAACGAACACAGCTGGACAGAAGTTTGTTCTCCTCCTTGTTTTCCAGATAAAACTGTTGTTAACAATGCTTTTTAATCTCTGAAGATTAAGCCACAATGAGAAGACAGATTTTATGTGTACAAAAAATTTCCAAAATTGCCCTAAATAATAAAGAACAGGCATAATAAAGATGGGCATCAGAAATAAATTATTATATGCCATATATACACCCAGAAGTCTGCAAAAAAAAAAGAGAGGGCTTTATACTGCTCTGTGCTTTCATCACAGTTGACTGACAGGCTCTACTTCAGGGATTCAGGCCAGGCAGGAGCCATTTATTACTATAGCTGTAGGAGGGAAGGCAGATGGACAGATGTTCAGTTCTCTCTCCATACTGGTTTAAAACAGAAGTGCTAGGGTGTATCACATTGACAGCAGACATAAACAGCTTTGTAAAGGAACTTTGATTTGGCAGAGCAGCACCGACAGAGTAGGAAGCAGTCACAGCAGTTGTACCCCTCTTCTAATAACCCAGAACTTCTGTGCTGTCTGTGGATCTTCTCAACCTGTCACCCTCTTGCTTGTGACACTGCTATATCCATTGGCAACTTACAGACCTAGTGAGTACTGCTGCCACACAATTACTTGTTGTGATCAAAGTCAGTTTCTTCTGCAGTGTTTGCTTGGTTGATGTATTTTTTCCAATTTTTTATTAGTTATTTGCATAATAAATGGATTATACATGCATTTGAAACCACGAGTTCTATGTTTTTAAGCCCATTTAAATAACTTTGTAATTATTTAGGGAAGAAGGCATTCACACTGCTTAGGTTGCTTGATAGACAGACAAAGAAAGTGAAATAAAAATCTGAGAATGTCAACTCTGAGAACCAGAGGGACACAGAACATATCACCATATAAAATGAAAAGGTACTAGAAAGGGCTCTTTCTCTGTAAAGCAGTTTTGACTGCTTACTATCAAGTCCTTTCCACATTAATTTGATCTATGAGTTCTCCTAGGGTGACATTATGATGTTTGTATCCCCAATCGTCTGTTGAACTTGTGTGGGATGTTTTATTCTGTACACTGTGGTGATAGGTCTGGGGGGARGGGGAGGCACAGTTTTTTTCAAAGGCTCTGCTCCTCTGAGTGACCTTGAATGTCTGGAGTTTTTGATAACAGCAGTATGAGACAGAGAGGTTTTTGCTTTTTGCTCTCTTAGCTTTTGCTTTCGCTTCTGCTGTTTTAGTTAGCTAGGTAGTTTTTTCTTCGACTTTCTTTTTTCCCTTTTTTTGGCTTTCCCGGGAAAGCCAAATCTCTCTGGACTGAGAACATGGGGGAGCGCTGGAGGGCTCACACCTGGGACCCACCAAGATCAACCTTGCACTGCAACTTCTCCCAGCACCAGAGAGCCTGAGACCCCAGCCACCATCTTCAGGGGGGATCTGCTGCCTGAACTTCGTCATCTCTCCAGAGCAGCACAAAGTCCTTGTCATCGGGTATTGTTCAATTTATTGTGCTGGGGAGGGCTTGACTTGTTGAAATAAACAGGTATTTTTTTTTCCACTTCTCTCTAAGGAAATTATTCCTGAGCCGGGGGGGGAGGGGGGAGGGGGAAGGAGGGAGAGCCCCTTATTCGGGAGGTATTCTCCCGAAATTGCCCTAAACCAGGACAGAGTAGGTATTATTGTAACCGATCATTTAGCTTGAAAAGTCTGTGTGATTTGATTGCAGACTGCTGAAGCTCAGCTCTGAACAGGTCTGTATCACTGGACTGAAGAAGCAGTTAAAGAGCATTAAGGGGTTTTCTTGGCTGTTATGGAAAACTTCAATATTTTTACATAAATGAATTGAAACTGACCATAATGTGCATCTAGATGTTAGGGTTAATCAGTGTTCTCAATTACACTTAATGAGACACACCTTTCTCATACACTGTTTCAAAGTTGTTAGTGAAAACCCGTATTTTAAATGGTTCTTTGAGCAAGAATGGTAGAACAAGCCTACACAAGCCACAAAACAATAATCAGTTTCAAAATACAGTCTTTAACACATTTTTGTAATGATATGGTTAGTGGATCCATTGTGGTTCCATCTCACATTAAACAGATAGTAATTTAGATATGAAAAAAACATAAAAAGTGGAAATTAAATTAAGAATAAAACACAACCTGCAGTGAGAATATAAAGAATTATTTTRTATCATCATCTACACAAAACTGGAACTGAAGTTGTTTTGACTATGGGGACAATAATGGGAAACTGTTTTGAGTTAAATGAAATAATTTTACTTAAAAACAAGTTGTGTGTTTTTTCTTAAAATAAAATTTCCTTCAGAATTCTTAGGGAGGAAGTGCTTGCCCCTCTTTGTACCTTCATGGCAAAGTAATTCACATTCATTTTCAATTAATGGACCTTGTTTATATACTGCCTACATGCTGTTTTGCTTTTTGGATTTAATGTTAAAGTGAGCAAATCACATAAAACCGCTAGTGGGAAATCCTGCCAGCTTGCAAAGAAAAGGTACCAAATGAGAAAATAATCAGCTAGATCTACAGACAGGCTGATTGCCTGAGAAGTACCCATCTTTATCTTTATTCATCTTTATTGAAAAAAGAGTTATATGGAGGGCCAAAATGAYTCATAATTTTTAAACATCTGTAGAGATCAAGTCTTCAGCTGAGACTTGCTTTTGGGCCAATATTTCAGCAGCTATGAAACTGATAAATACTGAAGCATAGAAGCAGTGAGCAATTTGTCCCTAAAATACTGTGATTAAAAAAACACCCCCAAACAAAACCTAAACAGGTTACTGCCTTTGCATTCAGTAATGAATCCATCATCATCCACCAAATTAGAGAGGTAAAAGCTCAGTTAGAACTCAAACTGGCAACTTCTGTGAAGGATAGTAAAAAAACATTTTTATAAATACATTAATGGCAAAAGAAAGAGTTAGGGCAACCTCCATTCTCTATTAGATGTGGGAGGCAATTTAATAACTAAAGATGAGAAAAAGGAAGAGGTACTGAACACCTTCTTTGCCTCAGTTTTAAACAGAAAGACAGGCTGTCCTCAGGACAACTGGCCTCCTGGGCAGGTAGGTGGTGTCAGGGAGCAGAATAGCCCCCGTTATCCAGGAGGAAGCAGTCAGAGACCTGCTGAGCCACTTAGATGCTTACAAATCTATGGGACCAGATGAGATCCATCCTAGGGTGATGAGGGAGCTGGCAAATGAGCTTGCAAAGCCACTCTCCATCATTTACCATCAGTCCTGGCCCACTGGGGAGGTTCCAGATAGACTGGAAGCTGTCCAATGTGACACCCATCCACAAGAAGGGCCAGAAGGAGGATGCAGGAAACTACAGGTCAGTCAGCCTGACCTTGGTACCTTGCAACGTTATGAAGTAGATCATCTTGAGTGCCATCACACAGCACCTACAGGATGGCTGGAGAATCAGACCCAACCAGCATGGGTTTAGGAATGGTGGGTCATGCTTGATCAAACTGATCTCCTTTTATGACCAGATGACCCAACTGGTGGATGCAGGTAAGGCTGTGGATGTTGTCTACTGGATGTCAGCAAAGCCTTTGACACCATCTACCACAGCATATTCCTGGAACAGCTGGCAGCCCACAGCTTGAACAGGAGCACTCTTTTCTGCTTAAGAACTGGCTAGATGTCTGGGCCCAGAGGGTGGTGGTGAGTGGTGCAGCATCCAGCTGGCAGCCAGTCACTAGTGGGGTCAGTGCTGGGCTGTTTAATTATCTTCATTGATTATCTGGATGAGGTGATTGAGTCCACTATCTGTAAACTTGTAGATGACACCAAGCTGGGAGCATGTGTCAATCTGTTGGAGGATAGGAGGACTCTGCAAAGGGAGCTAGATAGGCTGGATAGATGGGCTGAGTCCAATAACATGAAGTTTAACAAAATCAAGTTTCAAGTTTCAGCCACAGCAACCCCCTGCAGCACTACAGGCTGAGGACAGAGTGGCTAGACAGCGGCCAGGCAGAAAGGGACCTGGGGGTACCGGTCGACAACTGACTGAACATGAGCCAACAGTGTACCCTTGTGGCCAAGAAGGCCAATGGCATCCTGGCCTGTATCAGGCGTAGTGAGGCCAGCAGGACCAGGGAAATAATTCTTGCCCTGTACTTGGCACTGGTGAGGCCGTACCTTGAGYACCGTGTCCAGTTCTGGGCCCCTCAGTTTAGGAAGGATGTTGAGACGCTTGAATGTGCCCAGAGGAGGGCAGTAAGACTGGTGAATGGCTTGGAACACAAGCCCTATGAGGAATGACCAAGGGAGCTGGGGTTGTTTAACCTGGAGAAAAGGAGACCCTGAGGTGACCTTATCACTCTTATCACCTTATCACTCTTATCACACCTTCTCAACTGCCTGAAAGGTGTCTGTAGTTAGGTGGGGGTTGGTCTCTTCTCCCAGGCAACAACTGACAGAACAAGAGGACACAGTCTTGAGCTGCACCAAGGGAAGTTTAGGGTAGATGTTAGAAAGGAATTCCTCACTGGAAGACTGTGCGCTGGAATGATCTGCCTAGGGAGGTGGTGGAGTCACTGTCCCTGGACATGCTTAAAAAATAGACTGGATGTGGCACTTAGTGCTTGATGAGGAGGTATTAGGTCATAGGATACTAGATGATATTAAAGGTCTTTTCCAACCTAGTTCATTCTGTGATCACCAAAAGCTTTTTGGAGATAGACTTGTGACTGTTGTGAAACCCAAGGAGTGTGCTGCACCAAGTACTGGGCTTTCTCCTACTTGATGGTTAAACCATGTCAGGATTCATTCTGTTCCAGTCAAAGCAGAGCAACAAGATGCAGGCTTTATTTAGAAAACACAGATCATTTTCAGTACCAAACATTTAAACGTCTCTAGGATGATATGGCTGCTGAAGGAATTTCAGCCATCTGAGACTAAAATTCAAAATAATCAAAACCCAGGGCATTTGTTTAAATATCTCCCTTATTTTCTTTCCACCTCCCATTACCTACCTATTTGTTTCATTAAGCTTCAGAATGTTGTTTTTTTCAAAATTTCAACTCAAATAGTCCAAAAAGTAATTTCATAACACAAGTTGCATTAMATTGAGTGTAATAGATGGGGTCAGAGCACAGAAAATCAGTAACATTTCATGGATTTATAAACYTCTGAACAGTTAAACAAAGTCCAGAATTTTGCAAATCAAGACTTCAGCCTATCAAGGCCAATAACTGTCATTGCAAAGCCTGTCTCTGAAGAAATCCTTCTTGCTAATTTGTTAGTTTTTTTAGAGTAGTGTCTGACTTTCCTTGAAGTGAAAAATCAGGTGAAGTGGGAAGAATGTAAGTTAAATGGTGATATTCCGAAGTGTTTTAATCACCTAATTTCAGGTTTTTTTATAAAAAATCTTCAGGTTTTCTTGATTGGTTTCCACTCATACCTGCAGTTTCATCAATTAAAACAGAGTACAGCACGTAATTTCATTAGTAATTTGAAACTGCTTTGGTCTTATTCTAGTGTCCAGTTCAGAATTCTTTTTTGTTCAAAACAGGCAGGTGAAAGCAGAAGCTACGGAAGATCATACATCAGTTTCAGAGCGTTTGATAAAATAACTAGACCTTAATTTTAAGCAGTCTAGAATCCAACCTTTTTTCTTTTATGAAGACTCACATTGAAAAATATTTGCTACTATACTTAGAGAGGCAAAATCATCCTGGAAAATACCCTAGTGGTGTAACAGGTATCCTAGCTCAAAGATGCTACTTTTTGTAGAAACGAAGTTAAATAAAAGGTATGTATGTCCAAAATTTGTATTCCAGCAAAGGATGACTGAGTAAACAATCAAATAATTCTGCCAGTATAACACGTTAGGATATAGACACTCTAAAAATAACTTTTAGTATGAAGGCAACTAAACAAAAAAAATAGGTAATTTTTTTCCTAGAACAATTTATTCCAGCGTCCTGTTCATCTACACACAAAGTTACACTGCTCTCCAATATTTATGACAAGTTTCTTTTCCTGGAGTAAATATATACCAGGGATTTTTCAAATATCTAGTAATACAGTTATGAAGTCAGAAGCCTACAGTCAGAATTACTCTTATAAATAAATACATGTTTATTGTCTCCTGTATTTGAGTCAGAAAACTGCTAGAGCTGAGTATTTTAATCTGACATGAATTTTGACTTAACCTTTTGTCTAGCCTTAGATTGTTGACATTAATGTCTCAGAAGTTGAGACAGCTTTTCATGTTTTAGTTTAAGAATATGAGAAGGCATGGAGGAAGTGAAAACTTCATTTCCTGATACACATAGCTCAATATTTGTGTAAGAACAAAAACAAAAAAAAGGCAAAAATCTGCAAATGATTATAGAAACTTGAAAATGCCTGTTTTAATGGGCTATTTTGCACAAAATAGGATTTTAGTATTTAGAACAGATCTCAAGATGGATAAAGCATTCCATATACTGAAAATCACTATCCTTTCTGGATATCAATATTTTACAGCTTTTTAAACATGGTAAATTTGACACTGTGTGTGGGAGTTACAAGTATTGTTTTATGAGTGATGAGTGATTAGTATTTAACAGAAGCAAACACCTTCAGGGTAATAATTATTCTAATTTTACCTATTCCAATGCAGTTTGATTGGGCAGTAGAGAGGAAGACAGAGTTAAAATCAGTTTCATGTTTCCAGTACACACAAAAATTTCCTTACAATTACATAAGCAGAATATTTTTCATGAAAATGGTTTGAGGGTAGGTTGAATTTTTTTTTCTTCTTTAATTTGGTTCCAAGTTAGTATAGCTGTAAATTTTTTTGTCTTGAAAAATTCTAATATTTCCCCTGTGAGTCTCATCCACTTCAAAAAAGGAAACAGAATAAATAAAAAACCAAAGGAACAAAGTGAGTAGAGGATCACAGATGTTTTGGTGCAAAAATATTGCAACCAAAAAATTTTCACAGCAAGTAGAAATATCTATTTCCCATTTCCTTTAGTCTTCAGATTTATGATCAATACTTTTATTGTCAACCTGTGCTTTCTTTTGTCCTTCTTCCACTTCAGCTATTTTGTGCTCATTTAGTGCAAGAAGGATGAATGAAGGTTACACGTAAAATCCCCAAAGCCATCACAATCACCAAAATGCCCAGGGTCCCAGACATCATACAGCTTCAACCTGATGCAAATTAATTTATATGAATCCCTACAGAAGCCTTCCTGATAGACATTTGTAGCACTGAGTGTTGTGCACAGGTATCACCAATACTACTAGGTTATTTTTCATTGACCGAGTTGTCTATGGTAAACTCACTGAGGTCAATTTGATGTCCAGAGTTCTAGCAGCTATAGCTGCAACTGAAATCAATGGCCACTTTGCTCTATACATTTCACTCTCAGAAGACTAGGAGACTGCACTGGTAGTCATACTTGGAAGAGGCACAAAAATCACAATGCATAACAGCACCACAAAACTCTGCAGAAGTTACAGTAAGAATCTGCATAAGCAAAGCTCACCCCTTCATCCGGGCACAGCCATGGAGTAAAAATAGAAAATTTCAAAGGTTTTTAAAGCTACTTCCAAAGCCCCCAAAGCATACCAGAAACTTTTGGAGAGATGTCCAGAACTGCAGTGTTATGGGCAATTCATTCAGTGAAATTACCTCAACAGGTAATTTCCTGCTGCCCCTCCAAATAGTATTTATATAAACTAGAAACACAGTTAACTCTGTGTTATTTAAAAAGATCAACAAGAACACAATGGTGTTTGTCTCTTTTTTTATGAAAGATACAAAAACAGAGTGTAGTGAAGCTATCGTTAGAAACATGAACTTTTTTTGAACCAACTCTATTTACATACACAAAATTCCCTAAGTGGAACAATACCAAATGTGAAACACATCAGAATACATTATATATACATGTTCAGAGCTCTAATATCTCTATTACGCCATATCTGATGGCTACACAAAGAGTCAATTCCTACCTGTTTTCCACAAATATTTTAAATTGAGTTTATGAGACAACCTAAGCAAAATAAAGCAGAATCTGGGGAATGTTCTACTATCTGAATAGTTACTGTATAAAAATAGTACAAAATAATAGAGCCAGATTTTCAAGTCATGCTGAATATTCTGTCAAATAGCCCATACTCCAAACTGATGTAGGTAAAATAACATTTTTTGTCAGTTTGGAGTATGGACTATTTGACTTTTATTGTCATCAAATCAGAACTATCTCAGGAGTTCAAGATGCACTCATTTTCAGATTACTAATCAGCTACTAGGAAAAGCAAGTATTTTTGTTTATTTTTTAAAAACTCTTCCTTCAAACAGAAAAGCTAAATAAAATACTTGACCTTGCTTTGCATGATCAGATATTCTGATTAAAAACATGAAATACAAGAAGACACACCATTTTGTATGGTTTTTAACTGGAACCAACTACTGCTTAATTGGAAGGCACTTCTTGCTTTAGATCAGTCCACGTCCCTACATTTTAGTGTAGCTCCTTTTCACACAGAGAAGTGATTTCAGCTATGCTATCTGTGATAGCAGAAGGGATGCTGTTAAGAACTTTTGCTCTCCAAGCATGGATGGCCTCAACAATACCTTCTGGATTGCTTGAACCCAAGTCACATAGTGAATATATGGCTGCCAGCTGCACACCCCAAGGAACATCTGCAAAAAGTTAACGAAAATCAGCTTAGAGAAACTTTGATAAGCAAGAATGTTTTCAGGAATCTTGACTCTATAGAAACTATTATTCAAGAACTGAAAATGAAACACATCAACAATTGTGATGCTTAACACCATAGCATAGAAAGATGATAACCAGCACACAAATTCCATAGCATCTCCTTTTATACTAGCAGTTTGCAGTTTTCTCAGTTCAGCAACTTTTTAGTATTCAAAGGGTGTACAAGAGTTGACAATCTAGTGACTTCAGTTAAGTGTAATCAGACTTAAGAAAACAGTAAGGTTTACACTGATTCTGAAACAAATGCAGACATACACTGTACACCATACACCACCAAGTCAGAAGAACTTGAGATTGCAAGGAAGTTATACAGGTGGTTCAAAACACCTCCGTAACATTAACAAATGCTTCACTGCAAAATGTACGAAACATCCAGAGTAACTTAGCAAAATGGATCTCTGCTATCCTAACTGCCTTGTTTCGTCTCATCAGTATCTTAACTTCTCCCAGTACAACAATTATATTAGTAGTAAACTTCAGCATAAATTGCTCAGGTAAAAAATTAGCTATTTCTGCTTAAGTTACAATCACTGTTCAAGGGGTCTTAACTTGATCGCTCTTTAAGTGATCTCTAATGCAGCTGACAGGTTCTTAAAATTAAGAATCTGATTTCAAAGTGTCTGAAAACATCTAAGAATTTTTCTCTGTCTCAAATAGAAGGTAATACTGTTAATAGCTCATTAACTCTGTAAGAGAAAGGGACTCAAACTGAAAACTGTTTGACCTGTTATGCACTAATGTAAACTGCAAAAGCAGGCTGTTTTGCCATATGTGCCCTTATTTATATTCTGGCATTGCAAAACTTCACATTGTGGATGTTACACTCAAGTTTCTCTAAAAAAACATTACCTTCCTCTTTTGCATGCTGTACAAACAGTCCAATTACTGAACTAATATTCTTCACTGCAGCAAGACAGCCTTCCTTCAAACCTATTTGTCCTAATCGACCTGAAAGAAAAAACAGTTAATACATATCTGACTATTTAGACAGTCAACTTCCCAGCTTTTATACTTCTCAACTGTCTATTGAAGTATCAACAGAAAATGCAAATTTTAACTACAAAGAACTAATTCTTGTTACCATATTGTCTTGGGAACAATAATTGTCCTATTCTTTGTGTAACTAAAAACTCGAAGGCATTTTCATCAGATTTATTCAGCCTCCCATAGGTTTACAATTTTTAAGTGTGAAACTCAGAAAGAATGCATTTTCTGTTTAATAAACTGTATCATACAGCCTACATACTGAAAATATTTATTGAAACTCAAACTATAGCTATTTACATCAAAGACCATCTAGATCCCAAATAAATTAATCTAATTTAAATTTATTATGGTATTAGGTTGCATAAAAAATGTATTTTATACTGCTGGAAACCATATGGCATGAGGCTGTGTCATGGGAGGTTTAGGTTAGCTATTAGGAAAAGGTTCTTCATCCAGAGGGTGGTTAGGCACTGGAACAGACTCCTCAGGGATCTGGTCACAGCACCAATCCTGAGTTCAAGATGCAATTAGGCACATGGTGTGATTACAGGGGCTGGCCTGTGCAGGGTAGAAGTTGCACTTCAGTGATCCTAGAGGGTCCCTTCCAATTCAGCATTTCTGTGATTCGATATGTGGCTACAGATTATTTAATTTTAAATACATRAAACATGTTAGTATTTGCTACAATTAATCAATGTAACATCTCTCAAAACCTGCTTTCCACAGGCTGATAAACAGAAAATACTTTCATAAACATCCAATAAAATTCAAAAATACTTTCAATTCCATTTCCAGACAGGCCTGTCACTTTGATAAGGACATACTTATACAAAGTAGAAGTTCAACCAAGAATTTCAATTACTTACCAATTAGTCTGAGTGTCA
This sequence comes from Alauda arvensis, assembly GCA_902810485.1. Classification (NCBI taxonomy): domain Eukaryota; kingdom Metazoa; phylum Chordata; class Aves; order Passeriformes; family Alaudidae; genus Alauda; species Alauda arvensis. The sequence goes on from CADDXX010000360.1 coordinate 293,222, forward strand.
ATGCTATAACACTATCACTAATGGATTGAGCAGTTTCATGCCCCTTTCTCTTCTTTATCCAGTTATCTATAGAAGGCCAAAGCACTTTGCTGTGAAAGAAAAATTAATTTGAAAATCTCACACTGCATGAAGGGGTGGTTATGGCCTTCATACAATAATGAAGTCAAATGACTCTTTTATTTATTACTAACTTTAGGTAGACTGACTTCACAGTTGTATATGAAATCATGCTGCTTTCAAATGTCATGCTGATTTGTTCTGTCAGTTTCTTATGTGACTGAAAATTCAGTTTGCACGTTACAAGTGGGATTTGATACTTGTTTTTAAACCTAAAAGGACCCACAGAAAGACTTGTTTAATCATTAAAATTATGCTAATAGACCTAGTTACCTATTACCAGCACAACTCACAATCACTTTATATGGCTTTAATAAAACCTACATACGTTTCACTGAAGCTAATATGTATTAATTTTAAAAGTATTTCACCAAAAATAACTTCTTTTCTATCTGAAAGTATGGAGCTTGTATAGAAGACAATGATGATTATAAGTATCGCTTATTATGTTATGTCACAGATAAACAAATGTCTAAGTTATGTAACCTCTATATAGAAAATAAAGGCTGTCAGATCAGTGTAGATGTCAAAATGAAGTCTTTCAAACAAGGCTAAGTATGGCAGCAGTCCATATCCTGGATTACAGGTTCAAAGAAAATTCAAGACATTGATTTTTATCAAATTATTTTAGAATTAAAATCCAACTGAAATCAAGATAATACACTAATGAGTATGGATATATTTCATTTCAGTGTTATTTTCCTATTAGGAAATATGAAGCAGTATTATTTTTGTATTGAGAATTCCACCCTCTTTTTCTACTGTAGGGGGAACGGAATTCAACAAGTAAGCTCAGAAGACAATAATTTTGCTTCACTGACAGACAATGCATCTCAAAATCTTAAATAGCTATTTTGAAAACAATTCTTGACTAGAACAGTTCTAAACATGGTTCATTTCTTAGGACAATACTACAGAATCCTACATTTCCTCACTGATTTCCTCCTTCTACCTTAAAATAATGCACACATACACAGTAGTCTAGGACTCATCAGGTTGAAACATGCTCATTTCTAAATACCTATGCAATATTTCATTATGTTAAAAGCTAAGTCACAATGAAATTAGGAAACAAAACAAACC
>CADDXX010000360.1:307569-345470 GCA_902810485.1 Alauda arvensis
CCCAGGAATATAAAATCATTATTTCTTCAGTAATTTTAAGACCAAGTTAAGTGCCAAGTCAGATGCATCCCGAAACTCACCTGTGTAGACAGTGGTGAAAGCTGTACTGGAGAAAGTAGAGCTGGGAGAGGTCTGGCCCAATTCAATATATCCATCACATTTCCACCTGGGTCTCTCTGCTCCTGATCGGAGAAGCTTGAAGTACTGTGTTCCCTGCCTGTCTGAATTATCACATCTACAGTTTTATCCTCACCACTGTGCAGATGTTCTTCAGTAGTCCTGTTCTCAGCACAATCATCTCCAAAAGGCTCAGTACTTGTTTGAATTATCATTGCTGATCCAGAATTTTGCTTTACAGCACTTTCCACTGAAGAACACCATGGTAGTGTTTTGCCATCACACTTCCTGATCTTTTGGTGGATTTGTACAGTGTCTAAGACAGAAAAATATTGTTACCAATTTTCCCCCTCCCATTTTTGTTTACACTGATAATACATAATAGTAATAAAAATGTAATACCATATTTTCAAGTGATGTTTCCAAAGAAGATCTTAGTCACATTCTGAAATGCTTTCTTTATAGAGATGTGATGTTACTGACAATTATTTTTTCATGAAAAAGGCATATGTGTGTGCCAAGAGCTTCTCCCCAAACACTTTCTGACTTGGATCATCAAAATATTCCAAATTTTTCCTATCAGGAAAGGTCATTCTTGATAGGATTGAAGGTCCATATGTTTTATTTCAGTCTTTGTCCAGTAACTCACAGTCATGAACAGCAGGACAACCATGCACAGACATTCCCCACTCAGGCTGTAATTCTCAGCTTAAAGCAACCTGCAGGTTTGAGCCAGCAGCTGTACTTCCAAGCAAATTTCAATTATACCCGGCCTAAATACAACAAGGGAGCTCTTAGCTACATTTCTATTTTATTATTTAATATGCATATTAAATAATGCATATGCTTTTAAATTGTTTGTTCTTTAAATATTGAGTCTAATCACACAAGATTCTGTCTTTAATGGTATTACATAGTCAAGAGCTGAACCCTCAAAAAAAAAAAAAGCACCACAACGTATCCTATGCAAAAAGGAGTCTGAACAACTAAGATAAAGATACTGAGCAGTTGACAACCCTTCCAAGATGTCAACTATACAGTTTTATAGATTTTCTAACAAGAAAGCATGTTCAAATGCTCTGCATGATTTTTTGCACTGTACTTCTGTTTAGTTACTTTTCAAATCAGTTTTTACTATTTCACAGTAACTCATTTATTATGCAGACAAAACACACTCATCCAGGAAAGTCTAAAGACAAATAATTAAAATTTATTATAATTGGGCTAAATACTGCAAAAAGGGAAAAGATGGTCCAGTTTCCTGAAATTTAAATTCTATTGTTTTATACAAGGAAAATATTACCTCCAATAAGACAGTAGAAATCAACAATTCCCAAACCCCAGTGTGTCATATGGAACTAAAATCTACTTCTTGTAGTAGTATTTGCAATTCTTGTATGACATTGTATGTGTGATCCTATTCATAGTGTTCACAAACACTACTGGACACAGAATCAGCAGTATTCAAGCAGGATATCAAGCCTATTCTGAGTATGAGTACCATCTGCAGTGAACCACTTGTGATTAAATTTTGCCTTAAACAAGCTAGTTCAGATTTAAAAGAGAAACTGTTGCTAAGCAATATAACTGCAGAGGCAGGGTAAAGAGTTTTGTTATGCCAATTTCTTTCATGCACCATAAGCTGCAAAACTCAGAATGTTTACTCAGGACCTTTGTTCAGAAGTTTTATCCAGCCCCTGAACACACACTCTCAACATCCCTGCTTGACACTGCTGGACTTCCAGGATCTTCTAGAAAAAAGATGGTACATGTCCAGAACGCATCCTGGAGGAGGTATTGGAGTGTTTACTGGAAGAATGAGGGTTATAAAAACCCCTAATTTTGATGCTTATGCAGGCCTCCACCTCTGATGGACTCACACTGCATGTCACAACCACAGACCACAATCACCCACACATCACTGGAGCCACAGATGGTGATTTTCTTTGTATTTTCTCCTCTATCATTTTACATTTCAGTTTTCCTGTCTTAGGGTGATCACACACTGCAGAACAGCTGTACACCCATTTCCAATCCATTACAGTGTTTTCCATTTATGGTTTCAAAGCAGTTCTAATAAAATTTGTTGTTATATCAATTATTTAGGGTTCTTCTACTTTAATCCACCCCAAGGGATCCTTTAGCAACAAACCTGCCTCAGAGACAAGTCACAACACCGTCCCACAGCAGAAAGAACAGCACATGCATAAAATGGTTTTGAGTAAAGGATGTACTGATTTGACTGGCACAACTTGCATTCTGTTGAGAAAAAAAATTGTGTGCTTCATTATTGCTCTCTGAATTAATCCACTACCAGAATTTGCACAGATACTCCCAAAACAACATCAATGGTAGTACCATATTCAAAAATATTAAGTTAACTTAAAAGGTCAAAATAACCTCCTCAGTGATCAAAAACTTTTAAGCATGTTCTGATATGTCAGCACCACTGAAGGAGTAAATTAGAAAAATTGATCAATAACCTCATTTCAAAGATCCATCTCAGTAACTTCATGTAGCAACTCCATGTAAAAATCTGAACTTCTACACTGGACACCAGGAGGAGGGAGAAACTGATCAGCTTGAAGGGCCCTAGCACATCATTTTCACCAAAGATAAGTAAGCTCTGTCATCCCCTTTACATTTTAAAAGTATTATGATAATACATTGTTTTATAAAACCATTTACAAGCCACAGTCACATAGAGCTTCTAGGATGTTCTAAATTTTCTCAGGACAAACCTACATCCTTTTTACAATTTGAGCTCCATTAGATGAGCCAAGGGAAAAGGAAATCTTTGACAAGCAGAAACAAAGAAAATTAGGACCATTCAGAAGTTGGTCGTCCCTTAGATTTTTTTCATGTTGTTTTGTGCCAACCATTTCAAAGCTCAGAATTTTCCCCACATTTAAGCTGACAGCAACACAGTTACATATTTTGCCCCTCTAAGAATTCCAATTAGACAATTAGGAAGTTTACTTTTCACCGTGAACTACACAATAGTACTGAGTTATTAGGAACTTTACATCCTATCTATACTCTCAAAATCAGTCATGAACCTATATCAAGTCCAAGAATATTGATACATGTCATCAATTTAACAGTTTTCCCTGGAAAATGGATCAAACACAYAACTTCTGAATAACTAAGAGATTCCCCAAACGTCTCTACTCATCCCTTTCCAACCAGTCCCTGATAACCACGTTTTTTTAGGAAYGAGATACTTTTCTGATAGTTACCCATTTATCTGTAGGAAGAGTTGTCATAGAAACTTTTAAAGATTCAGCATAAGTAAGTTTCGTCATTCAAAGTGTCAACTGTCTGGCACCTCAGCCTGAACCTCAGGTCCAGGAAAAGCCCTACTAATATTGAACCCATCTCATTGGAAGGATCCTCTCAAAGATCATATTTTGCAGAGAAATTTTACTTTATCCAGGGAATCACATTCTCATTCATTATGTGATTCAGTGAAATGATTAAGCTTTCTCCTGAAACCTACAACCAGGAATCTAGTTCATGTAGCTTCAAACCCTTACGTTTCTGCCTTCCCTTACTTCTGAGAGAAGACTAAGATTACTCTGATCTGAAAGCACCATCAAAAGCTGTCATGTACTACTTGAAATACCTTCTTGATGCCGAGTGGAGAAAAAAGTAGAGATGAAATAAGTGAGACAATGCTAACATTGGTTGCTTTGGTACTAAACAAACTCAATTTTACAACTTAAAACTTTACTCTTGATTTGGCATATTACAAAGCAATTCACTGTTGCAAGTTATCCTCTTCTCACTCCAAGCAACAAAGCAACTTTTTGAAACAAGTCTTGTGATTTTTTCCTCTCAAGAAGGACCAAGATTAAGATGTGATGTTTATAAAAATAAATAATCTAGCCATAGAATCTCATCTGRTTTACAGCAAAACCTCATCAGCACAGTGATTGCAGATGCCTGGCAGTAGCAGCTGCACACTTCTCAAGAAGAAACAGTGCTGCTTCTCTGAGAAAAAAATTCCTCCACAGAAATTTTTAATGCCCTGACAATGAAGCAGAATTTTTCAACCTGTTTCCAATTCCAATTCCAAATTTCCTGTAAATTTCAGGATGTTTCATACACTAATTCTTTGAAGAAACAGACAATATTCTGTTTTCTGAGACAGCAAATCCACATATTCCATGATATGAAACAAAGAATTATGGTGAACACACTGCATACCCAAAACTAAATATGCAATGCTACATTATGTTATATCTCAAGGTGTTATTTTGAGAGATTTTCATATGTTTTTCAAGACAGAAAAGACATCTGCTTCTCAAAGCACTCATGTGCTGTGGACTTTACTTACTCAAGACCGTAAAACACACATATCCCTGAGGATTTAGTCTCATCTTTGTGTTTTACATATAATACCACTGTATTTTATCTGATATTAAAGCAGACAGCTCCAGTGTACTCCTTTCCATCTCTGCATTTAAGATCAACACGCAGCTTCTCCCCTATCCTGTATCCCCAAACAAAAAAAGACTGAGCAGATAAGATGGGTATAGCTCAGCAGTAAGCCAAATTTAGCTCAGAACCCAGTTACAGAATACATCTTGAAGAGGCTTGGCTCCTCACAGAGCTAAGACAGGGTCTTAGCTGTCACCCTCATTTTCTAAGCCTTCTGATGTTTTCATTTTTGTAGAGGAGTTTCTCACAGACTTTGATGTAAATAGTGAAATGTTATTGTAACTGTCTATGTTGTTTTGCATTCCTCCTCCTGGGAGAAGAAAATTGATAGGCTGTTGGTTTGACCAGTGTGATTGGAGAGGTGGAGACTTCATCCTCCAATCCCTGGCCACGGTCAAGGATCTATATATATCGAGGTCGAAAATTAAACTGCCCTTTTGTTCTGCGTTGGAAAATCTAAGATTGTTGTGTCGTCTTTTTCGTGTACTAGTGCGACACTTTGCATGTTCCTCCAGTTCATCTCACCATAACATTCAAACAGAGCATGCTAAAAAACCCAAATTACCAAAATATTCAGCAAGATTCTTCAAATGTTCATTAAGTGCTTACTCATAATGCAGGTGATTTTATGCCCCAACTATATGAGATAAGGTTTTCCAAAGATTAAAAAAACATAAATGTCTTATTAACCTTAGATTATGGCCTAAGATTACTGGTCTGATGATCAGATGCAGGTATCATCAGCTTTATTACGGGCAGATTTGTAACAATACTACCAAATGCTTTTAAATTAAGTTTGGCAAACCACGATTATCCTATGAGGCTTTCAGAACAGCACATTTGGAAAGCCTCGTGAGTCTTCCAATTTTCATATATGAACACATTCTTCAAGAAAACCATTCAAAGTAGTATTGATCTTAGCAGAACAGAGAAGGCACTGATGATAATGCAAAACTTTGGGTATTTTACAGCACTTTTGAATATACTAGAAATCTGTCATAAGGCTAGATGGCTGTCATAAGGCTGAGAGGCTAGATCCAGACAGCAGATGAACTGACATGCTCTGGAAAAGATACTACCGTCAAGCTGATCTGCTCTCTAAGTTGAAACTATTATAATACAGGACAAGAAAGCAGGGCAAACTCATTAGGGTCCTTTTTTTCTTAGAAGATTGCACCTGTAAACATAAGCACTTTGCTATAATGAATTCAAGGTAAAGGCCACTTTCATAAGAGGCTGAATAACAAGATGGTTGTTCTAGGCTTGAAGACGGAAAAAACCAAACCAATAACAGATGATGTATTTCTCTGAAATCTAACCATTCCAACAAAATGGTTAAGTTTAGAATTTTCTTAGAATGGTTCTAAGCTTAGAATTTTCTCCACATTGAAGTGGGCAGAAAGGAAGACTGGCTAGAAGAGACTGTTACAGATAATTGCTTCCTTTTATGAAAGTACTGTCGCTTCCTTGAGACGACACGAATAGGAAAGATGGGACAGGACTTCTGGAATCTAAAGTTCCTCTTTTAGTGGACGGCAAAGGGATTACTCTGGAACCTGTTACCCCTAAAATCACTATATTGCAAACTCTTCCGTTTCTTGTGCTTGTTCTTGCGATTTGATTGGCCCTTGATCAAAGCAATTCAGAATTGCAGGGCATAAGTGTCTAGCTTAGTTTTGGAGCTGAAGCCATGTATGTGCTGCATTAAATTTATGGAAGTAAGGCTGACTAACAGGTTTATGAGCTGGTCCTTACATTTTGGCCCCTCTTAAGTGGATTCCATTTGAACACATCTGAAGCCAGGCTCATTGGGATCTACACTAGTAGCAAATTTTCAGACTTAACAGGATCTTTGAAAAGTTCATCTTCAAAGCTCTTAATGCTGCTGGGTACCTATCCCAGACAATATCTCTACACCTTTAAGTTACAGAAAATCAAAGTAGTAGAGAAACTGAAAAAAAACAATGAAGGTTAATAAAAACATTCCAGAGACGCAACACAGAAATTAATGCAGTTTCAAGACACCTATTACTCTTGGGTGCAGAAAGAAAATATCTGCTATGTAAAGTTAAAGCAGTTGAAGTTTTGCTGTGAATATGCAAGTGGATAATAAAAAATAATCTGAGTAGTTATCTGAAAATCACATTACAATAAAGAAAATTGAGGTAACAGCTTCTTAAACTTTATAACTCAACTATGATACCACATACTTGTTTCAGACTAAAAAGAGCCCATATGCAACATCATTCACGTTATATACTACAGAGCTTATGATGATATAATTACATTTTAAACATGAGATGAGTTTTGACTACTTACAAACAGTAAAAGAATTTGATTTCTCAACTGCAACAGCAAATTACAACAGCTTTTCATCAGAAGACGGTTCAAGTTTACTTACCCATTCAAATTAATATTTGAATTATTTTCAGATATTTGAATCACACATGTACTTGACCAGACAAACACTAAGGAAAATATTTAAGTCTTTCAAAAGAGGGTTATGCAGTCACTACCCAACATACCTTCTGTAACAGTTAGTCTTCTTTCGTCAGACCACTCCTTATCCCAAATAGAAGCTGAAAGAAAATACCAATATTGTCTTTTGGTCAGAAAAAGAGAGAKCATCAGGAAAATTTCAAAACTTTGCATGCCATTGTACCTAAGACAGGACCATTTTTCTCATTCTCTCTTTTTCCTGTTGCACTGTCAATGCACAGCCAGAGTTCTTCTAATAAGAGCTTCACTCTTCCTGTTAAAATAAATAAATATAAATATTTATTTAAAAATAAATTTATAAAATTGAACTAAGAATTATGTCTATTTTACTCAGAACACAAACATGCCTAAACTAAATACAAAATACCCACCAAAAAATTAAGACAAGGCATAAGCTTCAGTGAAAGAGAAATGCTAGGTGCCATTTAGGGAATGGATCCTGTACTGGCCATGTCCACACAGCAGACTAAAGGAACAGCTGGGGAATGCTTTAGCTTTTCCTTTTTATCGGAAGTACTGCAAAAATTTATAGCAACCCCCAGAATAAAATGTAAAGCAGATTCAAACGTAGCATTAGCGAAATTAAATAGCTTTGTTAAACAAATCAAGTTACATGAACTTGGGAGAAAATCTTCTGGAAGATGTGCATCACATTTATGCTCATTCAGTAATAATTCATCTTAGTTTTATCATGTAATAGCACCATATATCTGAATTATCATGCCTCAACACCAGGAGACTGTCTATAGTCCTAACAGCACCATTGCTAGGTGATGTCAAACAAGCCAATTTCAGAGACAAAAGGGCAGGTGGAGCAGGAAGAACAACCCAAAACCTCAGTAAAATACAGAAGCACCTCACCTACTTATGCCAAAACTATCATCAGGTCCAACAATCCAACAATCAGGAATTGAGACTGTTTGTGTGCAAATTCCGTAAGTCAAAGGCCATAGCAAACTGCTATTATTTTATGAAGAGGCATATTAAAAAAAACTCAGCATATAAGAGGAAAACCTGCAATATTTTGCTGAACAGCTAGTAACAACACTAACATTTACTCATAATTAATAAATCCTTGCTGCTACTTGAAGCTCAAATTAACGCTCAGATATTAATTTTCCTATTTTGCAATTAATTAAAAATTGAAGGATTAAATTGGGTGATGTCGCACTAGTTCACAAAAAAGATGACATGATATGCTTAGACTTTCCAATGCAGAAAAAAGGGCAGTTTAATTTTTTGACCCTTATATATATAGAACCTTACCCACAGCCAGGGATTGGAGAATGAGGTCTCCACCTCTCCAGACACACTGGTCAAACCAACCAAGTCTATCAATTTCCTCCTCCCAGGAGAAGGAATGCAAAACATAGACAGTTACAATAACATTTCACTATTTACATTACACTACAAAAATGAAAATCCAAGAAGGCTTAGAAAAATGAGGGTGACATTGTACCAATTCAGTACAATTACAGAGTTCTGTAAAAAATATGCCAAGACACACAGAAACTGACAAGGTGTGGCTTTTTCAAAAAATTTAATTTCTCCAACAAACTTATTACAAAGTAAAAAATAGAACAGTGAAGATCTTTTGCCTCAAAGCAGCCTTCAGAATATCTAAACAGCTCAAAAGCAGTACCAGCACTTCAAAAGACAGCAAAAAATACAAAAAATAAATTTGTCTAAAGTTTGGCCTTGATACTTTAGAGGAAGATTTGAAGGAGTTTGCTCTATTACAATCAGATTCAGGTAGTTTGTAGCACATATTTTAGATCATTAGAGGAAAAAAAGTCAGTAAGATCAGATACAGCTGTACTGCCTGTATTTCCACTTGATTTTCCAAGTCTCACATAGAAATTTTAGCAGATTGCTCTCCTATTTGGTGCTTTATGATTTCAGTGAGCTTCAGAGGGATTGTTAGTATTTTTTCCAGTGTTTGCATTCCATTTTATAATTGCACATCAGCTGACTTCACACATGCACAAGGTAGACCAGTCATTTTTATGAATCAAGAGTTTTCCTTACTGAAAAACTGAAAATAGTAATCTATTACATTGGTCCCTCATCAGTGTAACCTACTTGTATCAATCAGATGTGCTCTTATAGCACTTTGGCAGTATCCTCTGTTTCCAAAAATGCAACTCCAGAAGAGCTGCAATAAATTCATAACAATTAGTTCCACAAAGAATGGACTAGCAAAAAATCTTACCTTTGTCTATATCTGTTGCAAGACCTTCACTTGAACTCTGAGTTTCTGCATGTTTAACTATTAAAAAGAGAAGTAGAAAGAAAATGTTCAAATGGAACAATACTACATACAAATTTGAAAGCATTGAAAGGTAAACACTTACATTTTCTGTACTTCTCGTTAATTACACCATCAAGTTTTCCCTGTTAAAATTAAGAAGTACAGAATTTTTATGCCATACATATTTTTAAGAGCATCAACTGCTAAAGAGCATGAAATCTATATCAACATTTCGAAGGTCATTCTTCAGCTGGAAAATTTCTCTTACGCTGAATTGCTATGTTTACTCAATATGCCCCAAAAAATATAAATTTATTGTTTCAGCATCTATTACACAATAGCATCTTTTCCCAAAAAACACTAAAAGAAGTTTCACCTAAAGTCAATGAAAGCCTTACTTGTGCTTTTTTTAGCTCCTTTTCAAGCCTTTTCTTTTCAGTTTTCAGTTGTCTGAAGTCCTGTGTATGCTTTGTTGCAGCCTCTTCAAAAAAGAACCAAAATTCAGTTTAGAAACTACACTGTGAGAGGCCACTAATTTAAGTGATGTTGGTCACTAGTTTGCAAAAAAGATTACCAGAAAAATACAGACAGTGTGAAATACAAATCTATTGAAGTTATATTTTGGTTCATTCAGACAACAACTCAGGCATGCAAGTATGTTGCCTTCTACTGCATAATTACTGTTTTGAACCACTGCAATACAGTTATTAGTTTTCTCAATTATATGCAAGAATGAAGAATGGGTAGTGTAATGATATTGTACTGTAGAACAATATACACCAAGTGAAAAAAGGGCAAAATTGAGGTGCAAGGGTGTTTTCCCACATTTTATTATCTTATTTAAATAACAGCTCTGGTTCAAAGATGAAAACACCATAGCTAGCTGTATTAGAAAGATACAGACAGCACTCAAGACTAATAGAGAAGAGGGCCTTATCTTTTAATGTCTAACAGACACCTGGGAAGAGTGCAGGTGGATGGAAATAGAGGGTACAGGGTAGGTGAAAACTGAATGTGACTTTCCTAGGAAAATTCTCAGGCGACAGAGTCAGCTGAGAGAACTCCTGAGAGTTCAGCTTGATGACTTATATACGGATAGGAAAGAAAAGAAATGGAATCTTCCTGCTGATCAAATCAGAAGAGAGCCTATTAAAATAAGAGGTGTTAAAAAGGAACCTTCAGTGGTAGGCTAACAAAAAAAACACAATCATGGCAAAATTTCATACTGACAAAAGATACAAGGTTTTGAGGTATTTAATGAACATAGAAAAAACCAAAATAGATAAAATAGTCACTGAAATTGGACTTAATACATACATCTCTCCCAGTATTTTGTTCTACTTCTGTCAAAATTTGGTATTCTGAAGGCAAGTGTGTAAAAAAAATGGCTTTCCTGCAGCATAACTCCAAAATTATCATCAAAATAAACACCTTGTACCTGTACTTTACACTAAGATTCAGGGGGTTTCTAACACTAAGATATGTCACTCAGTTTGCTGTACTTTAAACTGTGGTAAGCACAGCTAAAATATGTGTGATATGAATGCAAGTATCTGCCTTGCCAATTGATGATACAGCAGGTGAAGTCTCAAAAAGTCATATATCCATCCTCTACCAGCAAAACAAGACAAACCACTGCCATGAAGCCAGTGCTTTCTCCCATGTAAAAACAGAGCAAGCAAACTAACTAACTAAAATACGACCAGAATATTTAAAAATCAGAAAATACAGATCAGGAACACCATATACTTAAATATGAATACAAACATGAAGAATCCTGCCAGGCTTAATAGAACACTGGTGCACATGCCCCATGAAAACAGTCTTGTTGAACTAGGCTTAATTAGCCAGAGAGGAAAACATAACAAATCATAGAAAGAATCCAGGAATAGCTTTCCTGTGCAAGACGGTATCAAGAAGACACTGCTGTTCACTGCTGTATGATAGACATTAGGTATAAACTGAAATATGGGAGTTTCCAAATAGTTACAAGAAAAAACATGTTACTGAATCAAGTTGCCTAGAGAGGCTGGTAAGATTCCATCCTTTGAAGTTTTCATGACAAGAAGTTCCCTTCCAACTTCATGTATGTCATGTGCCTAAGACACTCAGCAGAAAACATTCTGCAGGAGAGCTGATGTAAATCAGAGACTAAGCATCCCACATAATACTGGCCTGCCTTGCTCCTTGGGCATCAAAGTTAAAGTCACAATTCCTCTGGACATTAAAGGAAAAAAGAGATTATGTTACTGTACTGTTGTCCTACTCAATGTAGAAAGTTACCTTCAAGTTTTTTCACTTTTGTTTCCAGTTTCCTTCTCCTGTTAAAAAGAACACATTAATGGATAATTTTTTAATAGAATTCATGTTACATGAAAAGCCAGAAAAAAATAAATCTAGCCATCCAAAGAAAGCACACCCCCTATACTCAGGACCTGTGAGACCAGTAAGTCCCTGAAGTTGAAAAATTAAATTGGTGGCATGCTGCTGACATTCTCACACAAACAGCTCTATCTGTTACAGAGGCAAAGTTTGCTTTTAAGAGTCAGTCCACTAAATATACCTTTAGCTACAACTTGGAATTAGAAACACAACCCCAGAAAACTCGCTTCTGTTTCTTGCATTTCWGAGATGTAATGCAGACAGGTTAGTTTTACTCTTAGAAACAATCAGGCTTTGCTTACAATGAATAATAGCTAAGCAATGAGATAATCAGGAATAGCCTTCAGGATGTCTTATGTCCTACAGCGTTTTGTTCAGAATATCCAGATGCTTTAGACTTTAAGTTAAACCAAAGGAAAAAACATTAAGCATCCTGAACAATTTTGACTTCTGCATTTCCAACCCTACCTTGTACGTAAAATACACAGAACTGGAAAACAAATAAATAGAAAAGTACACATTTTGCTATTTTCATCTGTTAGATTCCAATATCCCAGAAATTACTTTTAAATTGTTGTGGTAAGTAGACAATTCTACCAATGATAACTGATCACTTTCACGGAGCAGAACACAGTTCATCTATACCCCATATTAAAACCAGTGTAATAGATTGAGATTTACCATCTAAGCCTTTCTGGATGTTCAGGCTTTAATCACCACTTCAGACATTAGCCAGAATATATTCAAAAACCAACTCATAAATTGTATGATTGACCACCTTTTTCATGTTCAGTAGTCAAAGTATTTATACTATAAAGTAACAGACCAAGGATTCTGTGCCTTCTCAGCCTGAAGAGGTTCATACTTACTTTCCCATATGATGGCTTTGACAGTCAAGCCATAGGTGAGAATTTCAGCAAAATTCCTCATAAAACATCTTTACAGAAAAAAAAGGGGAGGGGGGAAGGGGGGAGTTGTCCTTTAGTAAACAGGAGGTAAGAAACTTGTTTCTCTGTAGATTATCTTCAAGTGAATGCACAGAAGAACTACATSTACACAGTATGGACATTGGAAGCAAGATCAGTTGACAAAGGAAGACCACAGAGATGCTGATTACCACTGCAGCGAGAAGACTCATGCAGTCAAAGCTCAATTAGAATTCAAGCTGACCAGTACTCTCAAGGACACAAAAGGGCCTTTCAAAATATCTTAGCAGCAAATGGAAGACCGGAAATAACATCAGTCCATTGCTTGGTGAGGTTAGTCACATCACGAATAGGGATGCAAAGCGGAGATATTTAATGCCTTCTTCACATCTGTCACCCATGACAGACCCTGGGACTCCCAGAAACGTGTGCTGGAAAATTATGACTGGCTTGTTTAGCTTAGGAAAGAAAAGGCTAAGGGGTGACCTCATCACAGTTTACAACTTCCTCTGTGGGGCACAGTGGAGAGGAAGGTCCTGATCTGTCTCTGCTGACCAGTGATAGGACAGAAGGAAATGAAGCTGCATTGGTGGAGGCTCAGATGGGACATCAGGAAAAGGTTCTTCATGCTCCCCAGGGAAGCAATCATTGACACCAAGCCTGTCAGAGTTCCACAAGCACCCAGAATGACAGTCTTAGTCATACATCTTAGTTTTAAGAAGTCCTGTGAGGAGAAGGGAATTGGACTCAATGATCATCATAGGTACTTTTCAACTTGAGATAAAAAACCTATGATAAAAATAACTAAGAATCTGCATAAACAGACACCAAGTGCCAACATTATCATTGCAATAATATTTACAAATTAAATAATTATATATGTGGTACTATACTAATTTCATCAACATACAACTACATGAAGAAAATAGGCAGATCTTAAATCTAGCAATTTACAAAAAGCAGTTTGCAGATGACGCATTTGGGCAGAACTCCCCTTATGCTACCCAACTCAAGCTCCTATGTGATCTTTAAGATAAATGCAAAACTGCAGCTGACAGAATGCCATGYTAACAGAAGATGTACTCCATGGGAATTGCCATTGTTGTAGAATATTCARATCTCAACTAGACAATCCTGAGTAAGCTAACTGTCCTAGGTTGCAATATAAGATGTGCCCAAAGTATGTATTCTACCACCATCTTCATGGGTTGTTGGAACCAGGTGGGGCAGTGTTTTCCCTGCCCCCTCCCTCCGGACTATCTGCTGTTAATGGCCCATCAATGAACTGGCCAGTGACTCACAGTAACTCCTCTCGGGAGCTATCTCTGCTTAATGGGCAATCAAGGACCCATTGTATGACTCATAGAATGACATCAGCCCATTGTGAGATGCTCTGCCCAGTGGGGAGGAGCCAAGCATTCCCACCTGGATATAATCTGCAGTTTGGGACAGCACACCACCGACTGGATTCCCAGAGGACAGGAGCTGCCAGATCTTTCTACAGGATCACTGCTTCAACAAGNNGTTTGGGACAGCACAGGCACTGACTGGATTCCCAGAGGACAGGAGCTGCCAGATCTTTCTACAGGATCACTGCTTCAACAAGACTGCTTTATTCGGACTGCTACACTACCCTAACGAACAGGGTGTCAGGTTGTATTCTGACTCTGCCAAGRGTCYTYTYRTTTGTTCCTTTTACTATTATTTTTATTTTATAGTTTTCCTATTAAATTGTATTTCTGACTTAGTCTCTCACTGGTTTTGCTTTCAAACCTGTACACTAACTGGCTCTGAACGGCAGAATTGACCAAATGACATGAGTGATAATTTCTCACCTAAGTTTTTTAACATTAACTGTAGATTATCAGTAATTATTTGAATAATTCACCACTACCCTGCTTCTGAAAAAGTAGATCTTTCAAATTCCTGAAATCATACGACCTAATGCTTAAAATGGCCTCAGTATCAGAAGTATACAAAACAGCTACAGCATAACAGAATTGAGGCTGAGGTTGCAAGAATCCTCTGGAAGCTATCTTGTCCAACMCATGCTGCTGAAGCAGGGTCACCTACAGCTTACTGCCCAGGACCATTTCCAGATGACTTCTAAATATTTCCAAGGATGATGAGGCTACAAACTCCCAGGGCAATCTATGGAAGTACTCAGTCATCCTCACGGCAAAACGTGTTTCCTGATTATAGGAATCTTGACGGGGTGTTCCGGGATGGTAACGAGGGATCTCTGGAGTCCTGGACAGCTCTTAGAACATGCAGTTTATTATATATAGGTTGTGGGTAAAAAGGGGGGCTTACTCAAGCTGCCAGTCACAGCTAAAAGCAAGCTCCAGAGAGCGAAAGAGAGAGCGACAGAAAGAGAGCAAGAGCTTGTTGGGGGTGGGGGGGTGGGCTTTGCACGTGTGTAATGTCTGTGTGGGTCTGTGTGCATGTGGGTGTGAGTGTCTGTGTGGCTGTGTGAGAGTGTGTCTGTGTCCCTCAAGTTCTTGTTACAATGCATCGTATCTTCCTCTTGTTGAATATTCTACTTTACAGTAACCAACCAGTACAAGACACAAATCTTATACAATTTACATACAGCCTATAAGAGTTACTACATTACCATATTGTGTTACATTTTAAACCCTAAATTCTACTTTCAACACTCTCTTTTTTCTTCCCTGCACGTTGCCAGGGTCTCTCCGACCTTTGGACTTTCAGCATTTCTTTAGTTTCTACGGTATTGTTTAATCATAGGGATTCTCCTTTGGCCAGCTAAGCCATTGTCTTTTCCAGTTATTCAGTAACTGGCTTTGGCATCTTAGATATCGAAGCTGGCTCTCATTTCTGCTTTGCTTATAGGTTTCATATTATCACAGTCTTTTTGCCAAGCATAATTATAAGGCTATCCTGTTTATTTTTCCCCAACACCTGATGTTCAAAGGAAACATGACCGTCTTTGTCTTGTGCCCATTGCCTCTTGTTCTGTCAATGGGATTCAAGGAAGTAAGCCTGGCTATGTCTTCTTTACATGTTCCCTTCAGTTATTTATAGACATTGATAATACCATCCCTTCTTCTCCAGACTTAACAGTCCCAGTTCTCTCAGCCTTCTGTCAATGGAGAGATGCTCCTATTCCTTAATCATCTCCATGGTCCYTCACTGAACTCACTCCCACATATCCTTGTCTCTCTTGTATTGAGGAGTCCAGAACTAACAATACTTCAGGGGTGGTGTCAGCAGTGCTGAGCAGAAAAGAAGTAGCACCTCCGCCCGCCTACTGGCAAAACCAATCACTTCCCTTGACCTGCTGGTAGCACCAAAATAGCTTAGAAACACCAAAGTTAAAAATGATAACTAGCTTACACAGAAGCAAGGAGTCACCAGCGGGAGTCCCACTGGGATGTGTGCAAGAACACATCAGAAATAAAAACTGACTGCAAAACCGAGGGTCTTAGAATACCAAGAGAGCAGTCATTGGTTTTCATAAATGCAAAGTGATGCACAGGAAGAAAAATAACCACAACTACCAACACTTTGTTATATATTAACTGGTTCTGTTTTGAGAGCGTAAATACCTTCCCACACAACATTGAGAAGTCACACTTCCCTGATATCRGTGATTTAAAGGTTAAAAATATTAGAGGATTAAAAAGCAATTAGATAAGTTCATTAGAGTATGCATCAAGAGCTGTAAGAGTTAACACACACATATGCTCCAGGCAAGGAAACTTTTGAGTGACTGCATACTGGAAAAACAAACTTTGGGAATTATCAAGGCACAGCTTCAGAATATTCTGTATTAAGGCAGCAAAAATGACTTTTGCACTTTTGGTGCCAAATTCCTCCTGCTCATTTCAAAACATGGCAGACAGTTCACTATTAATTGCTGAGCTGTTATGTTAAAACAATTATTTTAAGGACTGATTTTAGTACAGACCACTTAGGCAATATCATTCCTATAATGGCCCCAGAGACTTAAGGCAAAACTGAAATGGACGGCAATAACAAACAGCTGAGACTAAGAACGACTTAAAACTGGAGAAATTACAGGGTTTTTTTTCAATTTCATCCTGTTCTTAAAAACTTTCATTAAAGAACCACATAAAGCCAATCCATAACAAGACAATAAATAAACTAACACTGCACTCAAGAGTGTTTGCTACAAAACTAAAGATGATTTTTCCATCAACTCCTTGCTCTGAGAACCCGTAAGTACAAAAATTTTTGTAAAACAGAAAACATAAGTAGATAAGGTACATTACCAAGTTCAGAAGAGGTAAAAGAAGCAAAGAAAGGTTGGGAAAAAAGGAAGCATCACTCACACAGCATCACTGTTTAATATTTCTTCTCTGATTTTAATATATTCCAGTTGACTCTCCCGATAAATCTTGAGAGAACTCTGAAGAAGGAAAACACAGTAAAAATATGTCCATATTGAGGGGAAAAAAAAGAAATGGCAGGCACCTTACCTCTTTTAATGAAAATAGCACCTGGCCACAAAAGTATATTGAACAAGAAAAGAAGCAAGTTGGAAAGTCAGGTTATCCTCCTCCTTTAAAGGCAAAAGTTCTAACAAACAAACACAAATGTCTATACGTCTGTCTTTTGAGTACATGCCTTCAACACCCAGCTGAATAGAAAACTGAAGCTGAAGTCAAGAACTTAACTATTTTATACCGTACACATAATCCTATTTTTTTCTGATAAAGTGCCATCAGGATATCAGCAACTAATGCTTGCTGAGGGAAGAGGAATTATAAAACCATTCTAACACAGAACTAACTAGGTATAGCAAAAAGACAAACGTTAGGATCTTGTGTGGCAATGTATTTGCAGGAGTTAAGCCGTTCCTTGYACCATCCAAACTCCCTGTGATGTTATCTGAACACCTGCAGCTTGTTATTCAGGCCCCCAAGAATCTACCAAGGCCGCTGCGAGAAAAACAGGACAAAAACAAGACTGAGAGGCCTGGGAAACGGACTGAGGGTCTTGGGAAAGTTATTCACAGAGAATGTAAACTTTAGATAGAAGCTGGGTTCCGCATGGGAACGAACTCTGGCCAATTGGGTGCCCTACGGGTGCTGGCCAGTCTTATGGACATGTTGGGGAACCAATCAAATADTGTGTGTATGTGTTTCTATGCTTTGCAAAAAACTATAACTGTCGCTCACTGTAAACAATAAATGGCTTTTGCGAAACCATATTGGTTCGGAGTACAGAGGTCCGTTTCTCTCCTGCATCTTGTCTTGTACCACCATGAAATAACTACAAGAAAGAAGGTGGCGTATTTTCTTAAGAAATTATGTCTAGAAAATACATACATGTAGGTAATTTGAACAATCTAAGCCTTCTTTCCTGTAGACTAAATCTCAGCTAAACAATGGGAGAGAAATTAGGAATAAACCCAGGAAGCTAATGTTATGTTTAAAAAGCTAACAGAAGCACTACTCTGCACAGACCCTCTTTCTTGGCACCTTTTCACTAGTACAAGTTATATTCAATAATCTGACAAGATCAGAGCAGAAAACCAAAGGAGTCTGAATGTTTCTCTCTCCTTCTTTCCTTTCCTTCCTTCCTTCCTTCTTTCCGAAATAACCAAACAATCTGATCAAAAATCGTAAGAACTATAACATTCTAAATTTATTGCCTCTCTGAGACCTAAAGTAATTTAATTAATTTCACCTAATTTCACCAGAGCTACCTGTCCCAATGAGCTGGAAATAAGAACAGAGCTCATTAACATCAGCTTCATTAAGGTAAGCATTAGATATATACATTTCCTTCAACAGAAAAAGTGCAAGTTATTTAAACCTTACAAGCACACCTTTTTTTCTTCCAACTCTGCCCTCAAGGAACCCAACTCTTCCTGGCACTTTTCCAGAGGTAACATTTTCTGTAACATCTTCTCCACTTGGCAACGAAGAGCAGAGATCTCTCTGAAATGAGATGTGCAATTAAAAAAGAAGTTGCCAAAAACACAGATGCTTTGAAACTCAGTATTCTGGTTCTTCAACCAAGCAGCTGAGTATTTTTCTTTTATCCTATGGAAAAAAATGCTGTAAGAGATACTCAAAACCTAGGAGTTTTGGTATTCTCATTTTTCCATTTATTTAAAGAAAATCCAAGATCCAATTTAAAAACTCTACACTGAACCCAAAGCTAGATGCAAGCAGATGGCATGTGCCACAGAAGTATGCTGCCAACACTAAAGTGCCAATAATAAGTGCCTTCTGCATACATACACAGTGCCGTAAAGTAAGGGCAGAGTCCAACCGCAGTGTTTTTCAGCAGGCAGGCTGGAGTCAATAAAAATTATATGCTGCCTCTTCCTCTATAATCACAGAGTAAGCAAGGGCACACAGACACAACTCAAAATGCTTCACACAAATACAGACGCCCCAAATAGGCTTACAGTTAACCACCACCAAAAGATGAGCTTCACTTCTCCACTTGGTTGCTTAAGCCTCTCACTAGCCCAGGGCCAGGAAAGAATCCCACACAGGTATGAGAGAGAAGAGAAGAGAAAGGACAGATTTTTCTCTTCATCATACCTTTGCTAACTATGGCCTAGTATAAAGCATAGTAAAAGTACCATACTAAAAGTGCAGCTTCAGCTGTTGCTATGACACCATAAGACTCCTAAAACTAACCACAACACAGAGAATAATAGTAATACATCTTTAGTAAACAATATAACTCAAACTTACCGTTCAGCAAACTGAAGCTGTAATCTCTTGTTAAGGTAGAAATTAAAAAGTTTATCAAAATCCTTAAGTATATTTCAATCCAACTGCCACTTGCAAAGAAACACCCAGTAAAGACTTCCTCACGCAAAAAAAAACCCTCCCCAAGACTTGCAAAACTAAGTGTTTAATATGTGCATTTCAATACATTTGAAAAATGAATGAGAAGAGCTTCTTCGGTTACATGAAAAAGATTGAGTAATTCCCAGCAATTCAGATTTCAAATAGACCACCTTAAACATATACCAGAAACAAGGAGGTCTTAAGTGGATAATTTTAATCCCAAAGGCCTGTTTTCTTTACAAAACCTACCCAGTTTGTTCTTTATTAGAGACATTATCTCGTAACTTAAATAGAAAACCTCAAGCCCTTTTATAATAAATGTTTTAGGTATACTAATCCTGTAAGAACACAAATAGAAAACTAAAGGATATCAGTGCACTTCTGTTGATACTCTGTCAGCAAACGACTGTAAGAGAAGAAAAAATCCAGACATTATTCATTTTCTCACCTGATTTTGACAATCATGTGTTAGGCTATCTTTCCTTTTGCTTTATTGATAGAGAAAGTGTAAGATAGATTTTCTGATAGTTAACCCTTTTATTTCATTAAGCTGTTCAAACCTCAAATCAAACTACTTTAAGTAGGAAAAAAACCCAACTGGCTACATGAAGTTGTAKCCATTAACTAATTGCAGCTTTAAAAAAAAGATAATGCTTAGATAAAGGACATGATATACATATATATTCTAGAATATATATAAAGCATGTTTCCAAACTTCAAAGGATTATTTCCTAAAAAAAGAACACACATCTCAGAGAAGTAGTCTGAAAGACCCTAAAAAGCTTTAATCTTTATATTATTCTCCTAGCAACCATAAAGGGTAATAACACTTACCCTGATACCATGGGATAGCACCTAGAAAACGTACTCTTTTCTTTCCTCAAACATTATGCTTTTTAAGAACAGAAAGAAGAAAGAACAAGAAAGAGTAATACCACGGGAGTTACCCCAATACAGAGAGGTCTGCATTACTTTCTCTTGCAATAGTTAAGAGTAATCCATTAAAGCAAAAAGGAAAGGTTGAGCTGCATGTAGTTAAAGAAGAGGCAATTTTCACAAGAAATACATCCACTGGCAGAAAGAAGAGGGACACAAGGTTTACAGGTCAGAAGAGAAATCACAACAGAATGAAGGAGCTTTGAAAAAAGGTACTAATTAAGAGACCCTCTGTGTGCTAGCTGAAATACTCTCTGGAAATAGAATGCAGGACTGGCATTTATATTCACTTGAGCCAGATTGACATGTATCTAGGAAAGATACATAAGAAACAAACCACTACAATTAGGAGATGTAGCATTAATATTAGGCCATAGTATGGAGGTATACATAACATATCTTGATATATTATTCCATACAATCATGTGTTGATTGGTTTTGAGAAGAATTGGAAGCAAGTACAGAAAAGAAAGCAAACTGTAAGAAGGATTTTATAATCATACTGTTCTGAACAATGTTCAGCTTCAGTTTTCATATTCTGATATTTAATCCCAACATTTCAGAACTTATTGATCAGACTAAATTCTGCWGAAAAAGTTCATATTTTTCACTACAGAAAAATTACATAAGCGAGCACAATTAAATGAATGAAATAAATACAAATAAATATCAAAGGTCTGCTTCTGCCTTCAATAAATTAAATAAGTCTCTTTGAAGAGCTGCTTCTGCTTGTACTTTTAATAATATTACAGGTACAAAAAATAGCCCTATTTACTGTCATTATACACAGATATTTTACAGAATAAATTAATTTTACAGTCTAGATTTATGACATGTTTGTGAATACCTTACTTTCATTCTGAGGAGCAATTTAGTGTAGTGCATTAATGAATATCCACATTCCACAAATCACATTTCCTGCATTGTTGTAATTACTTCAGAACAATAAAACCCAAACAAACAAACAAAAATGTACGCAATTGTACTTACTCTCCATCAATCATTTTTTGCTTCAGTGCAATTAATGCAGCTACATATTCATTTATATTCTGTAAGGAAGAGTCTCAAGTCAGTAAAGAACCCCTAAAAATCTGTACTGTAAATAACGCCTAATCTGATTGCTAATGTTATAGAAAATACAATAAACTGTCTTCTTTTTTCAGTTCTCTTGGTGAAAAAGTTATTAAATCACCAAAAGTACATTCTTTTAAATAGATGCAGAGAATGCAGGCTCCACAAGGAGGTATGCATCTTTAAATGAGACCTTACTATAAAAACCCTTCAAACTTTGCCTTTGCAATAGATTCTATACTAAATCCCTACAACTTTTTCCCTCAAAATCCAATTAGCCTATGGCAGAATATGAGCAGTAAACATTACCTCACTTGAGTCTACAGATTTTCCAGTTTCTCATCCATACTCGTTCTAAGTGCGCCCCGTGAACTCTCAACGGGGCCTTCTCTTCATTTAAAGGAGAAACAAGAATTATCCAAAGCGTAACACCATAAAAATACATGCTCGCTTAAGAGCCCTCAAGGAAGTAAATCCTAAGTCCTTATAATGCACCGAAACAAACCCAAAAGGGCACGACTAGAAATTCCCTGACAGATCCCACTAGGCACGTCGCAGAGACACAAGCGACTTTTTCACACTTTGCCTGGCTAAAGCTCGACACTGCTGCTACTTTTACAGCGCCCCTTTACCACGCACGCTATCTGCGTTACCGACGGCACCGGAAGCGGTGACTGTTGTATCCGACACTTCCCATCCGCCAGCGGCCCGGCGCTGACCCACTACCTCGTCCGTGAGCAAAAACCTCACTCCAGCGCCACAGGGACGGCGGCCTTTGCCTACCTGCTGGAGAACACCGCAGTTGGCGCAGGCCCCGCCGGCGGCCGCAATCCCGCCCGGCGCCGGCGGCGTCTCCCCGGGCATCATCGTGCCCACGCCTCCCTCCGGACCCGAAAGCGGTGCGTCTGCGCCGCTCCAATGCGTCACACACCGCGCCACCGCCTTAGCAAGGACCCAGCTCGCTTTAGCCTCAAGAAGGATGTCCACTGCTGCCTGACTAGTAGCAGCAGAAAAGATAGCAAGAAGTGCTCTCTGCAGAGACTGAACGCTGAAAGCAACTGGTGAACAACGACTTAACCCCCTGAAAGGCACCGCTTCAGCCACGCCCTTCTAGCAGTACTATTATTTTATATTCTTTTAGGTGCGGGTACTTCAGGTACGGGAACTACTCTGATCCTGGCGCGGGATGCGACAGCTTCTTTCACCTGGCACGAAAGGCGGGATGGAGCCGCCGCTGGGCCGGCGCGTGCGGGTAAAGGTGGGGCCTGCGCGCGGGAGCAGCTGCGCAGTGACAGTGCGGCCAAGGAGCCAGGGTAGAGCCGTTCTCTAGTGCAGGCGCGATCACCGAACATTGACCTCGGTGATCCGTGACGAGCCTGAGGTGATATCGAAATCGGCCGGAAAATAAACACACAGTATGTGAAGTATTAGAAAGCCGGCATTCCTTATTACAGCGTTGGACACTTTGGGAGGATATCTCCTCTAACCGGATGTGTGTCATGAAACTACAACAGGGCATTTATTCCATCATGATTGTACATATTCGTTACAACTTACTTCCTAGCTAATAGATAAACGTCACTAGTCGTAGGACTAATTTTCATGCGTCCTGCTCCTGATGGACGTCCTTTTATGGTCCCAGAGGGTCGTCTAAAGGGATCTCTGATGGTCGTACTCACAGAGTGTCCCAATATTACCGATGACCTTCCCTTGAACATTTATTGGGCATGGGCTGCTACTTCCTATTACATAACTTTGCCAAAAAATCCCATTGTATTTTTCATTCTCTATTTATCCGCTGGTTCCAGCCACGTTTATCATCTTGTGCATATTTTTATCTTTTTTTTCTTAATTTGTTTTGTTTGTTAGTGGTTTTTTTGCTAGTTAGTTTTTAAGCTCTATCTAGGAACTTAAGGGGAACTGAAAATTCCTGTTCCCTGTGTTAGGAAAATTAATCCACAAACGCCAGACGTTTATGTCCAAAAAGGAGACAGAGGAGTCCTTTTACTTTATTCGAATAAAGGGAGGCCATGGGGCATTTCCTCTGGGGTCTATCAGATTTTTGGAAGACGCAGCCTCCTATTTATCCTAATTTCCCAGCCGCATGTCCCTCTCTCTTTCCCCATTGGCTGAGGTACTTGAGAGGTACAGACTTCCTGGAATGCTTAATACCTAAAGATTCCCCTTTAACGTATCTACCCCACCCCACCCCCAGCCCCATTTTAATTTTTAATTCTTACGTCATTTATGGGTTTTCCCGATTGTTTCTTTCATCTTAATATCCAATTTCATTTATCAGCAAATCTATGGTTTATTTGTAAAGGCAAATATCTTCTTTCCATTCATCAATCAGTGGAATCCTTCCCATTGTTTCTTTTATCTCTCAGTGCTAGTTTTATCTACCAGCAGACCCACTGCTTGTTTGTAAAGACAACTCTGTCATTCTTCTCACCTGCATTCTCTCAGAGGCAAATTACCCTTGCCACCTTCTCTCTGCTCTCGTGCTGGCAAGCTAAGCTGCTGCCTAGACAAGGGCATGCATCTGATGCTATTCCCTGATACACAAACCCTGCCCCCCCTAGTTTTTTAAACAGGAGCATACCAGTTCAGCTCACTCAGACAGCATCTTGTGGGAACATAATACTTATGGCAAGAGATCAAGCTTTTTTTTCATTCAAGCATTTTTAAAGATTTTTAAGGTTTAGTATTTAGCAACGCTTGTCATGGCTACCTGCATTTACCACTTACACGACATCTTTCCATAGCGAATGAGCTACGGAAAGACTTTATAGAATTGGAGAATGGTTTGGCTTTAAAGGGACCTTAAAAATCATGTAGTTCCAAGGCCCCTGCCATGGGCAGGGACATGTGCTACTAGACCAGGTTGCTTATGTGTTTCAGGCCATTCTTTCAATTACTTAGAGGCACAGAAGTTAAAGTAGTAACTGTTTACTGTATTGAGCCACCCCGTGTAGGAGATATTGGGGTACACAGGACAGGGTACTGTGGATTTGATTAGCATAGCCAGTTTGATAACCAAGATGCCTTGGCAAGAACAAACAGCACTTTGAAGATTAAAAGAGATTGGATTAGGTCTGCACACAGGAAAAGAAGATTGAATCAAACTTCTGCAAGCAAGAGATGTTGTAAAATATATGAGTTTGTGTGATATTTGACTTAATCATTGTRGTAAAAAATTACTAATCTTCTTAGAATAGTATATAAGCATTTGGAAATCTCAGTAAAAACTAATTCTGATCACAAATCAGTACTTCTGTCTCTCTCTCAATTGTTGATAACTCTGTATTACTGTTTGAGGTACGTAGCAATCATTCAGTATTTAGCAGACAGGACAGATGGTTGCACATAGAGTGAATTAGTTTGTGATTTCTTTTTATTCAACTTATGTTGGACTTTATTCACTGAAAGCTGCTGCTTACACTTGTAATCTACCTGATGTGGATAATATAATTGATGAGTGGTTAAAAAGCAAAGGACATGATGAGATGAAACTAGAACAGATATGAGGGACGTGAGGGACATGAGGAACAGCGCGCCCTTGAGCACAGGTGCTATACAATAACAGAATTCAGAGAAAGAAACAAAGAGCAACAGAATGCGAAGAACTGAAATCACAATGTAACTGAAATCTGACGGGAATAGGAGGGATTGACCTTTAATGCTAAGCCAATGATGAGCTGTACTTTTGCAATATGTATTAGCTTCATTMTCTAYGATATAAATATAGCCTTCTGATTGGTAATAAACTGAGACTTTCTGATCATCATCGGATGGTCTCTGTCTCCTGCCGCATCCTGCAACAACCTGAAACTTTCTCTGGCTTACAATTTATCCAGTTGCTTTTTCACTATTGTCTTCTTTTTAGTTTGTACATAGTCCTCAAGGGAATCAATATTCATTTCTAGTTCTGCAGACCATGTTAATTCTTCCTCATGATGAACAGTAATGTGTACAGTTGCAGTCACCTAGATGTTGATTAAGACACTGAAACTTGTAACTCCTTTATAAGGGCTCTGATGAAACAGTGTTTCAGGCTTTCTCAGTCTTTCTACTTTGAGAGTCTTACAACAGTATAATAAAATACTCTTTAGCATAGCAATAGACTTTAAGTGTCAGTGTGACTGGAATCAAATTATTTTCCGGGCTGAGTAAGTTTCCCATGTGAAGTGCCTTTCTGAGGGAATGGAAACAAGTACTACTTACTTTAGATTTGAGAATTTGGGCCTGTAGTCAGGTCTGGTAGCAAGGCACTGTATTAGGTGAGTTTCTTAAGGACAGGGTTCTGCAGAAAGAAACAATGCTTTATCTGAAATAAATTAATAGATAAGATGTTTTCAGAAAAATTCAATGTTTCTTGTAACTGTTCATGCTTAAAGTGAAAATGTTACCAAAATTCTGTTTTAACATTAAAGATGTCCAAATTTTCTAGTTGTTTAGGCTTCACAGAATCATTTAAGTCAGAAAAGAYCTCCAAGATCATCAAGTCCAGTTTTTACCAATCTCCACCTTGTCAACTAGGCCATGACACTAAGTGCCACATCCAATCTTTTCTTGATCACCTCCAGGGAGTGATGATATTACTGCCTCCCTGGGCAGCCCATTCCAATCCTTAACAACCCTTTCCATGAAGAAATTCTTCCTATGTCCAATCTAATCTTCCTCTGGCACAGCTTGAGGCTATGTCCTCTTGTCCTGTCACTGAGAGAAAAGCGGCTGACCCCTGTAGAGGTGCACCCCCAGGGTAGCAAGGCTTTCTGTATTAAGGAGAAGCTGAGGTCCTATCCGTTGCTCGCATATAAGGTAAAGAAAACAGAAAGTTCAATGCTTCTGTTATCTTGGCCGAGTGCCAACCTGTTGGGGTTTGTATTCAAATGTTCTGTATTATGGATTTACCCAACTCTCCCATGTTCCCTTAGTTATGGTTCCTTCTGGGTTCGCCCCCTTGTCRATCACCTCCTTCCTCCTCCCACTGTCACTCACCCCTCCCTACACTCTCTCTCCTCGTGTTGCTCGCCCTGCCTGTCACCCTGAAGCCCAGCCCTGACTTCCAGAAAGATCCTCGGAGGGCTGTGGCTAATTGGGCCTGTCGCCTGGGCCCCTCCCCAAAACCCCTGTTAGTGGTCCCCTGTTGCTGTCAGTTATGTCATTGTATGTTTTCATTGGATGTTTATGTCATATGTAATCCGATGTCAGGAGCTCCTTGAGGCTCCTGAGGGCTGGCACTCACAGAATAAAGTTCTGTTTAGCCCCCCTCTGGAGTCCCTCCTTATTGACACAGCTACTGTAGCAAAAGAGACTTCATCAGGGCCTGGGGAAGGTCTCGGGACCCACACTGATACTGTAGCAGCTGCGAGCAGCTAGCTGGGACCCTGAAAGCTCAGACTGCTACATCCTGGCACCCAACCTGCTGTTGCCTGTGATCACCCCCAGGCCCATGGGAGAGACGCCGGAGTCTCGGCGGCTGCAGCACCACGACGTGACTGTCCCGAGGCTCCACTGAGTGTTTTGGCCAGCAGGATACTCCTGGGGAGCAGGGCTCATTCTAGAGCCAGCACTCCAGGGGACGAGCAGGGCAGCCTTCGAAGCTCACGCAGGTCCTGCTTCAGCTGTGTTCCACCCCCTCTTTACTGCACCGGAGGTCGTCGCTAGATTGTGCGGAGACGTGAGTAAGGCCTGGCCAGGCACTCTAGGCAGAGCTGCAGCTGCCGACGGGACCCCGGCCACAGGCCACGTGGCGCTGAGCCACCGGAGCCACCCGCGCTGCGCGTGCCGTCCGTGCGCCCCGCGCAGCCGCTGCCSGAGCTGCGTGCCGCCGCCGCGGCTTCATGTTTTTGTCTGCCGCGTGCCAAAACTGTGCCGCGGGGGCGCACCCTGCTGCTCCCGTCAGTGGCCGCTTTCGCCCGTGTCCCGATCTCAGGCACTGCAACCTAGAGAAAGGAGTTTCTCCCACCCAGCTCCCTCCGGCAGCAAGGGCACTTCATTTAAAAAAAAAAAAAAAAGGAAAAGGGGGGGAAGGGAAGGGCAACTTGTAACACCATGGGTCAGAAACTGTCCATTGCCCAGAAGGAGGTTTATTTCCTAGTTGTGGGTACCCTAACGGGGGGAGCGATCAAGTTTAAAAAATCAAAGAGTAAAGCCTTTACCTAATGGCTGTTTCTGGTGTTTCCTCATGTTTCGGCCAAACAAATTCAAACTATTCAATTTTGGAGCCAAGTTGGAATTAAAATATTAAAAGAAAAGTCCTCAAAAAATCTAGGGGAATTTAATAGGCTTATCATATGAGAAATTTAATTGCAAGCAAAGACAAACACCAGCAACAACCATCGAGGGAAAATTCCCGCAGTTCCCCTAACCCTCTTTCCTATCCCCATGTCCCTACTCCAGGGATTCTGCAGAGAACAGAACACAAAGATGTGCAGGGTTGTCACCAGCTCCCTGGCTCTTTAAAGAATCCCTGTTCCCCCCACCCGGACAGACCTGGCCCGTCTGCCCGGGGCTCTCCCCATCCCAAAAAAATCCTGATTGCACAGCCCCCATCCAAAAGGGTTTCTTTTGTTATCCCCAGTTTGTCCTTAGAATCCCTAGTTGAATCCCCTCAAAATGGCCCCCGAAGAAGGCAAGATGGCGGKTGCCTCGTGGCATCTCCCACCCCTTGTCCTTCTTCTTCCCAAGAATCCCTTGACCTCCCCCTCCTCCTCCTTCCTGGCTCCACCCCTTCCTGGAAGGGGAGCCATCTTGGATGGCCCCTCCCAGAAGGGGAAGCCCCTCCCTTGGCCCAGGCCTTCTGGGTTCCAGTTGCTATCAGCCTCCTGCTTCCAGATCCGGTATTCCAGTTTCCAGGAGCAAGGAAACCAGGGACCCGGAAGAGGCCTCCAACTCTGGGCCTACTCCATCTTCTGCCCCAGTCACCTTAGTAGAGCAACCAGGGGGTAGGCCCYGGGTGCAGTGGATACCATTCCTGCCGACTGCCACCTGCGACATTTGTAAGGCCCAACGCAAATATGGGCGAAATTCTGAGTATTTTAGAGGGATTTTACTAGCGACCCTATCGGATGAAAAACTAGTTCCAGCAGACCTAAGAACCATATTCCCATGTTTTCTTAATCAAACTGACTTTCAGTCATGGGAGGTTCTTTGGAAAAAAGAAGTTAGAAAAACACTACCTGAATGCTGGCAGGGAGAAGGGACTGGGCTGGACAATGATGGAAACATTTTGTCAGTAGACCATCTGTGTGGTTTGAAAGATTGGGCTGCAGGTCAAAAACAGGCTGAAAAGATACCAAATGATGCATTAAAGATTTCCATCAACGCAGCACAAAAAGCATTTTTTAAGCTAAAACCTGAAGGGCCAATCCAAGACTTTTTAACAATAGTGCAGGCCCCAGAGGAGACATTTTCTAACTTTGTAGAAAGGTTATCCACAGCAATTGAACAACAAGTTGAGGAGGAGGAGGAGAGGGAAGGAGTCCTGCGACAAATGGCTGAGAGGAACGCAAACAAAGCGTCAAAAGCAGCAATTATGACCCTTCCGTGTGACCCCCCTCCAACTGTGGACGACATGTTAGAAGTCTGCCTGCACAAGGTGGTTCCTCCAGTGATTTCCAACATGCGAGAAGACAGGACCACGACGGCACTTCAAGATTGCCAACAGAGAGTGCAAGCTTCTGCTGCACCAGCCACCACCATCAATGTTGAACCCTCCCAGAAACYGATCTGGGGTCRATCCAGAGGATCCAACCAATCATCCGGACCCAGAATTTGTTACTTGTGTAATCGGCCCGGACATTGGGCTGCAAAATGCCCCTTAATAAAAGAATTCCAGGACTTTAAGGCAGGAACGGGAGGAGGGAGGAGGGAGGACCCAAAAAACTAGATGAACAGCACAGCCCCTCCCTGCGCAAGGACAAAAATGAGGTGGGCTCTGTAACATCAAATAGCAGGGAAGAGAGGGTTTTCAGTGGCTCACTTGAGAGACAAATAACCGGACTGGACACAATTAACCCTGACTTAAACTTACAGGAAGTGGCCGAGATTAGGGACACGGGAACTGTTCTGGTTCCTGGAAGACACCCGGATGTCCCTAAAAGGATTTTTACAACAAGACCTAATTATTAACCAATTCTTTCGCAGCTGACTGAGTCGTTCTATCTTCGTGACGACCATTGGCATTTTTTAGCTGCACAGTTGGAGGATCTGAGTGCATGGAAGGTATTCAGGCGTAAGTGCATCGTACTTGGGGACAGCAAACACACCCCGCTCGACATCGAGGTAGCTGCAGGGGTCCTTTTACCATCTGACCCACAAAAGATCAACATCTGGCTAAGGAGTATTCACCCCCCAACCTTTCTGATGAAGGGTCAGGTGATCACCCAAGCATTACAGGTCCCTGATTCTGAAAGGTCCTGGGATGTGTCACCAGTCCAGGTCATCGATGATGATAAGCCCAAGACCTTCTGCAAGTTGGTGACTGGGGGTGAATACAAATGGCTAGAGGGGCTACTGGACACTGGAGCTGATGTCACGATCATTCCTACCAAGGAATGGCCATCACATTGGGACTTGCAAAAYGTCGCAGGACACGTGCAGGGTGTAGGTTGTTTACAATTGGCTAGACAATCAAAAAACATGGCAAAATTTGAGGGACCAAACGAACAATTGGCTACTGTACATCCGTTTGTGTTGGATTATAAGGAACCCTTGTGGGGGAGAGACTTTCTTGCCCAGTGGGGGGCAAAAATTGACATTCCTGATGCCCCCCAGGTTTTTAGGGCGGCAGTCACTGAAGAGCGCCCTACCCAAAAGCTCAATTGGCTTTCTAACAAACCAGTTTGGGTAGACCAGTGGCTGCTAAACAAACAGAAATTGAAGGCACTCAAGGAGCTCGTGAAAGAGCAACTTGCCCAGGGACACATCCAAGAAACTAAATCTCCCTGGAATTCCCCCATCTTTGTCCTAAAGAAACCGGGCAAGGATGAGTGGGGGCTCCTTCATGACCTCCGAGCCATCAATGAAAAAATTGAACCTATGGGCTCTCCTCAACCTGGGATGCCTTCCCCCACCATGTTGCCCGAAAATTGGCAATTGGCTATTATTGATATCAAAAATTGCTTTTTTCAAATTCCTCTGCATCCTGACAATGCCCCATGGTTTGCATTCTCGGTACCAAGCAGCAACCGAGGGTTCCCAGGGAAGAGATACCACTGGAAAGTCTTGCCTCAGGGCATGTGGAACTCGCCAGCTATTTGCCAGTGGTACGTCTCTTCCTTGTTGTCTCCAGTGCGAGAGTCGGTGGGGGAAAAGATAGTGATCTATCACTATATCAATGACATCTTGGTTTGTGCCCCCGACGACGATCTGCTTACCCACGGGCTTGAAATGGTAACAAATTCATTAATTTCTGCAGGGTTTGAGCTCCAYGAGGACAAGATTCAGAGGATGCCTCCCTGGAAGAATCTAGGCTTGAGGACCACTGAGAGGACCATTGTTCCTCAAAAATTGGACATTAAGGTACAAATTAGGATCTTTCATGATGTTCAGCAGCTGTGTGGGGCTTTGAACTGGGTAAGACTGTGGCTGGGATTGACCAATGAGGACCTGAGCCCTATTTTCAAATTATTGGAAGGGGGGAAAGACCCAGACACTCCCAGCTCCCTTACCCCAGAGGCTAGAGAGGCTCTGCAAAAGGTGTCTAAGAAAATGGCTGAGAGGCAAGCCCACCGGTACCAACTGGGCCTGCCCTTCAAATTCATCATATTAGGACAGTTGCCACACCTCCACGGCCTCATCTTCCAGTGGAGGGAAGTCCCCAAAGACACCAAGGACCCAGAGGAGRGGGACCSTCTCTTGAYAATAGAGTGGGTTTTCCYCCCTCACYATCGGTCCAAAAGGATGACCAGGCCACAAGAGTTGGTGGCCGAGCTGATCCGCAAGGCACGTGTGCGGATCAGGGAGCTAGCTGGGGAGGATTTTRTGTGTATACACATACCTGTGAAATTGACAACGGRCCAAACTACTMAGGKARTGATAGATCAACTTTTGCAAGAAAATGAGATCTTGCAGTTTGCTCTGGACAGTTACACGGGCCAAATCAAAGTGTCAAAACCATCTCATAAATTATTCAATTCGGAAATGCCCATCAAATTGACATTTAGATCCATCTTGAGCCAGAAGCYGTTGAAGGCACTGACAGTTTATACTGACGCGTCCAGGGTCACTCACAAGTCAGTAGTAACTTGGATTAACCCAGAGACTCAGCAGTGGGAATGGGATATTAAAAGGTGGAAGGATCACCTCAGATTGCTGAGTTGGACGCAGTCATCAGGGCTTTTGAGAGGTTTCCCGAGCCATTTAATTTGGTAACTGACTCGGCCTATGTAGCTGGTGTTGTGTCCAGGGCTGACAATGCGATCTTGCAGGAGGTGTCTAACATTCGCCTTTTCAAATTGCTCTCAAAACTAATTAAGACCATTTCCTACCGAGAGCAACCTTACTTTGTTATACACATAAAATTCCACACCGATCTGCCCGGTTTCATGGCAGAGGGCAATCGAAGACCTGATGCCCTAGTCGCAGCATCGGTGGAACTGGCACCGCTCCCCAGCATGTTTGAGCAAGCTCAAATTAGCCACCAGCTGTTTCATCAGAATGCGCCCGGCTTGGTGAGGCAATTCAATCTGACCAGAGACCAAGCCAGGGCCATTGTGACCACATGCCCCCACTGTACCACCCAGGGCATCCCTGCATTAACCTTGGGAACTAACCCTCGAGGCCTGAAGAGTTGTGAGGTGTGGCAAATGGACGTAACTCATGTACC
This sequence comes from Alauda arvensis, assembly GCA_902810485.1. Taxonomy (NCBI): domain Eukaryota; kingdom Metazoa; phylum Chordata; class Aves; order Passeriformes; family Alaudidae; genus Alauda; species Alauda arvensis. The sequence goes on from CADDXX010000360.1 coordinate 339,832, forward strand.
ATCTTTTGGAAGATTAAAATACGTCCATGTTTCTATAGACACCTTTTCCGGAGCCACCTTCRCCTCTGCCCACACAGGGGAGAGAGCCATGGACGTCAAAAAACACCTTATCCAGGCTTTCTCCGTGCTGGGCATTCCAAAATCACTAAAAACAGATAACGGTCCAGCCTATACTTCCAGGGAGTTCCGGAACTTCCTGCAGAAATGGGGGATTGAGCACAAGACCGGCATCCCTTACTTCCCCTCAGGTCAGGCCGTGGTGGAGAGGGCCCACCAGAGTCTTAAGAGAATGCTCGAACACCAGCGTGAGATTCCACGATGAAGGTGGAATCCCCTTCCAGCTGACTTTCCTGTGCACTTTTCACATTAAATTTTCTTAATTGCAGTTTCGACAACTTAAATCCTCCAATCATCAGGCATTTCACCAACCATTCGCAAGTATCCCTAAAAGCCAGGCCGCAAGTGACCATCAAAGATCCAGAGACTGGGGAGATCACTGGGCCCCATGATATGATAGCCTGGGGCCGTGGATACTCTTGCGTGTCCACACCCTCAGGCTTGAGGTGGCTGCCCTCTAAATTTGTGAAACCATAACTCCCAAAGTCCTCGGAGAAGAAAAACATCATCTCTCAAGTCAATGTGGCACATTGGAGAAGGAGGAAGCGAACCCAATCCATTTAAGTTATTGTATTTAATCCATATTGTTTGTTTTTCAGTTTGTCCCAGCCCTATCAGAGTTGAAAGTCATCATGAGCCCCGTCCTCCCAGTTCAACTCCTCTTCCTGATCTTTTGGGTCTTCAGTCCAGCGCAGCCGTGGTTGGTCTCCCAACCAAAAGACAACGTTTGGAAAGTCCTTGCCCGCTCCCTCAATCAGTCTAATTTATGTTTGTCTACTTCTTCCCCTTCAGACCCTTTCCTCAGCTGCCTGGTGGGGATCCCTCACCATCCAAGTGAATTTGATTTCCCCCAGTTTCCTAAGTTAGATCTCATGAAAGGTGAGAGCAGTCACCCTCTCGGGGAGTTGGCCAGAGTGGAGGCACTGGATTTCACAACAACAAAAATCCAGTCGCCTCCCTCAAGAGCTCCATCTGCTGTACTCTGAGCCTGCAGAAGTATGTTATCAATTCGAGGCCACCCCAGAGAAGGGTGCTCCTTATATTATYAAGCAATCTAATTTAAATTATTCTATTTCCAATTGGTGTCATCATGTTATTTACATTTCTTATTTCGCTGCTCCTCACCAACATTCTCTTTTACTCCCTAAAGGTACCTTTCTTATTTGTGGAAGCTCCGCATGGAATGGCATCCCCCTTCAGCTGGTAGGAGGGCCCTGTACATTTGGTAAGCTGCACTTGCTTGCACCACCCAAGGAAAAATTAATTGGCTGGCAAGAATCTAAAGTCCCATCGAGTGACAATTCGAGAACCAAAAGAAATTCGAACCAATTGGCATCTGATTGCAATTTTGACACTAACCATTGGCAGCGTTCCAAAAGCATTGCCCTTTCAATTTTCTTTCACTGGGCTGATATAGTTCATTCGATGGATGAATTGGGCAACCTCGAATGCTGGGTGGTGTGACAGGCTAATTTGACATCAGCTGCCATAGCTGACCTCCTCTCAGAGGAAGAAGTGACCAGGCAAGCAACCCTACAGAATAGGGCCGCCATAGATTATCTCCTTTTGTTGCACAACCACGGCTGTGAAGAATTTGAAGGACTGTGCTGCTTTAACTTAACATCCAAAGCCAAAAACATCAGGCACACAATCCAAGAGATGCAGGAAATTATACACAGCATCAAAGAAGAGGGAAAGAACTGGCTGGATACCCTCTTCAGCAGATGGGGACTCTCAGGCTGGGTCCACAGTTTAATTCAGTTTATTATTATGTTACTCATAATAGGGTTTATTGTGGCCATTGGGTTCGCAGTGCTGCAGCGTATGGCGTTGAGGCTTGTTGACACACTGCAAGTAAACCAGGTAGACCTCATACCCTCTGCGCCAGAAACAACTGAAGATGACACTGCGAATCCATGGCCTTGACGTTAATATATTTCATTTCTTTTTCTTAATATTTGTAAAAGGGGGAGATGTTAGGGTTTGTATTTGAATGTTCTGTATTATGGATTTACCAAACTCCCCCATGTTCCCTTAGTTATGGTTCCTTCTGGGTTCGCCCCCCTGTTGATCACCTCCTTCCTCCTCCCACTATCACTCACCCCTCCCTACACTCTCTCTCCTCGTGTTGCTCGCCCTGCCTGTCACCCTGAAGCCCAGCCCTGACTTCCAGAAAGATCCTCGGAGGGCTGTGGCTAATTGGGCCTGTCGCCTAGGCCCCTCCCCAAAACCCCCGTTAGTGGTCCCCTGTTGCTGTCAGTTATGTCATTGTATGTTTTCATTGGATGTTTACGTCATATGCAAGCCAGTGTCAGGAGCTCCTTGAGGCTCCTGAGGGCTGGCACTCACAGAATAAAGTTCTGTTTAGCCCCCCTCTGGAGTCCCTCCTTATTGACACAGCTACTGTAGCAAAAGAGACTTCATCAGGGCCTGGGGAAGGTCTCGGGACCCACACTGATACTGTAGCAGCTGCGAGCAGCTAGCTGGGACCCTGAAAGCTCGGACTGCTACACCAACCCATGACACCTGTTGGTTACCTGAAGTACGTCTCAAGACTTGCTGCCACTCCGTTGGGGCATTTTGTCAAGGACACCTCCCCGACCATTAGGTACTTAAAAGACTGCACAGAGCTCCTCATGGCTTTTCTGGGGTGCCTTACATCCTGCTAGGGTCTCCCTTGCACTGTGTTTGGCTTATTTCTATTTGCTTTATACTGTTTGTTATTTTCTTTTTTTATTAAAACCTTTCTGTTACAAAGCACTACTGGAGAAGCCATCTTGCTCTTATTAAGTCACTCTGAGAGACTGCTGGGATACCCTCAGATCTGATACACCTCCACAGGGCTCCACACTCTGGCCACAGACTGTTTTTCTGACAAGCAACAAAGATGGTGAAGAGTTTTGAGCATGAGTCCATGGAGGAGCAGCAGAGGGAGCTGGGTTGTTTAGCATGAAGAAAAGGCTCAGCGGTACCTTTATTGCTCTGTACAGCTGCGTGAAAGGAGATTGTAGCTAGGTGTGGGTCTGATGCATTCTCACATTTACAGCCAGTTGCTGACTTACATCCCCATATCCTTTTCTCCTAGTCAGCTTTCCAGCCACTCTTCCCCCAGCTCCATGGGTTTGCTGTGACCCAAATGCTGGACCTGGTGCTTTGCCTTGTTGAACATCATACAGTCAGCTTGGCTCATCAATCCAGCCTGTCCAAATCTCTCTGCAGACTTTTTCCGCTCTCCAGCAGATCATACACTCCTGCCCAACAACTTAGTATTGTCCATGAGTGGACAACTGACAGTGCACTTGATTCCCTCATCCACATAATCAACAAAGATATTGAACAGGGCTGGGTCCAATACGAGCCTCAGAGAACTCCACTAGTTGTCACTGATTGTCGGAGTTATCTCTTCTGAGATTAACCCCAGCAGTGTAAATCTTTGTTCTCACCTGCCTGTGCTTGAAAGGAGGAATCGGAGAATGCCTGGGTTGCAGACTGCAGRTGTTTATTTTACAAATCTTATCTCAAGGTTCAGTCTGTCCAGCATGAAGTTCACAAGCAGCTGGAAAAATGGTTTCTCCCCCGCCCATGACAGTGTCTGGGCTTTTATACTCTAAACTACATTAAGACTGTTTTTCTCTAAACACCAATAACTAAAACCCATGTCATGCAGTGGAATTGCATCTTTTCCCAATCCTAAAAACCCATCACCCTTTGCAAAGAGGAAGGGGAAGAGGAAGACAGAAAAATGTGTTGCAGGATGCGGCGGGAGACAGAGACCATCCGATGATGATCAGAAAGTCTCAGTTTATTACCAATCAGAAGGCTATATTTATATCGTAGATAATGAAGCTAATACATATTGCAAAAGTACAGCTCATCATTGGCTTAGCATTAAAGGTCAATCCCTCCTATTCCCGTCAGATTTCAGTTACATTGTGATTTCAGTTCTTCGCATTCTGTTGCTCTTTGTTTCTTTCTCTGAATTCTGTTATTGTATAGCACCTGTGCTCAAGGGCGCGCTGTTCCTCATGTCCCTCACGTCCCTTATATCTGTTCTAGTTTCATCTCATCATGTCCTTTGCTTTTTAACCACTCATCAATTATATTCTCCACACTTTCCCTGTTTTTCTGTTCAACAAGCAAGGTCTGATTAATAGTAGACTGTAGCATTCTTTGGATCATATTTTGCAAACACACACAAAAACAAGGCAAACAAATTATTGCAAGCAGTGCTATCAACCCTATTAATATTGCTGTCTTAAGTATTGATCTCAGCCATGGACCTAAACCTAAAGAGGCCAACCATCCATCTAATCCCAGCCCTGACTGCTGTTGCAGCTGTCCGGTTAGTCTATGTAATTCAGRTAACTGAGCATGTATGGACTGAGAATGATCCGAGAGGTTCATACAGCACATTCCCTCAAAGTCCTCACAGCCGTGGCCCTGTGCCAAAAGAAGGAAGTCAATAGCAGCCCTATTTTGCAATGTCGCGTGTCTAACAGAATCAACATCAACTAACAGATTAGATATTGCAAGTGAGGTTGCATTGTTTTGCTTTGCTAGCTAGCATCATAGCTTATTCAGAATAGCAAGTGCTCCCGCTAAAGCCACCCTGGGTGTTAAAAATGAAGCTGAGATTATCACCGCAGGTGACCAAAACAACCTTATCATCACAACTGTGTTCAAATTGATGGGTCATTCTCCTCATCCTGTGATGCCATGTCCCATGTAAAATCATTGATGTGTKAGGGGTTAAAAGGGATAGTCTGCCAATAGTGCAGGGTCCTCCCCGTAGCCAAGATGGAATACCAGACCACGCACGATCACCACAAATCAGAAAGTATCCTGACGGCAAACTAATCAGCACTGAGGTAGACACTGAGATGTTGTTAGATGTATAATTGCACCACAAGGAGGCATTTCGGTACACTGCCAAACTGGAATTTACAATCGTGGTATGATTATTTCCTGCAGCTTGTGTTTTGCTAGTATAATTAAACATCACACAGCCATCTGCTTGTACTGATCCCAACAATTCAATTTCTTGTGGCTCTAATGGGGCTAAGGGGAGATAAGGCACCCATTGGTCCCAGCTGTTAACAGTGTCTACAGAGTTTAGGTTTACAGGCTGGGACCGAACTGGGACAAGGCCATGTATCAATTGGAAAACCGACCAAGCATGTAGCAAAGGGGTTTCCAGGAGATGACAGAGCCAAACAAATGGCTTCCTGATTAGTTAAGTTTGCTAAAGTTACCCATATGTTAATCTTTGGCTGTGGTGAGATCCATGCTAGTGTATAGGCTGTTAAGGTTAAAAGGTAATACAGTTTCATCCTTGCTATTTTCGGCTTGCTTTGGATCTCAGCTTACTAAATCTGTGACACAATCTTTCCCAATCAGAAGGACGAACCATCCACATATGTGGGATCCAAATTCCTCTATCACACCTTTTTCTCAATACCTGTGTCCCATTAAGTGCTTTAATCCTTTGCAACTGATGCTCAAACTCCCACCGATATGTGGCT